>MU182647.1:239246-304574 GCA_016904865.1 Pissodes strobi | reverse complement strand
TCTTACAACCGCAAATCTAAAGATACAAACAGACAAGAGTGAATTTCTTACAAAAGAAGTGCAATTTTTAGGACATATTGTCACGCCCAATGGAATAACTCCGAATCCTTCAAAAATTGAAGCGATTAAAAATTACCCTATTCCAAAAACTATAAAAGAAATTAAATCTTTTCTGGTACTAATAGGTTATTATAGACGTTTTATTCCAGATTTCGCAAAGATGACATTTCCACTTAATAAATGCACCCGAAAGAAAGAAAAAATAGACATTACCAATCATGAGTACAAAAAAGCATTCGAAAAGTGTAAAGAATTAATAACTAATTCTCCAATTTTAATATACCCTGATTTCTCTTTACCTTTTACCCTAACTACTGATGCGTCCGATATAGCGCTAGGTTCTGTTCTGTCACAACAAAACCAACCAATTGCTTTTTTTTTCTAGAACGTTTAACTCCGCGGAACAAAATTATTCGGTAATAGAAAAAGAGTTATTGTCAATTTTAGAAGGTGTAAAGCACTTTAGACCCTACATATACGGTAGACATTTTACTACATTAACTGATCATAACCCTCTGGCACGGTATAAATAAGTATATACGGTAGTTTCACTCGAGACAAATTTCCAATTTCGCCGACAGTTTTTAGCTTCGAAGCGAATCCGGATTAATCTCGTTCGCGGCCAGCAGTGGCTACACTACGAGGGAGAATTTACGGTCAGTGTGCAAATGCCTTGATATTCTGTACTGTTGGGTCGCCTTGAATTAAATAATTATTAAGATGGCTACAATGGCGAGATATTGTTGTGCGGATAATTGCATTATAAAAGTGGGTGAAGGATTATCATTTTTTAGATGCCCCAATCAGGTAAGATTTATAATAATTTTTTAATAATAGGAAATTTTTCAATTACACGTATAATCGGTTTAACAAATATGTCTTTATTAAAATTCTGTTTGTTACCTAAATTTGGATAAAGACGATAGTGAGAAAAGAAAACAAGTACGGCAAAAATAAAATGCCCGTCACCACTAGCGATAGCGTGAGCAAAAATCTGTTTATGTTTTAATATAATTGCGAATTTTCCACATGACCTTTTGTGTTTTTAAAGCAACTCTTATATTTTAACATTGAAAATGTTTCTATTATTCTAGTAGGTATAGGGCCTCAAATCGTGAAAAAGTGCATGCTACATTTGACACATGACATCATACGCGTGGGAGAACGTGTTAGTTTATAATTTGATTTATGGTATCGGAATCGATTAAAATGACTAAAATAAATTGGAACTAACTAAAACTAACCGAAAGTTGATTGAATGACTAACCAAAACTCGCCAAAAGTAACCAATACGGGCTTAAACGTACCGGTACAGGTAACAAAAATTAAATTAAGTTAAAACTAACCAAAACGAACGGAATTTTAACGACTAACCAAAACTAACAAAAACATTAAATTTGATTATAACGTACCGGAACCGATTCAAATGACTAAAATAAATTGGAACTAACTGAAAGTAACCGAAAGTTGATTGAAAAACTAACCAAAACTAACTAAAAGCACCATAAAGGGCTAAAACGTATCGGAACAGATTAAAAATATTAAAGTAAGTTGAAACTAATCCAAAGTAACCGAATTTTGTCGACTAACCAAAAACATTAAAATTGGTTATAAAGTATCGGAACCGGTTCAAATGACTAATATTGAAACTAACTGTAATTAACAGAAAGTTGATTGCACGACTAATCAAAACTAGCCAAAGTAACCAAAAGCACTAAGGGCTTAAACCTATCGGAACAGATTAAAAATATTAAAGTTAGTTGAAAATAACCCAAATTAACCTAATTTTGGCGACTGACATAATTTAATCGGTATCGGAACCGCTTCAAATGTGTAAAATAAATTGGAGCTACCTAACTGAACGTAACCGAAAGCTGATTGAATGACTAACCAAAAGTAACTAAAAGCACCAAAACCGGCTAAAACGTATCGTAATAGATTAAAAATATTGGAGTAAGATAAAATTAACCCAAATTAACCGAATTTTGGCGACAAACCTAAACTAACCAAAAACAGTAAAATTGGTAATAACGCATTGGAACCGGTTCAAATGACTATAATAAATTGAAACTAACTGAAATTAACCGAAAGTTGATTGAACGACTAAACAAAACTAACCAAAAGTATCCAAAAAAGCGAAAACAAATCAAAACAAAAATATTAAAGTAAGTTGAAACTCACTTAAACTAGCCGAGTTTCGGCGACTAACTAAAATTAACCAAAAACATTAAAATTAATTATACACGTAACATATTGGAACAGGTTCAAATTCTAAAATAAATGAAAAACAACTAAAACTAACAGAAAGCTGATTGAATGACTAACCAAAATTAATCAAAAGTAACCAAAAGCACTAAAACGTATCGAAATAGGTTACAAAAATTAAAGTAAGTTAAAACTAACCAAAACGAGCAGAACTTTGGCGACTAACCAAAAGTAACGACAAACACTAAATTTGATTATAATGTATCGCAGTCGGCCGAGTCGGTTCAAATGACTAAAATAAATTGGATCTAACTGAGATTAACCGAAAGTTAATTAAACGGCCAACCAAAACTAACTAAAAGTAACCAAAAGCACAAAAACGGGCTAAAACAATTCGGAACAGGTTTGAAATATTATCTACAGCAACAAGTGGATGGTATTTTTTAGGTTTTCATATCCGCACCTTTTTTTTATAATTATGTTAAGAAAATTTATAACGTTAAAAAGGCATTTCTTTAATTAAATATATTTTAAACACATTATGGCTAAGTAGTGTGTGAGTCTGATGATGATGAGTGAACTCATCGAAATGCATAACTCTTAAACTAGAAATTGGCATTTTCATTTGTGGAGAAAAGTCTTCCCCCTTCTCCTAACCCGCTACTCGTGTTTGTGTTTTTACTTTTTTAAACTCTGCTTTTAAAAACTATTCGAATTACACAAATCACATGTTTGCGTTTTTATTCATCATTTTCAATGTCATTCCGGTTGCATCTTTCCGAAGGACTGTGAATTTTTCAGTAAATTAAGCTGGTTTTAGACTATTGTTAAGAAGTTACGGCTGTAAGGTATATAATTTGATTTTCAACTTAGTTTATTATATTATACAACTCCACATTCGATTTTTGTTTCAGATGTGAACAGTGGAAGTAACGGTATGCAACTCGACTAGTTTTTACAAAAAAAAATTAATTCGATCCGTCTTTTAATCCCCGATCTAGCGCGGTTAGTTTCATTTAGTATCAACTTATTTAAGTCATTTTCATTTGAACCGGTTCCGATACGTTATAATCAATGGTAATGGATTGGGTGAGTTTTGGTTAGTCCTTCAACCAACTTTCGGTTAGTTTCACTTATTTTATTCATTTGAGCCAGTTACGAAACGTTATAATCAATTTTAATAGATTTGGTTAGTTTGGTTAGTCGTCCAATCACTTTCTGTTAGTTTCGCTTAGTCTCAACTTATTTTACTTGTTTGAGCCGGTTCCGATACGTTAAATCAACTTTTCATAAACCGTCTCGTGACGTTCAGGAAAAATTTCCGTGTCGTGATGCGACCAGAGACAAGGGGAGAGACGCTCAACTAAATGATAAAAAAAGGTACAAAGTAATAGACGAGGAAAGAAAGATCGATGCTCTCTGTCTGGTGTCACCAAAGATGAAAGTAGATGGCGCGATTAGCATGGGCGCCAAAAGCGCGGGAAGTTTGAATGTTTCTTTGATTGCTTTATTGTTATATTTTAGCCATTCTGATGTGGTGAAGATCTTTTAATTCTATTATGTATTCGTATGATTAATTTTAAAAAGGATGAGTTGTTGAGATGTTGTCACAAATAGTTTTAGATAAATATTCACACAAATACATAATAAAATTTTTAAAATCTCCACCTCATCAAAAAGGACAGAGCATCAAAGTCGCTGATATAAGAAAAATGCAGTTTTATTTGTTTTCAAAATTTTGGGTGACAAAAACCTATAACGAAAAGTTCATCGAAAAGAGTTTATTATAAAAAAATTTGGACCATAGCAATTGGTGCTGATGCACGATTTATTCAATCTTAAAAAAATTAAGTTAATATTATTTTTATTTCTTGTACTATGATAATGGTGTTCTAAAAATAACTTGTAATTGTTAATGTTTCTTTTTACATGGAGCGAACATGCCAAGATATAAACAGATGGCAAAGTTAAGATGTTAAGTCCCACAAAAGCCTGTTTGACATCCGCCCTATAGTAAAGTACGCAACAACTTTGACAGCCCTCTTCTGGAGCGCAAATATCCTGCCCGCCTGCCTACTATGGCCCCAGACATGTATAACATAAGAGCAGTGCGAATGGGAAAAACCATGATAGGCCATAAGTTTAAATTAATAGTCAGAGTGTAATACAAACAAAAATAAGTGAATTCAAGATATGCCTACCATATGTACTTACTTAAAATTAAAAATCATAAATGATTAGAAAAATTCAAACAAATGTCACAGTTCATTATACAAATACAAAATTATATATCATTTTTTTTTCTTTTTCCTTGGTGTAGCATTATTGAATGTCAGGTTTTCAATGTCCCGGAATACCTTCATTGGTCTCTTATGAAAAGTAGGAGTTTGTGATGTCGATGGCAGGGATATTACTTCTTTGACAATAGATGTTGTAGGTATATTATGGGCAGGAACTTGAGATGTAGATGCCTGGGGTACTATTCCTTGGGCAGGGGTTGCATCGATGGTTCCATCTGGAAATAACAAAAAAATGTTTGTTAAGTTCATTCACCCTTTGACTTTAAGTGAAGAAAAATAAAAAAGTTAATTGACATTTGAAACTTAAGTGATACAAAATTAAATACACATATTTGTTTTTTAAACTTCCATCAAGTTGGTTAATCATTTTAGCCCCTATGACATCAAAAGAGGTGAATAATTATGGTTGAAAAGCCAGTCATGAAAAATTTCTCAGCAGTAATTAAGTTTGTATTCAAGTGTCGACGCTCTTGTGCAATAATTGGTAAGAGACAACTGTTGAGATGAGCAAGTGATTGTAAATTTTAGGCCAAACGTCTGGATGTGGAGTATTTTTTATTATATGTACATTTATGTAATTTAAATCCATTTTTTTGGTGTTAGTGTTATTTCTGTGTGACGTGTGACACTTGATATGTTAAATCTCTGGTTAAATCTATTCTTATCTTACTACTACTGGAACTAGCCCACTAACATTACACTAGCTACCTTTACATGCACTTTGGACATCATCAAGGCTTGTTCTTACATTGGTCGAAGAAGGTATCTCAGATGGGATCCAAAGCATAGGAACTGCATCTCGTTGAAGCTTATAGGTTGTCAAATCCATATATGAATCTGAAGAGAAATGTTTGTTACATACTCTGAAGTTTTTCAGCGACTCTCCAGTATATTATTCCCAAACATTCTTGCCAAATTTTGGATCTAAAAAAGTAAGTATACATTATTTTAACATGATCATGTTTCTGTAGCAGATCTAAGGCAAAAGTTGGTCAAGTCCTGGGTCAAGTATAAAATAAGGTTGAAAAAGTTTTTATTATAGAAGTCAATTTTTGCCCAAATTTGACCAAAACCAATAAAGCCCTAGAGTTGTTTTCCACCGAACAGTAGAGCAACTCAAAGTTAACAAAATGTGTCAATTCAGCATTACAAGCGTTTTTTAGTATGTATATTAGGGCATTTATAGTATATTTATGTATTTGTGTGTGTATTTTGTAGCTTTCAATGTATTAGGCGTGCCTACTTAAGGAATAAAGACTATTAGTATTATGATAGCGAATACCATTGGTAAAACTAGTGCGGCACGAGTGCAAAATGTGTATATCATTGGCCAGTGCCGGGCAAGCATTTGTATACCATTGGAAAATTGGTGCGACATTTCTTGCTCAGAGTGCAATCAGTTCCGCATGAATCCTTGAAGGTCGTGTGGCACCGATGATGTTGGCAAAAGAAAAAATAACGAAATCCGACAAAGGATCAGATAACAGATGGTCAATAACATTTTTCTATGGCCTTCACAGCACTGCACCTCGATTCAATACTCGATCCTCGAAAAGCCAAGTTTTGAACTCAAGGTCAAATCGTATACCCCATTGGTAGGTAATGAATTGGTGCAATCTTTTTTGTGCACTGGGCGAGTTTTAGTGCCACACTTTTTTACCAATGGTATCCGCTAGAAGACATGCAATGGTTTAATTAATTATTAGGGTTTGACTCAGAGTGAGTAAACGTGTTTGTGTTGTATTTGTAGCAGCCTTATCTGAAATAATTAATTTTCATATGCTTACCTTTTCAGGGACGAAGGAAAATAGTGCATTTTTTCAACTTCCTCTTTTCTTAATCCACAAACAATGCAAGCAGGCTCGGCAGCCATGAAGCTGTTTGTTTTGTCTCTATTAAATAGTCCACTGATCCACTCCACTAAGTACTTACACAAATGAACGTTTCAGTCACAAGATGAATGAAAAAGTATATGGTTCAAATAGAAAATTGTGAAATTAACACATAAAATATAAAAAAACACCAAGAAGCCAAACTAACAACTCAAAAGTCAAAACGTATTGAACTGTCAACTGTCATCATTTAGTATTCAGCTGTTCAGCTTCTAACGCAGTATTCCATGAGTTAGACAAAGACATATATAATTTCTTGTTGCAACAGCATCGACACGACTTTGGCTCCATCTACAATACCCTTTGGTTAGGCTAGATGAAGAGAGCGCTATACAGAAATGCATCAAGTAAAAGAGATGGCATGCTGGGACAAATTTTCTATATTACTTAACTGTCTCTCCCCTTGTCTCTGATGCGACCTTGAAAAATCACTCGCATGAAACCACAGAGGTATTCATTTGAACCGGCTCCGACACGTTATAATAAAACTTAATGTTTTTGATTAGTTTTGGTTAGCCGCGAAAATTCGGTTTGTTTTGTTTAGTTTTAACTTACTTTAATTTGTGTAACCTATTTTAGCACGTTTAGGTGCTTTTGGTTACTTTTAGTTAGTTTTGTTTGGTCACTCAATCAACTGTCGGTTAGCTTTAATTTATTTTAGTCGTTTGATCCACATCCCTTTTTTTATATGTCTTTGTTTGAACCGTTTCCGATACGTATAAACTAACCAATTTTATTGTTTTTGGTTAGTCGCTAATATTCAGTTAATTTGGTTTATTTTTAAATTACTTTAATATTTTTAATCTGTTCCGATACGTTTTAGCACTTTTTGGTGCTTTTTGTTACTTTTGGTTAGTTGTTCAATCAACTTTCGGTTAATTTCAATTCGCTTATTTTAGTCATTTGAACCGGTGCCGATGCCGGACGTTATAACCAATTTTTACGTGTTTGGTTAATTTTGGTTAGTCGCCAAAATTCGGTTAATTTGGGTTAGTTTTAACTTACTTTAATGTTTTAAACTATTCCGGTACGCTCTAGCCCTTTTTAGTTCTTTTGGCTAGTTTTGGTTAGTCGCTCAATAAACTTTCAGTTAATTTCAGTTAGTTTTAATTTCCGATACGTTACAATCAAATTTAAGTTAATTTTAACTTACTTTAATATTTTTAATTTTCCCGATACGGTTTAGCCCTTTTTGGTGCTTTTGGTTAGTTGTTCAATCAACTTTCGGTTAGTTTCAGTTAGTTCCAATTTATTTTAGTAATTTGAACCGGATCCGATACGTTATAACCAATTTTAATGTATTTGGTTAGTTTTAGCTAGCTGCAAAAGTTCGGTTAATTTGAGTTAGTTTTAACTTACTTTAATTTTTTTAATCTGTTCCGATACATTTTAGTTCTTTTTGGTGCTTTTGATTAATTTTGGTTAGTTTGGGTTAGTAGTTCATCACGCGTATAACATCATGTGTGGCAAATGTAGCAGGCACTTTTTCGCAATATGATGCTCCATAACAGGAAAACAGAAATATTTTCAATGTTAAAAGTACTACGGCAGACGTAGCGCGATGAGAGAAATTCTCGCAAATGCAGCCAATCACTTGAGAAATGCACCCGGTTAATTGGCCATGTTAAAGAAACTGACGAAAACTGACGATTTCGCAGATAATGTGAAAGAAATACTCGTAGCGCGAGTAATGAAGTGTTAAGACCTTTAAGAAGCTATAAATTTAGTTTACTAGCTTAATATGTCCTTTTTTATATTTAAATTCCCACAATATTTGTCAAGTACTTTGAACCTTCTGCTTTATACATGTTTTAATAGATAAATCAAGTTACAAACTGTCGAATAAATTATTTTAATTGGTATTACCTTTATTTATAATGTTTTTAAATTTAGTATACGTTACTGTTTTGTGTAACTTTATTACATAGTTTTATTCATTTGAATCACGTATTAAAAATTACCTTATTCGCTCTTTGAAATATCGTGTATCAAATAATAACCGAGGAAATAATTTTGCATCTGCTAATACTTTTTGAATCTCCCCTCACAGGCTGCTCGCCCCTGCAGGTAGAGTAAAAACTATTTTTTACCGTGCTGCGGCTTTTGAGTTTGATCCAAAGACATCAGACGCTTTTTGCTGAGTGAATCTACTCGATATTATTTGTACTCTGCCTCTGGTATGGTTAGCAAAACTAAAAACTCCTAATAGTCGTTTAATACGATGGAAAATTAAATTAGACGAATATCAATTTGATATAAAGCATTTAAAAGGTTCACGTATAGAAATAAATATACACGAGGGCGACAATGACGAAATAAGTTCAATAGTCCCTATGACTATTGATCCAGGAAACAATAAAGAAAATGAGATACAAGAATCTGAAATTTCTTCTATTGATTCTGATAAATTTTTATCCCAATTTTTAAAATTTAAATCACCTCGACCCTGTACCAGTAACACAGTTCATTCTCAAGAAGAAAATATTTCTGCAGGACTTGCTATTTCAGAAAGACCAATAAATATATTTAAGAACCAAATAATTATAAATATAACGCAAACACCTCGTTATGAATTTATAAAACGATTTAATAAAGACATACATTTAATTTATCTAGAAAAAAAAATCTAGAAAATCAAATTGTTAATCAACTCATAGAAATGATAGATCCCGCTAAAACATATGGTATCTTTTTAACACAAAGAAGAAATCTAAGACCTATTTTGGAACAATTACTACAAGAAAAATTTATTTCCATAAATATCGTTCTTTGTTTAACCAAATTACTGGACATTGAAGACGAAAATGAACAAATAAATTACGTCAAAAACTACCATACTTTAAATCACAACGGAATTAACGAAACTTACCTACACCTAAAGAAATCTATTTATTTCCCAAATATAAAGGACACAATCACAAAATATATTAACTCTTGTGATATTTGCTTAAAAGCTAAATATGAAAGACATCCCTATAAAGTGCCTTTCCAAGGCCCTATGTTGCCTACAAAACCTTTACACACTTTACATGTAGACGTATTTCATATTAAAGCGAAACAATTTTTAACAATAATTGATCATTTCTCGAAATATGCTCAAGCATACCTAATAGCTGCAAACTGCAATAACGATTCTAAACAAACTAAGACATTTTTTCTCACATCACAATTTCCCAAAAAGAATCGTATTTGACAGTGCGACTAATTTCGGTTCGAATATAATCACTGAATACTTAGAGCTATATAAAATCGAAAAACATGTCACTACTACCGCAAATTCTACTAGTAATTCTCCAATGAAAGATTACATTCTACTCTCCTGGAAAAATTAAGAGTCTTACAAATTCAAAATCCCAACGAAAGAATTGACAACTTGTCTATAATCAAAGTATCCATTCTTCCACTCATTTTACGCCTTTCATTTTATTATAAGGCCCCTATGAAGAAGAAGTACTCTTTGATAACGATTTAACCGTGTATGAAAATTACAATGAAAATAGGAAAATTTAATTACAACCTTTCTTAGAGTATGTATATAGAAACACCAAAGAAAAAATGACAAAAAACCTAACAAACGTAAATCAAACTAGGCAAGAACACATTCCCGAAATAAACCCCGATACTATTATACATAGGAATAAAAAACAGATTAACAAAAATGTACCTTAAGAAAACATCAAAGTTATTCAGCAAAATGAAACTCAAATAACTGGTTTAACTCCAGCTAATAGGAAAGTAACTACCGATATAAAAAATATAAAACAAATAAGAAAACAGTAAATTTTCTTTTCCAGGTTAGTCCTTTTAACTTCCTTATCATATGTCACTCAAGCACAAGTTCAATGTTTCAACAATTTGAACGGATACTTTCAGGAAGAAACAGGAATACAATCGGAAATAATTCAAAAACATAGATTCATACTTTCTCTCAATTTAACTCGTATAAAAGTTCTAATTAACAAATTAGATATTGAAATTAATCACCCTATATTACAAAAGCAATATATCAATTATCTAGAAGATATTAAAAATCAGTTTTCTATTATTAGTCATGATCGTATTAAACGTGGTCTAATAAAGGGACTAGGAACCATAATCAAGTTCATAACTGGAAATCCAGATAATAACGATTTAAACTTAATAAACGAAAGTATTAAGAATAATAGACAACTCGATGCCCAAACAATTACTATTGCTAGAGATATAGAAAATCAACTACACCATGCTATTCGTGAATTTAATCGTAATATTAACGAGATCAAAGATACACTTTATAATATTACTAATACCGAAAATGCCATTATAAATTATCAAATATTTAACAATCAATTAGAATAAATCTTATATTTTATCAAGAAAATAGTTATGACAATTACTTTATCCAAAGCTAACATAATTAACATCGAATTATTTGATATTTACCAAATAAACTCAATTAAAAAAGATATTGTTAAGAGGTTACAATAGCAAACAAATAATATATTCAGATAAACACCCTTATAAACTTTTAGAATATTCTGAATTAATTACGTATGTCCAACACTCAGAATTAAAAATTATAATAAAAGTACCAATATTAAACAAATTCGAATATAAACTTTACGAGATATTTCCTATCCCAAATAAAAATGCAACACTGCTGCTAGCACCTACGAGAGACTATTCGAATGAAAAATGGTATAACAACTGTTGGCACCTAGAAGACAGAAAATATATATGTGAAAATCCTATAGTCAATCAGTGTAACCGTGGGCAACCAGAAACGTGCACATATGCCAGTACAGTAGTAAAAGATTACTCCTATATATCATTGGAACAAACTATTGTCAGTACTAAGGATCCCCAGACGAAAAGCTGTCCCAATAAGAAGATATGCCAGGTCTACATTATGCCTGTCAACTGCATTCGAACCCAAGAATTCATCATTCCTCAGTTCAAGATGACAGTAATTGAAGCTCAATACAAACTAAAATTACGAAATATATCGATTCCCGAAGGACACAGTTTGGAAACCCTGCAGGAAGATGTACCATTGCACCACTATATCTCATGGAGTTCGTTCCTGTTAGTATGCCTAATCATTTTAGCTCTTTTTAGCCTTAGCGTATATAAAAGAAAAAGAATCCAGACTTTGTTCCTGAAGCCACGTCCAACCAAGCTAACCCAAACTAACCCAAACTTCAGTCTTAAGGGGGGAAGAATTAAGGAACACGGACCCTGAGCCCAGATAAGAAGCCACTGAACTTAGGCCCTGTACCATGATAAATACCCGACGTAGGAGAGACAGACTCAATTCTCGCAAGTACAGAACGTCACTGCTCAAAGTTAACAATTGTACTTTTATTGTAATTATCAAAATCTCTTGTTCATAATAAATAGTAATAAAGTTGTTTTAAAAAAAAAGCCATTTCGCTTTCAACTTATTTAATTTAAATAACTAATTTAAGCAATTCCCGCACGTAAACATCGACTTGCAAGTCTTCACGACCGAACCGCGCAAGAAGACAGTCCACCATCTTGCTATAATTACTACCAGTCGCGGGAAAACTATCAACTATTTGCCTTGCCCTGCTACCCTTTACAGTCGCTTGTACTAAATATTCTACTTTGTCATATTCATCAATGTCCGGATCGTCATGTACTTTCTGAAATTGGGACCAAAAAGGCAACCAGTCTTTAATATTCTCGTCAAACTTTTTTAATTCGAATGTGGGCAATTTAAATTTACGCCTACCTGGTCTGCTGCTTACACTATTCTCCGAACGCAAAGAATTTACCTCGTCATCCCCTCGGTCCATTGGTTTGGGCTGCGAGCATTCTACACAGTGAGTATTAAGATCCCTAAGTTTCTTAGCATACCCATCAGCACCCTCCATTTCTGTTAATAAATCCGCTTCACTGCAATCTTCTTCCAACATAAAATTATAGATCTCGTTATAAATTTTCTTTAGGTCGTCAAATTTGTGCCTTAAAAATTCCAAGGAAACTGTGATTAAACGCTCTTTTCCTACCGGCGACGATAAAAGGCCTTACAGTTCATTTACCGATTTAGTGCAGGTAGTACGGAGCCCTCTTCGATGTTTCTTCTTTTGATCCATTGTTTTCACTGTTGATTACTTAAGCCCTTACCGAAAACTACGGCCACAACGCTTTTAGATTTTCCAGTGATCGACTATACACTTTTAGAACACCTGGTATAAGCACAATAAACCAATTATTTGGAACTACTAGTCCTGTCATGGTCGCCAAAATGTCGGGTGCACCGATCTCAACTACCATTAACGTCGAGAAAATAAGGACAGGGTACAGTGCCGTCTCAGTCGCGTGACGTAGACATGGAGAGGTAAACACCTGTACGCAGTAAACAAGTGCATCGACACCAACAGGCGCCATTTGTTCACTTTACTGCGTTTAAGAGCACGCGTACGGGTTAATTTAATCCCTTAATGTTTGTGTTTTATTTAATAATTTGTGTGATAACTGTGAGATTCTTGTGTTGTAGTGAGTTCTACCGGTGGCATTTTTACGTTCCCTATACTGTGTGTGCAAGCGGTTGCAGACACAGTCTAGGAAACGTAATGCGCACCGAAGCACTCCGATCCCTATACCGTGTGTGCAACGCCAACTGTCATGTCTTTAGGGTTCAGCAAATTCGTTTAAAATGCTCTGGTGGTTCACTAGTTAAGATGCTAGACCTCTAGTTCGGCGGCCCGGGTTCGATTCCCGTCGGTGTTTTTGTTATTTTTTAAATATTATGTTTGTAAAAAAAAATCTTCATTTTGGGTATGCCTTGGGTTAGTTTTGGTTAGATTTTGTTGGTTGCGCCCCCGTAGCGATTATCTACTCTCAGGTATTTATTTTGAGTATCAGTCACCCACTATTGCGCCTACTGTCTAGGGAACTTTTTTTCTTAATTTTGGGTTAGTTTGGGTTAGCCTTGGATTATTTTTGGTTAGCACTTAGTTAGTTCTTGTCGATTGAGCCACCGTAGCGAGCGAAGCGAGCGGAGGGCCTTGCAAAGCCATAATAATGCGCACAAGTTGCACACACGGTATAGGGATCGGAGTGCTTCGGTGCGCATTACGTTTCCTAGACTGTGTCTGCAACCGGTTGCACACACGGTATAGGGAACGTAAATATGCCTACCGGTGTTACGGATATACTTACAATGCCGTACTCATGCTCCGTGGTCCGCTGTCGTGGAAATTACAAAAATGTGCCGAAAGTACACGCATTTTGTTTTCCAACGGACGAAGCCATGTCCAATAAATGGGTAAAGGCTATTCAAGGAAAAATTTTGCTCCATCTTAATTCATCAGGGTTAGTGAGTTACATTTTTGCCAAAGAATATATAATAAATAGTTCTACAGCAACGGATTCAAAAACCGGCGAAACTATAACTGTAAGTTTAAAAATTCCTAGACTAAAACGAGATGCCGTGCCTACGATATTCCCTAACTGTCCTTCTTGTTTATCTAAAACTGTAGAATTGCGCCCAAGTCGTGATGAAGAAATGCAGGAATTGGAAAATAAACATTTTCCAAAACCGATTAAAAATAGCCAAACCGAGTTTGAAATTTATAAAAAAACAGCAATTTTGAAGATTTTCTTGTTGTTTTTAACTCGTTTCAGCTACCCGAATACTGGTTTAAAATCAGTGATCTGCAAAAAGTTACAATGCTTAAATTAAAATATTCTCCTGGACCTATTTTAACATATTCTGTAATAATAAGTTCTGATTTACATGTAGACACATTTTGTATGGCTGCAAAACACAAGTAGTCCAAAATAAACACCTTTTATCTCTAATAATATAAATGAACTAAAAGATTTATTATTTAATATAGACAAAAAGTCGCAAATAATTGAGCCTGAAAAACGCGATCAAAGTAAAAGTATTTTAAAACACATTTCGGACTTATTAGATTCTTTAGTATCAAATATGTCAGAGAGACGGTTTCCAAATAATTCTGCTTTAGCTTTTATATCTGAGCAACTAAAATTACATACATTAAGGAAAGCAAGATATCGTTATACAAATAATACTATAATTTTAGCCTCCATCCTTCAAACAATAAGTCCGCATGATTACAAATAATACTTGAGACATTTTGGTGTACTTATATTACCTCATCCAGATACAGTAAAATCTGTTTGCGGTTCTTTGTTGACGGGAAGAAAAAAATATGTCAATTGGCTATGCGAAAAACCTGTTTAAGTTATTGTCGGGCCATGAAAAATATGTAATATTATTAATGGACGAAATCCACATTAAATCATTTCTTGATTATAAAGCAGGAAATATTGTTGGGACTGCTTATAATAATGCTTGTTTAGCAAATTCTGCTTTTGTATTTATGATATCCAGCATTATGTCTAGCGTAAAGAAGTTGGCAGCTATAACTAAGTTAGAGGAAATTGGCTATAAGTTATTTTGCGTTATTAGTGACAATAATGCAGTAAACAGTAAAGCTATGAGCCATTTTTCTGACAAGAAAAGTTTTAAGTATTTTTTATCCTCACCCTACAGATAAAACACGTCCTCTTTTTTATTTATTTGATTCTGAACATTTGCTTAAGTGTATAAGAAATAACTGGCTGAATTCAAAGCCAGACCAAACATTATATTATCCTGATTTTGACAGTAGTGTTGAAAAAGCAGCTGCTTTTCAATCTCTTAAAACACTTCACCAATTAGAACACGATAAAATGTTAAAAGTTGGTTATTCTCTTAGCTGAAAAGCATTGTTTCCTACTAATATAAAAAGACAAAATGTGTCTTTGGCTTTAAAGTTTTTAACCCTTTCGTAGTACAAGCGTTAATTCAATTCGGGTCTAAAATGAATAAATCGAAAGACACTACGTTGGGGTTTGGAACCTTCGGCAACATGCACTAAAAACAGAGTTTCATCCACAATACCGAAACAGAATTTTTGCACTCGACGCGCGTTTCGCTAACCATGTTAGCATCATCAGGAGATGATTAAAACTCTCATCTCCTGATGATGCTAACATGGTTAGCGAAACGCGCGTCGAGTGCAAAAATTCTGTTTCGGTATTGTGGATGAAACTCTGTTTTTAACGAAAGACACTGCTGACTTTATTAATATAATAGTTCGATGGTGGAAAATCGTAAATGTAAAAACTCCCCTTAAAGGGAAACGTTTAAATGCCGTATATCAAAAGCCCCTAATGGCAGGAAATTTCCTTACTGATAAAAAAAATTTCTGATTTTAAATAAAATGTTAAGCTGGCTAGAAAATTGGAAAATAAAACTTTTTCTAATAAATTAACTACTCAAATTCATACAGCTTTAAGTCACACATTATATGGAGTGACAGAAGTTATACTATACAGTATTGTTTTAGTGAATTTAATAGTTATTTATGTACCAAGGGTATAAAGGTATAAAAACACAATAATGTAGGCACTGGTATGACATAATAGTATATTATGATATGTGTATAAGAGGGCCTTTAAGGCACGCGCGACATATTTCAAAACACGACGCGCAGCGGAGTGTTTTGTAAGTCGCAAGGGCTTTAAAGGCATCTTATACACGTATATCATACGCTATTTTTTATTACGAATGCATCATAATCTCAAAAATGTTTTAAATATTAAACTTAAGGGACATATTGACGAATATATTAATCTGTCACATTTGACATGATCAAATGTTTCTATAGCAACCTTTAAAAAAGTAGGCGCATCATAAACATCATTTTAAGCACGCTGCAGCGTGCGATAATCGTTGATTATGATGCATGCGTAATAAAATAGTTATTTATGCATCAAGGGTACTAAATAGATGATTATGCCCTGAGGGCGACAGTCTTACAAAGCCGAGGGCCTCTGGCCCGAGGGTATGTAAGTCGCCCGAGGGTATATATCTATTAGTAGCCGTGGTGCATACAAACTTTTATGTCATACCAATTCGTTTTGAATAATATTTTTTTTTATTTAATTCGATTTACACATTTTTTACTTTTACCTGCGACATTACCTTGACATTATTATTGTCTGCGTTTTTGTTGCTAGGGAGATAAGTATTAAAATCTTTAATGTGTCAAAGTCAAAAATCAAAAATGGAAGAAGATTTTGAAATTCCGGACGAAATTTCAAAAAAGGCTGAAAAGGCAACGCAAAACTTGTTACCGAGAAAATCCAGAGACTCATACGACAAAGAATATGACCAATTTTTGAAGTGGATGTCAGAAAATGCTGTAGAAAACACAGTACACATGATCTTTAATGATCTATCTGAAAATTTTTCCCCGAGCTCTCTGTGGGCTAAATATTCGATGATAAAGAAGACTTTAATTGTAAATAAGAATATTAATATTTGTAATTATCACAAGTTATGCGAGTATTTAAAGCAAGGGTCAAAAGGGTACCAACCAAAAAAATCCAGTGTGTTATCTAGAGAAAATGTCCTAAAATTTATTCATGAGGCACCAAATGAAACGTTGTTAATGAACAAGATCGCATTATTATTTGGTGTATTTGGTGGATGTCGGCGGCAAGAACTTGTAAATATGTTAATCACACATGTAGAAGATAGAAAATCAGTCTTTGTTGTAACGGTGCCAGAAACCAAACCTGACAAAAAACGAGTTTTCACCATTGTTGATGAAGACGAAATGAAGAGTTTGAAACTTATAAGAGAATATATTTCTTTGCGGCCACATAGTTGCTCAGAAAAAAGACTATTTTTAACCTACAGACAAGGCCGCTGTACTATACAACCTGTTGGAAAAAACACACTTGGGAAAATTCCCTGTATTATTGCAAAATATTTGGGTTTGAACAACCCCGAAAAGTACACTGGTCAGTGTTTACGTCGAACGTCGGCAACTCTTTTAGCAGAAGCTGGAGCAAGTATGACTACGCTGAAGCGCCATGGTGGATGGAAGAGTACCACAGTTGCTGAAGGATATTTAGAGGACAGCATATCCTCAAAAAATGAGGTTTCAAGGATGTTGGCAGGCGTACCATCTGGATCTCGCATTTCTTTACAGAAACTAGAGACCCAGACTATGAATCATGAGTCAACCTTTAGCTATCAGCGGAACCTTCCAGAATTGCCAATTCCATGTAAATACAACCAAATAATATATAAACGTAAATTTATATTTTGTTATTTTGTTAATAAAGAATAAGTTAATCGAAAACTCTTTTTTGCGCCTTAATGCCCGGGTGGGCCATAATATGTACTTTATGCCCGCACGGGCCATAAAGTGGACTTTATGCCCGCACGGGCATAAAGTAATCCATTATGTAAATGGTATCTAAGGTATAAAAACACAATAATGTATTGGTATGACATAAAATGAATTATGTCTTATTAGGCAAATTTCAAACAGATGATCTGGAACATAGGTTTGGCCGCTATCGGCAACTTGCCGGTGGACAATACCATATTTCTAGTGCTTCGGTCTCGACGAGACTAGTCTCGGTCTCGTCTCGTCTCGTCTCGAAATTCGAGACCGATACCGAGACGAGACTAGGAATTATAACTCGAGACCGAGATCGAGACTTCAAGGTTCGAGACCGAGAGTCTCGTCACGTCAGTCTCGATAGTCTCGGGTCTCGAGTGCTGAAATAAAAATAATTTATAAGTAGGATAGTAAGAAAGTAATGGTTTTTTTTTAAATTATAGGTAACGTACAAAAAATCAAAAATATTTAAGTACACGAAAATCAAAGAAATCTAGGAAAGTATGTACGTATCTAAAGTACAATTTACTAGTTGCCTACCTATATTTATGAGTAACACAAAAAAAATATTTTCAAAACAGGTCTAAATTATAGAAAACCGACAAAAATAAAAAATATATAAGTACACCAAAATCAAAGAATTCTAAGAAAGTATGTACGTGTCTAAAGTACAATTTACTAGTTGCCTACCTATATTTATGAGTAACAGAAAAAAAAATTTCAAAACAGATCTTATATAGTTTATAATAATTTCAAATTCACCCACCCGCCGGGGATTTACCTAAAAACGATAGAATAGCTAGTTTTTTTTAATTTTAATATATTTTTAGTTTATTTCTTCTTATAGAAATAGTAGTAGTAGTGTACTTACATAGGTAGGTATGTTTTTAAGTAAACTTAGTCCTTTCAAACAGAATCCTTCACTTGCAGCCAATATTGCCAAATGATGTTGTATCTGAGCACATAACTTTAAGAGACAATAGTTGTTTTATGCCTCCAGTTTGTCCTGCAGATGTGGTAGCTTTAATCAACAATCTAAAGTATTCAGGTACCGCAGGTTTTGATGAAATCTCTAATAACTTCTTGAAGAAATGCAAGTCTGTTTTGTGAAATGTTTTAGCTTTGATTACAAATTTATCTTTGGAGAAAGCAGTTTTTCCTGACAGGTTAAAAGTCGCTAACGTACTCCCTTTGTTTGTAGGGGGTGACAGCAATGACTATGCTAACTATCGTGCTATAAGTTTGTTGTCAAGTTTCTCAAAAATTCTTGAACTTCATATGAAAAGCTCTCTATCTACTTTTTTGCAAAATATAGGATATTAAATACCTCTCAACACGGTTTTACCATCTCAAAAAGCACAGAAACAGCATTATGAGAGTTTCAAAACCATATTGTGGATGCTCTTGACAAGGAAAAATGCATCTTAGGGTTATTTATAGATTTTTCCCGTGCTTTTGATTATGTCGATCACAGCCTTTTATTAGAAAAACTTTATAGGTATGGTATTAGAGATACATCATTGGCATTGTTAAAGTCTTATTTTCATAACAGAAGCCAAGTAGTAACAGTAACAGTAGCACAGGGCGTGCCACAGGGATCTATCCTGGGGTCTTTTTTATTTTTGGCTTATGCTAATGATCTTGTGTTTTTTATGGACAAGATATGTCCTGATTGTATTTTATGCGGATGATACCAATGTTTTGATTGGAGGTGATAAACTTGGAGGCTCTTGGAGTGATGGCAGAGACTGTGTATAACAGCATAACAATATGGTCTGAGAAAAACAAATTATGTCTTAATAAAGATAAAACACACTTTGTGACATCTACACGCAATACACAAGCTGAAGATGCCGTTGTTTTATTTGGAGATACGCCGGATCAGTTGCTTCGGTTGAGTAGCTCCAGGCTATTGGGTGTGACCTTTGATCATGACTTGCGGTGTAATTCCCATATAGAAAATTTATGTGGCAAATTAAGAAGTAGTTGTTATGCTTTGAAGTTTCTTTCAAAACATAGTGGGAAATAGGCACTCTTGACATTATATTACGCAAATTTTCATTCATTCATAAGATATGTTATTGTGATTGGGGTTTGAGTCCAATGGCTTCCAGGATTTTTCTTATTCAAAAGTGTGCCATTAGAGTGATTTGTGACATAAAATATCGTGATTCATGTAGGGAGCATTTTTAAAATAACAGCATTCTTACATTGTTGGGAATATATGTGTATGAGATAAGTATTTATGTGTACAAAAATAAATTACTTTTTCAATTGAATTGACTTGAACATGCTTATAACACTCGTGGACGAGGAACTTTGCTGCCGAATGCGCACCATACAAGTTTTTACCAAAAAAATTGTGTATGTATAGTGCATGTAAATTTTTTAATTACTTAAGTCGAGACATCATAGATTCGGCAAATATATTAATTTTCAGAAAAAAAACTAAAAAACTATCTGATTGAGAGGAACTTCTATTCTTCAAGTGAGTTTTTCTCGTAATGTGTAGATTGTGATGATTTTTGATTAGACATAGTATGTAACTAACTAGTTATAGTGTAATGTATTTTATTGTAACACTTTGACTTTTTCTTCAGTTAGAGTACTATATTTATATTTGTAATTTGTACTGAAGAAATGCACAGTAAAAACACGCTTGTTCAATTTAACACTAAAAGTGGTCTATATAAGTAGACCCAATCTAGTGTAGATTTAACCATTTTTGAACGTGTAACATTACCAAAACCCTGCGTAATGCGCTTTACACTACTTAGTGTTACATATGTCACTGAAAATGGTGAAACTTTCACACATATCTGTGTAATAAAACACTTAATTTGGTAAAACTTACACTAAAAATATAAACCTGAACACTGCGATGTGTGAAATGTTCACTTGGAGGTGTTGTTTTTCACTATGCTGTGTTAGCATTTTAATAAGTATTACACAGTTCTGTGTAAATTTTACCACATTACGTATGCTTTATACACCTAATTACACTATGTCGTGAAATAATATTACAGGGTATCCCATAAATTATTAAATTGTTGTTATATTATTGATTCAAAAATATGGTTAAAATTAGCAAAGTTAAAAATTTTTTATTATTCTTTAGAATCTGATGTCTAATTTAGTGGGACACTCGTTATTTTTACAACCTATTTTTCTCAGCTGTAAAAATACAAATTTTAGAGGATAATTTAAATGCAAACGGTGCATTTAGTACAGAGAAGACAATATATTTTTTGCACTTTATTTAGAAGTGTTGTCTGAAATATAAACATATATAATATGTTTAAAATACCTAAAAGGTGTAATTCTAGTTGTAATAAAATCAAGAATTATATGGTTACAAAATTGTATTTATAAGTCAAGTCTTAACTCTATAATACAATCACATCTATAAAAGGAAAACAAGAAAATATGGTTTTGACAAAGATAGAAAATCCAAAAGTCAAATAAATAGGTATTGAAATATATTTGCACTTTTATAAAATATTTAAAAAAATCAATATAGACAAAACCAAAAAACAGTCTTTGAGACATTTAAGTTATTGCAAAATATGTAAAAAAAATTAACACTAATTTTCTTTTGGCAAAAACGAAATCAAAAATTAATAATATTCTTATATTCTTATTAATTAATAGACATTCTTATCTACTAATAGAACAGGTAACTAGAAAACAGCCTTTTATTTATATAAAAATATACTTTGGAACAAGGTATAGCATTAAATCAGAACTTAATACCATCGAAATGTTTACTGAAGATATTTAAGTTGAATTATTTCAGCTAAGTTATAAGCATGCATTTTCTCACCAAAATAGTTGGTATACTGCAGAACAATTAAAAAAAATCACTTTCTACTGTTATTATGTCAAAAATGTTGTGAAATATAGGCAGGGTTTGAACGCCAATACATACGGAATAACTTTTTTTTATATAAAAATCCATAATTCATCCACAGAACAAACAATAACACAAGCCGCACAATATGTTAGCGACGCTATAAATGAAGACAAAACTGAACTGAACGGAGAGTTCTTATTACTCGCGGTGGTGTAACATACACACAGGATGGAGTATTTTGACACGTAGTTGTTTACACTTAACATGCGGCAGTGTAAAATTACACGGGAGAGAAGAAGTAACCCGAGTAACCGAGATTACCAGTTAAGGTGTCAAAATCAGTTTTACCAAACTCGAAGTGGTTAAACAACCGCTATTTTACCAAAATTAGTGTTTATTTTTTACAAGTAACAGTTTGTCACCTCTTAGTGTTCTTAAACACTGATATTTTTTTACTGTGTAAATATATTAATATTATTATTATTATTATTATTATTATTATTATTATTATTATTATTATTATTATTATTAATAATAGCCAATAATGTTTCTTGCACTCTGCCAGGTTTATTTACAACTATTTATATTTTTTGCTCAGGAATGCGCCTCATGAAACGGTTCTTATAGGTTTCCTTTCGAAAATATAAAATATTATGTAGAGTAGACTATTCTGACTACAGTGACTACTCTACTCTCTGATATCTTTTTTACTTGCCAACCTCCCTACCAATTTTGTTACCTCTATAAAGATTTTTTTGTGACTTTGTTGTTTAAATTAATTTTGCTTAAAAAATCGACACTTTGTGAGGTTATTAAAATTATTTATCTTAAAAAACCCAAAAAATCTAATTATTATTCATTCATTCAGTGGTAATATCCCAAAATAGGTCGAATTTATAATATCGATTGTTGGAAAGGTTTTCAAAAAAAAAATTTTTTTTTGAAGTACACGAGACTCTCGGCGAGACCGAGGCCAAGACCGAGACCACACAATGTCTAGTCTCGGCGAGACCGAGACGAGACTCGAAGACTCGAGACTTTGCGAGACCGAGACCAAGACCTCAATAGTCTCGTCTCGTCTCGGCGAGACCGAAGCACTACATATTTCCATCAGGCAGTTATATGAATCAGAAAAACGGCTCAGAATTCAGTCATTACTAACGATAAAATCGCGTATCTTTGGCAACATTCAAATTAAGCGGTTTTGCGAAAATATTGATATGCCTGACGAAATTGAAGAAAACCATCCATTAAATCCTGACATAGTACTAGAGGAAGATGTAGACAATGTCAGTGATGACATACCCGTAATCGCTTATTTAGCAGGTTACTGTTGTTACATTACAGCAAAGAAAATTCAGTGAGAAATATGCTAGGAAAACATAATTTATAATGACGAATTTATAGTTGAAGATAATTTCATCCTTATTAAAAGTTTAAGCCGGGGAATATTGCTTTATCCACAAGATGTTATCGTACGAATTTGAGGAATCTTTTTTTAACAGTTCATAATGAGCGTGCCTTTCTGACCCAATATATTTTGAAATTTATTTTAGAAAACGGGCATCTGTCTGTGGATCATAAATGTACTATTCATACGAGTGTTCATATAGCAACCATTGTAATAACCTGCACAGTAAACACTTTTTAAAAATTACTGTGGTATATCTAACGATCGATTGGTTAGGTCATCTAAAAGCCGTAAATTAGAGACTCTTACTAAATAGGCCGATTCGTTAAATAGTCCTCGAAATAGTCTCATTCACAACTTCACATAGAGTTCCAGGAGGAGAGTTCTTAGCTACTAATGTCGAGTTATTTGCAAAAAACTAAACTGATGGCCATTTGCTTTCGAGCAAGGAAAATTTCGCCTGAACTTAAAACTAAATATTTTCTTAACCAGACATGATATCGATCTCTGGTTTTTAATAGTATTTTTTAAACTGTCAAAATTTTTATATACAGGGTGTCAAAGAAGACGATGAATTTTGCTCCAACTTCAAAAGCATGTAACTTTGTTAATATTTTTTTAAAATTGTGTCATCTGCTATATTTTAAGGGATACCGATTTTTTTGTAAAACCTTGCTTTTTTCAACTTTTTTGGTAGTTAGACCACACTGTGCGTTATATCGTGCAAATTTTGTAAGTGATTATTATACCTTACGAGAAGCTTGTTTATGTTCAGTAAAATAACTGTTTTGATGTGCAGTGGCGTACTTATAATCACTTATATGTCTATATGGTTTATGAGTATCTCACAATTTTTCACGTTTGTTTTGTTTTGGAAAGTACTAGGTCGTAAAATCAAACACATCAAACTAGTAATATTTAACTTTAAGGGTTTTCAAATTAAGTTTAATTTTAAGAACAGTGTTGTATTAAGTAGAAATAAATAAAGAAAATTTTTCCAAAAATTAAAATAAAAAATTATGATTTAAAAAAAATTATAGTATAATGCACATCACAGACAGCATTTAGGTAAAATTTTTTTACTCAAGATAAACAAGCTTTTCGCAAGGTATAATGATATTCACTTATAAAGTTTGCACGATACAACGCACAGTGGGGTCTAGCTACCAAAAAGTTGAAAAAATCAAGGTTTTACAAAAAAAATCAATATCTCTTAAAATATAGCAGATATCAAAATTTTGACAAACTGCTCTCTTTGCTATAGACCAGTGATTCAATTGACGTACAGTGACAAAATTAGAAAAAATTATTGTGGAAATTACATGCTATTGAAGTTGGAGCAAAGTAGAGATACATGGACAGTTCTGAAACCTCCACCGGGGAGGAGGTGCGCAGTAGCAAAAATCGCTCACGTGAGCTACGGCATATTTAAGGGCGTGTCACATGACAGCTGACAAGTGACAGTCGACAAATGACAGCTGACAGCTTGCGCAGTAGGAAAAATCGACCAAGTGGGGTACGCCATATTTAAGAGCGTGGCACATGACAGCTGACAAGTGACAGCTGACAAACGACATGAATTTTGCTCCAATTTAAATAATAAATAATAATAAGCCGTCAATCCAGCTCATGAGCTGTATTGCGGTTAGGTGCGGAGAAGTGCGCAGTGGCAAACATCGCCGACGCCGACGTGGGCTATCGCATATTTGAGGGCGGGGCGTATGACAATTGATGGATGGTAGATGACAAATGACAACTGACAAATGACAGGCCGCGCATGAGCTGTGGTGCGGTTAGGTGCGGGGGACTCTCAAGACCGTCCCCGCGGCCCCGCGCCGATCTTCGCGTCCCCACCATCGTAGGTCTTCGGTCCACATATATTTAGAAAATAGTTATATTCACTGGAATTCGAAGCGGTTTCGTTCTTGCAATTAATTTGTAGGTATGGGGTAGCTTGAAACTTCTTCCCTAAAACAATAGTAGTCCATTCTTTAGTATCCAAAAATGTTCTATTTCGGAAATAGAGTCGGAGTTTATACTGATACTCGTTTTGCAATGATGGCAGAACCCACGTCATAAAAGCTGGCGGATAAGTGCAGAAAGCAGAGGAATCCAAGATCCATAAATTCCAGGCAAGCACAGCACAGCACAGACCATTTAGACCAATGTTTCCAATGACGTAAGACAAGATCTCTGGTTTAGATAACTTCATCAAACTTGAATCAATTCTGAAATCAACGATCTAATAGCCAACTTGGGCTATTATATTTTAAATAATGTAAGTCGATTGCAATATATTTTTTTTTAAATATAATATCCTCCGTATAAAATCTCTTATGTTGTCGCAAGGCGCCAGGCTGGCGAGTCGACAGGATGTAACAATCTATAAATAAATATCAACCACAACGACTTCCTGCCTATGCAACGGCTTCCTGTTTACGTTTGATAAAATTAATAATAATAACATATTTTTGTAGTATTATGGTGGAAATAAATCAACAATAAATATATATTGAATTATTTATTAATCCATACAGTACATTGGTTTTTTCCGATATTATATATGAATTTTGCTTATAATACACCACATGTTACAGCAAGAGTAATTACACACATGTTTAGAAAATAGGTATATTCACATTCGAAGCGGTTTCGTTCTTGCAATTAATTTGTAGGTATAGGGTAGCTTGAAACTCCCTCCCTAAAACAATAGTAGTCCATTCTTTAGTATCTAAAAATGTTCTATTTCGGAAATAGAATCTGAGTTTATACTGATACTCGTTTTGCAATGATGGAAGAACCCACGTCATAAAAACTGGCGGATAAGTGCAGAAAGCAGAGGAATTCAAGATTCATTTGTGGAAAAGGTGTTAGACTCCAATTGCGCGTGTATATTTACTACTTTATGTGGTTTATAAACAAAAAATGTATGCGTAATAATTGCAGATAGCGCTATGAAACTCGAACTTAACCAAACCATGGTTGACGTTATAATGACTCGAATATTACTTTGGCAGATTTTTTATACAGAAAGGACAACTGTCCTGTAATGTCGGAGGGCCGTCAACATGAGTTCTCCAACCAGGTCGATTACAGTGGATGAAACAACAATTCATAAATCAAAGTTATGTCTATATTCAACAGGAAGTTTTCCCCAAATACGTAAAAGAGAATAACTATCAACTTATTTTAGGAAAAAATCTATCGGTAGTGATTTTAATTCTTCAGCGTTATAATCTTTTATATATTTAGCACCAGATAAAAAGTCTAGCAAACCACTTGCCATCATGAAAAACTAATCTATACTAAGAAATAAAGCAAAAAATACTTGGTTATATACATTTATTAGGTATCGGTAGTTTATTTACATCCTCAACAATTTTATGCGGATTAATATGAATATATTCTAACATATAATAAGATAAGATAAGAATTATGCCTATTCTGAACCACAGCGCTCGTAAAATAAGCCTCGTATGACCATACCAACATTCTTTCAAAATGTCTATAGTCTTGCACCATTTGTAGGTACCAATTGCAGAAATTTATTCTACGTTGTGCGTCGCCGGGGTGCAAATGTTGGACAAGTTTATATTTGTAGGGTTTGAATTTATGTTCCCTAAGTATTAACTGCGTTCTTGATTTTTTTACCCCCACTTCCTTATAGTTTTCTGCATGACGAGGTTGGATTTGCCGTAACGAAAGCCACAACATTTATTTCGTCTACTTCCCTGTTTTCCTTGTTGTAAGACTTTGGCCTTGGTTTGTTTAATGATCCATACTCAATAAGGTTAGCTTGGATTTTTGAAAAATTCTTTTATCATGGTTGCTGTGTCTCTGAATATCTACGAACAATGTAAAGAGATTACGAACATCTGATAATAAATAATGATAATTAAATAGTAATATCACATGCATTCATTACCAGAATCATGCGGCGGCATCTTTTGATTCGGGAAAGTTGAGTGAAAATTTTAGAAGAGGGCCATGACTTAATATTGTTTTAAACGTCTGGGCATCTGAATAATACTTTTGACAGTTCGTTTAATTTAAAATATGATGTTTTATCGCCTAAAATCCGTTTAAAAACGATTTTAAATGGCAAAATTGTATAAAAATCCGAAATTTCCGATCTTTTTAGGGCGATAGCCGTAGCTTTGGATAAATTTGTCGTGGATTTTAAAGCGAATATTCATTTTAAATTCAGTTCGCTTCGTGTCATTACATTGCCTGAAAAATCACGAGACCGTGGAACTGAACCGCTCAGGGCCACCGAATATTAACTAACCATAAGAAGATTCACTCTCCGCGGCGGCACGTCAATGGTATGCCTCCTTCCCCGCGCGAAAACTAGCATGATACTGACATGCGACCTTTGGACCCGGCGCACACTGGTCGAATTTCTAGGAAAGCTGGCCATAATAAGGTTTACCAGAAATAAGACACAAAAGTTATTAAGTATTACACGTTTAATATATCGTGTTTTAGACAAATAATTGTTGAATTTTTGGCTCATCATCTATATTTATATATAGGGTGTATCAGTTATCACTAACGATAAAAATCATGTATAAAAATCATTTGTATGTTCTTAAACCGTTTAAAAAATTGATTTTGAAAATTAAGGGCTCCTTCGTTGTAAAAAAAGGGTTTTAAATTTTTAATTCGATGATCCAAATTTTGTTTTTGCAACGATTAATTCAGGAGTCTCACGAGCAAAATAAATGTTAAGAGGACGACAGAAATGTGTTGATGAGGGCCTGCAAATTTGCCATACAAGTATTTCAGAGTTATCGCTATTTTTACAAATTAATCTAATAGGAACCAAACTAATAAAAAATATAGAAGCATCAGTGCAGCTGTTGTTCAAAAACACTTGCTTATATTCTGACTCTCCCAAGGTAATATCAAAGCCATATTAACAAATTAACACTAAATTATAAATTTTATCTGCTGATTCAGCCAAAGTATTTATTACCTCTTTTTATAATAACATCAGTTTTGCATCAGCAATAATGATTCTACCGAAATTTCAGCTTCAGTTTCACTTACTACAATATTATGGGATTAGGGGTGGGCGAAAATAATCGATTATTCGATTCACTTTTAAGGAATTACCGATTAATCGACTTATCGATTAATATTTCAGAAAATATCGATTAATCGATTTTTTCGATTAATCGATTATTCAGTTATTTGCTAAAATATTAAGCGTTTAATCGATTATTCAATTTCTTGCCCAACCGTACCGACGACTTTAAAACAGATATAGTTTTTAAAATTCCAATTTAATAATGCGTTGCGTTAAGGGTAATTTAAGAGACATAAAACCATTTTGAAAATACTTACAGTACAACATATGAAGCAAACATACATGCTCAAACAAGACAGCAGCAGAGAAAACTGCGCACGTTACAAATTTAGCCCATAAGGGATCCTCATTTCGACGCGCCATATTCTGATAATCTGGCTTCAGTTGTTGCACAATAATTAGGTATAACACCAACACATAACCTCAACGTTGTGTTAGCACGTTAGCAGTATAGTACAGTTTTTATCTTTTTATTATGTATTTAGTCAAAACTCTATGATAAGAAGGATCACTCTCCGCGGCGGCATCGGCATGTCAACGGTGTGTCTCCTTCCCCGCGCGAAAACTAGAAGAATATCGGCAGGCCATGATACAAATAAAACAATCATGTTGGCAGGCGCCCTTTGACGCGGCGGCCATAGACCAGCTTATCCTTTTGCCAGAATATTTGCATTCGGAAATATGGTGAAATCATTAACACAAAATCAAAATCTCTTAGTTATTACAAACCTTGAGTATTGTTATCAATAATAACTAATTAAAAACGTTAATTGATTTTTAAAAGAGCCAGTTGAATACAAACTTTGTCAAAATATTTATTTGGTGTTAATATTAAAAAACCATAACGTAAGTTTGACAGGGCGCTGCAAACAATTCAAAAGATATCAACTGTGTTTTTTCCAAAGCCAACTAGAGTACTAGAGTGCTATAAATAATTTCGTCATAAATTTGACTAAATGTACTGCATATCGTTTATGGCCAGCTTTTGTTTAAATTCAACCTGTGTGCGGCGAAGTTCGCCGATCGTTACCGAGCAACGAAGAAAATAAACTACGATTCCTTTGTAGCGCGCTCTGAACACGCAAATCCCGTTGAGTGGGCCTTCTTATCGTAGTTAATGTTCGGTGTCAGGGCACTGCCACGTAGGCGCAGTGTCCGACACTCCAACTTTCTAATTTCGGTAGAGATGAGTAGCTGTGTATAAGCTGTGGTAATATCTAATTACTACCCTAACAGCACAAAGATATCCTAAATACGCCTTAAAGATGCCATGTTTAGATATTCGAGACATCTTAAAGATGCCCTGTTTACGCCTTGCGTCGTCTTTAAGACATCTTTAGGACATCGAATGTTACAAAAAACAACGCCGTAAAGACGTATTTATATGACATCTTAAAGACCTATTTGTATGACATCTTAAAGACGAACTCATTTTAAAAACATTTTTCCATAAATTAAAAAGATCATTTTTAAAAAAATATGTAATTATCTGTTATTATCAATAAACTAAATGTTACATGTTTAATATGATTTTAATTGGTTCTTCTGCGATCTGAGCCTCTCCTTAGCCACTCCTGAATGGCAACCTCAGCTTCTTTAATGGACTTTCCCAACGGCCTCTACGTTTCGTATTTGAATTACAATGTTGTTTGATTATATCTAAGCAATTAGCTTCACTTGTACTAGACACTTTTAAATATTTGCGGATAATTAGACAATGTCATTTTCATTTCTGCGTGCGCGTCATGTCTTCGTGATGCAACCAGTCGTTTGTATGTGCCCTGGTGGTCTAGCGGTCTGCATGGTTGACCTTCACTTCGACGATTCGAGTTCAAACCCCGTTGGTATTTTAAAAATGTTTTTAAGGTTATATTTCTACACTGTTTTTTTCTTGTTTTTGGGTATGTCTTGAGTTAGATTGGGTTAGTACCTGGTTAGTTTCCTTTTCTTGAGCCCCCGTAGCGAGCGGTAGCGAGCGGAGGGCCATGCGAAAAGTGAATTATACGAAGGAATGAAAGTGATATTGTCGGAGTATCGTCAAGTCATTTAAATGGTTAAATGTATTATCATAAAAAGTCTTTAAATATATTTCCTCAAGTAATCTTAACTTAAATTCTATCAATTCACGAATGTTTAAAATATATTTCAAGTCATCTAAAGAAAAACATAAAGTAACCATAGTTTCGGAACTTTTCATTATAATCACTACTTCGCCTAATAACTTAAAATCATCCAAAATAAAAGTCACGGCGGCACCGGAATAGTCAACGAATTTATAATCTTTATTGACAGCATCCTCAACGATGAGACAGTACATAAAAAAGGGGTACCAGTCATGTGAGGTGATGGATATAGATACTTGTTCTTCTGGAAGATTTAATACTTTACTTGTTATCCTAGCTCTTGGAAGCAAACCTCGTGCAACACTAAGTCATACAACAAATTTGAAGTTCTTGGTAGAATAACAAGTTTCAGCCAAATATTTGGCTTCTTTCTGATTTCTGCATTAGTTCTCGCCACCGTACGGTTAAATTGCCACTCCCAACATGGTGATGAACAGAATGAGTTTGTATCAAAACACTCTTACTCCATCAAATTCTCGATATCCGAAAATGGCATGGAACTACGGGTTGACATGATTTCTAAGTAGATGTTTGTGCTTAACTGGGAAATATCTTAGAAAGTTTAGTTTATGTAGGGAAATTCCCCACCATATTTATTATAATGGGAGACACTTGTTTATATTTAATTCTAGAAACAAGAGCTTAGCTAAAGACCAGCCGCTATCTCTTTCCTAAAATTCACTTGCTTTGTAGGATAAAATTTGTTCTAAATCAGTAAATACTGCTTCTAGATCTGTATTTTTAGAAATAAATATATAATGCGAGTTAAATGATTTTATATCTAACGTTTTTTGAGAAGCTAATAGATATAATCCATACAATTCCATATTAACTTTAAGATTTAAATGATCCGAGAGACCCTTTTCTATCAAACAAATAATGTTAGGTTTAAGTTGCTCCAAATATAACATCACATCTATAGGATTTAATTTGGTAGAAAGTCTATAACTAATCATTCTATTTTTGAATGCAGTTTTTACAATTTCGACTCCTGCTTCTAGCTCGACACAACAGTTCTCTTTATGTTCATGGCTAAGTCTATGCGAATGAGAGGAAACATTTTTCCCGCACTCCTCACAGAAGAGAGGCATTTTTAAGACTGAAGGAAAACGTTAGAATATAAATATTTATATATAATTTAATATACAACATCCTTAGATCTATCAATCCAACTATTATAAGATTTATCGAAACCAAGCCACTTCACCAACATATTATTTCCCTTCCTTTTCAAAACCTGTTCTATTAAGAAAACGTCAGACTGTTTAGTTTTTTGTAGTTCTTCTTCATAAAAACAGCCGCTTATGAGATGTTCTTGAAAATCTTCTAATATATGAGTTGTTGGATTCGTGATTTTTACTTGAGATATTTTAAACAACTCGGAAGTCCAATTTGGAGTATATCCTTATTGAAAAATATGTTTATATTTACTTATTCGAACAATACAACTTTGAGTTTTTGTTTTCCAACAACTTTAATATGTCCAAAAATAGAATCTAATAGCTTTTTCTCATTCGTTTTATTAACATCTTTTAGCCTCATCTGAATCGCTCTATGCTTTGAGTTATTGGAAGTATCTGTAACTTGTTCCAACAAGTGTATCCACTTGTGGTTTTCATTGAATGTGAATAGTCTAAACAGTTTCTCCTTTATAGTTCGAATTACACGTTCAGCAATAGATTCTTTTAAAACACTAACTGTACTATAGTGGTGAATTCCATATTTTTTCATAAGATTTTGAAATGGAGCATTATAGTGTTCTTTCCGTTATCAGAAACAAGTTTTTTTGGGATTCTCTTCGATGTTTTCAGTATGAGTCATAGCTTTCGTAACATCTTGAGCAGATTTAGATTTTATGGCTCGAGTCCAGAGATATTTTTGAAAAACAATCAATTACAACTAGTATATAACTAACCCAAACTAACCCATTATTTTCACCAGAATACTGATCGAGTCGCGCGAGATCAGTTGCAAAGGTATCATGCAAACCATATTGAATAAATCTTCTTCTAACTAATTTTTTTCGAGCAGGACGATGAAGTTCTTTTACTACTTGCTCTCTAGCAGTCGTGACCGTAGACATTCTTAAACTGAATATAAATTCTCTCGATGTTAACCTTGCAAATGTTTTTGTTTTCCTAGTATAGGGCATCAAATCGCGAAAAAGTGCATGCTACATTTGCCACATCACGTCATACGCGTGAGAGATCGTGTTAATTTATTTATGCGGACTGAATCGGTTTAAATGACAAAAATAAATTAAAACCAACTGAAACTAACCGAAAGTTCATTGAACGACTAACCAAAAGTACCCAAAAGCACCGAAAAGGATTATATCGGAACAGATTTAAAAAATAAAAGTAAGTTAAAACTAATTCAAACCGAACATTGGCGACAAACCATAACTAACCAAAAACATTAACATTGGTTATAACGTACCGTATCCAGTTCAAATGACTAAAATAAATTGGAACTAACTGAAACTAACCGAGAGTTGATTGACCGACTAACGAAAACTAACCAAAAGTAATCAAAAGCACCAAAAAGGTCTAAACCGAATCGGAACATATTAAAAATACTAAAGTAAGTTAAAACTAATCAAAACGAACCGATTTTGACGACTAACCAAAACTAACCAAAAACATTAAATATGATTATAACGTATCGGAGCTGGTTCAAATGACTAAAATAATTTGAAACTAACTGATATTAACCGAAAGTTGATTGAACGTCTAACCAAAACTAACCAAGAGCACCAAAAAGGGCTAAAGCATATCGGACCAGTTTAAAAAATTAAAGTATGTTAAAACTAACCCAAATTAACCGAATTTTGGCGAATAACTAAAATTAACCAGAGACATTAAAATTGGTTATGACGTACCGGAACCGGTTCAAATTACTAAAATAAATTAAAACTAGCTGAAATTAACCAAAAGTTGATTGAACCACTTACCAAAACTAACCAAAAGTAACAAGAAGCACCAAAATGGGCTAAAACGTATCGGAACAGATTAAAAATTTTAAAGTAAGTTAAAACTAACCCAAATTAACCGAATTTTTGCGACTGACCAAAACTAACCAAGAACATTAAAATTGGTTATAACGGATCGGAACCGGTTCAAATGACTAAAATAAAATAAAATTAACCGAAATTAATCGAAATTTGATTGAAGGACTAACAAAAGTAACCAAAATCTCTATAACCATTGTAAGTTTAAAAATTGCACCTTACTTTTTGACTAATAGGAAACGAATAATCAATTTTTATAAATATAAATTTTTTGTATAGTTTAATAATATGTTTTTAGTGTTCCTAATTTTGAATGCGTTAAAAATAACCAGTTTATATTGTAAAATTTTAATTATATCAATTCAAAAGGTTTTACATTTAGCAAATAGGATTTTATTCTTGTTTATTATTTTCTAATTTTTTAATGACATATGCAAATCTATTTTCTTCGATTACTGCATCAATTCAATTATATGAATAACAGAAACTAGTAAATAAATTGATCACAAAAATCAATGTGTAATAAAAGCTAAAAATCATTTTCCCAAACAATAAAATAAATTCAATTGAAAAGTTTCAAGATTGGGGAAGAAAATTTCATTCTATATAAAAATTAAACGGATAAAACCGGTTCTTGCCACTTGGCCTTGGTTGAAGTTCATTTCTTGGAAATCTACGGCTCGGCGAATATAATTTTGTATTCCCCTTTCTTCCCTTTCCTATGTAGGGCTAATATTCCATGGGCTTTCATTCAATAAAATTGTTTTTGGTGCCAGCCACTGGGGGCAGCACCTCTCCACAAACCCGGTTGAACGACTATTCTTATATAGTAAACATACTTTTTTTTGTTTCTCATTATATTCCATCAAAGCAGCACCACTAGATTTAGTTAGTTCTGGTCTAGGATGGAATTTTGCTTCCTGAAGGAGATGTGTTACTAAATGAACCGCTTCTAGCTTTAGCAGCTTCCAATGCTGCAGAAGCCGATGGTTTAATCAAAGGTCTCACTCTTTTTGATACTTTGTAGAGTTAGATCCTTTTATTTGTCCTGTTCGATTATAATTTCTTGTATGAGCATTTGAACGATTAAAAATATGCTCCATCAGAAGCAAAGTGATATAATGGATTTTGTAACAATAGTAATTCGTATAAACTACGTGTCCCTGGATATTCAACAGTCCCAACCTTAATATTACCATTGGGCATAAAATTAAGTTTTTGCGATCCTATCATCCAGCTATCTGACGTTTGATCGTATTGTAAACCATATCATCAATATGAAATTGATCCTTTGAAATATTGTTCAACAAACTCTTGTGTTATTTCTGGATATTGTTCTAAAAATTCTTTATAAGCACCTGTTCTTTCAATGATTGATTTTTGAATATCATCTTTTAGCTCATGAATAGGCTTATTCAAAACGGCATCATCATCATCATCATTATTCTCCTCGTTCTTTATATAATCTTTTGATGTACCAGCTACTAATTCGAGTGGTTGATATTTCGGAGTACTTGTTTTAACTGATTCTTGTCGATATGGCTTCATGAATTCATGTTTTTTTCCTAGCTGTACTAATGGTTTTTCCTCTAACTGTACTAATGGTTTTTTTTATCTTTCGCGTTTTCTAAGTTTTTCTCAGCATTATCCACAAACTTATTCAGAGGCTTTTTTATAGGGTTCAAAATCCTGTTGAGAGCATCATCTTCTTCTGAACGTTCCAACTTTAATGATAAATACTTTTTTCTAATAGATCTAGCAGCATCATTAATCCTCTTCTTAACATCTTTATTGAATTTGCTTAAAACCGGTGGCATGATTAGAACTCTCCGTATAAGACAGGCAGACAGCTTTAGACAGGTCTGTATACAGCTTTTGGGCAGCTTTAGAGAGGTCTGTATACAGCTTTAGACAGGTCTGTATACATCTTTAGACAGGTCTGGGCTCAGACTGTGATAGGTATAACGTTTTGAACTTTTTTAAACCGGGTGCAGATATGAATGCCATTCTACGGGACTTTAATGTATTGGTAGAAGATTTTGACTATGGGGACTTTGTTGTAGTTGTGGGTGGTTTAAATGACCTACTAAATAAAAGTGCTCCTTCATTTAAAATTTTACTGTCAAAACTGCGCCAATGTACTAATACCAACATACTAATCTTTTCTGTACCATTTGTTAGGGAAAACGATAAGATAAACAAATTAATATTTAGATATAATAATAGGCTTTATGATTTTATCCTAAGATTTAATAATTGCGTACCTGGCGTATGCCAGTTCATTGATATAAACTCGACAAGAGGCACTATGCTTTCTAAATTGGAAATATCGAAAAGAATTGTGATGGGTTTGAAATCAGGGGGCAAAATACACACAAGACTTTAATATTTATTAAATCAATGGAAGACCACCTTTTAATATCAGAGGTAGACTGTTATAATTTAACTGCTGATATTTCGGTTAATGTACTTCATATTGGCTCTGATGAATCAGGATATGATGCTAATCCTCCTTTGAGTGGGCATATTGCCGAATCTGTCTTACTTAACACTCATGAGATTCAGGATTCTGTAGAACAATCAAATCTAAATTCAACAAATACTCAAAAACCAACTGATGAGACAGTTTTTTTAGATGTAATCATATCTCCGACAAGGGCGATAATAAAATAACAAACCCTAATATTAGTTCCTATTTTAATTTTCACGTCAGTCATTTGAACGTTCAATCACTTCGGAATAAAATTCAGGAGCTTGAATGTCATGATAATGTTAGTAATATTATTTCCTTTACAGAACATTGGATGTCAGAATGTGAGATATCCTGTGTTCATTATGATAAGTTTAAGTTAGTTAGTTCTTATTGCAGATCGGCTAACTCACATGGCGGTGTTGCGATTTTTGTGAGGGCCACGGAGACATGTTTGTACAGACCATGTCTGGACATTTTGAGGTTGTCAGTGTCTGTTAGTTGTGAGGTTTGTGCCGTGGAATCCGACGAGGTTGGTATAATTGTTGTGTCTGTGTATCGTTCCCCACTTGGCGATTTTCAAATATTTATGGAAACATTTTCAAAAGTTTTAGATATTCTGTTGCACAAAAAAAGAACAATTGTAATAAATGGGGATTTTAATCTAAAATTTAATACGAATGACAGAAAAACTTTAGAATTTCTTGACCTAGCACATTCTTACAACTTGCATCATTCAATAAAATCTAATACACGTAATAGCGCCTGTCTTGATAATATAATTACTAATCTTAATTGTGAAAGTTATAAATCTAATGTGTTTGACTGGGGAATTTCAGATCACTTGGGGGTAATTATTAGTTTTACTATAAAAAAATAATAAAAAACCGGATATCAATTCGGGTAGTATCAGGCCCGTGACATCTGTAGGGTTGAATGATTTTCATAAATTAGTAAGTAGCATAGATTGGAACTTCTTAGGTACCCCAGATGGTGCCGAACATAAAGCCAATACCTTTATGAATCTTTTCTACAGTTGTATTGTTAAATCATTTCCGGAAAAGTCTGTCAAAAACCTTAATAAATCCATCAATGTATCTTGGTTTAGTAATGATATAAGAGCAAAAAGGGATACACTGGCTTTAATGCAAGAAACTTACACGCGTACGGAATCTCTACAGTTAAGGGGCGCTATTAGCAAATTTCGTAATGAATACCGACAGGATATAAAAAATGCTAAGATAGCGGCCCATGATCAGCTAATAAAAAATTCTGCAAATCCCTCTAGGACCTCATGGCAACTAATTAATTCTTTTCGTGGTAACAATGGGTCAGATAATAGAAATAAATGCTTAATTAACCCAGATCAATTCAATTCCTTTTTTGTCAATATAGCACTAGAGTTAATAGATAATCTACCTAGTCCAGAGAGTTCTTATGATCAATACATGGGCAATTTTGTTCGAGATGGATCCCCCCCATTTTGCTTTAGGGAAATCACATACATAGAGATTAGAGATATCATTTTTAACTTAAAAAATTCCAATAGTAAAGACTATTACGTGATGAATTCTAAAATAATTAAATCTGTTTGTAACATCATAGTTTATCCTTTAACAAAATTATTAAACATCTGCCTTGCAGAGGGAATCTTCCCCTCAGCCTTTAAAATCTCTCGAGTGGTACCTGTTCATAAAAAAGGTGATACTAATAATGTCAGTAATTATCGCCCAATTTCCATAATACCCCTAGTGGGAAAAGTGTTTGAAAAGGCACTTAAGTCAAGACTGTGTGAGCATTTTGAATGCAACAACTTATTAAACAAGCAGCAATTCGGTTTTAGAAGTGGAATGTCCACGGCAATGGCTATAAATAAATTAGTTTCAATAATTGCGAATGCCTTTCATTGTGGGCAAAGTTGTGAGGCCCTACTCTGCGACCTGTCGAAGGCTTTTGACTGTGTTGAACCGGAAATACTCATGGCTAAATTAAAATATTACGGCTTCTCTGGTGTGACTCTTGATCTGCTGGCGTCTTACCTTGCGAATCGCACACAGTTTGTTGGGTGCGATCGTGGACGATCGACACTGCGGGCAATTAAATTCGGTGTCCCTCAGGGATCCGTGCTGGGACCGATACTCTTTGTCATATTTGTCAATGACTTGCCGGTGTGTGATCGTAGTGCCGATTTCATTCTGTTTGCTGATGATGCGACGGCGGTAAGAACGGATGAGAACATAAATCGCTTAACAGCTGCTATTGTTGAGACGCAAGAGAAAGCCTCCGACTGGTTTGCAGCAAGCGGTCTTAGCTTGAATCAATCTAAAACTGAAAAAATGGTATTTTCTTTAAGCACCAACTTTAACTCTGATGTAAATCCTCCTTCAGTGAGGTTTTTGGGGGTTCATCTTGATCAAAAGTTAACTTGGAATGCACATGCTGATTATATCTCTGGAAAGTTATCGTCAAACACCTACGTATTGCGTAATTTGTCTGCCAATGTGTCGAGGTCTGTTTTGATAATGACATTTCATGCATTAATTCAGAGCCACATCTCTTACGCTATTCTTGTCTGGGGCCACTCGGCAGCATCGGCTAGAGTTTTTGCCCTTCAAAGGCGAGCCTTAAGAGTAGTTGCGAGTTTGCCTTACCGCTCGGACTGTAAAGATTCATATCGTAGTCTTAATGTTTTGACACAGCCATGTCTTTATATGTTCGAATGTCTTAAATTTGTTAAATTAAATACAAACTTGTACATGCCTCTTTCTGTGGTTCATCAATATTACACAAGACATAATGACAACTTCTTAATCGATTGGATTCGAATAGATAAGGCAAGATTTTCCCTCAATTACCATGCTCCCAGGTTATTTAATGCCCTACCTAGACGTGTGAGAGAGCTTCCAACGAAGTCATTTGTGGCTAAGATTAAGTGTTTTTTTATTGATAAGTCATTTTATTCTATGGATGAATTCTATGCTTTTGACTTTTCAAATAGTGATGTTTTTTAATTTTATCTGTCTGTACTTGTGTGTGTTGGGTTGACATTTATTTCGTTTAATTTTGTGATTTATTATTTAGTTTTAATCAATTATGACATGTGCTTTTATTTATTTACTTTAATTCTGTAATTCATGTGTAGTATATGTGTTTTTAATTAGCTTAAGGAATGTTATTTTGTTTGTTATAACTTGTTGAGGAATTTATTGTACAATAATGGTTTGTAATAACATAATTTATTAGGGTATTTATTTGTATGACGTATTGTAGTTTTTAATGATTTTAATTGGTTTTAATGTCATATACATTTTATTGTCATATATATTTTATATAACTGTTTATTTTTTAGTATTTTATCACTCTGTCTTTGTGATCTGTGTAATTTTATTGTTATTTGTGGATAATTTTATTTATTACTTTTAAGATTGATGTTTGTTTTAAAAAAAATTAAATGTTTTTGTATTATTAATTTTAATTTTATCTTTATTAAGTAAGTTATACTGTTAGCATTGTAATGACTTGTAAAAACACTTTGTGTATATTACCAATAAATATCTATCTACAGCTTTAGGCAGCTTTAGACAGCTTTAGAGAGATCTGTTTACAGCTTAAGACAGCTTTAGACAGGTCTGTACACAACTTTATAGCAGATAAGCATGCAGATCGGAGATGTGCTCTCAATCAGATCACGACTTATACTGAGGATTATCATTAGCTTAGGGTATTATATAGGTATCGAACTTGTTTCTATATCTACCTTTACGAATATCATCGTCTTTAGCTATTACTAGAAATCCATATTTATCCTTCCAAGTCTCTGAACAAATATTTCTAAAAATATCCATCGACATATCGATGTTTACGTGATCGTCATACACATGTTTGAGATTCATATCATCTTGTTTGAATAATACCAACATGTTTGTATTATCTCGAACCAACTGTTTAGGGATTTTTGAATATGCCTGGCATAGATAGAATGAATCAATTGCATTATGCCTACCCATACAGAAGAAGTTTCTTATCTTATCTTGTTTCTCGCAAGCTACATCATCGAATATGAATACTGATTCAGGTTTGCTATTTTCAGGATCCACTACATTATCATTATCGCTATATTCATAAAACTTAACGCCTCGTACTTGCCTCAAAACTTATTCCAGGAATTTATACTTATCTTGATATAAGGACTTTGAATATACATACACATTTTGAAATCTTAATCCATTTACGTCGCTTAAGAGACTTAGCATAACATTTGTTTTTCCACAATTAGTTGGCCTACAAATTATTGCACGTATCGTATCTGGTAATAGTTCACTATGCCGTTTTCGATTGTTGATCTTCTTTACATCAAAATTGGCTACATTAATATTAAGTTCCTGTTTTTCTTTTCGCATTCTATATAAACAATGTACACCCTATTGTTTCTTCAGTAGTAATGAATGTGTTGAGGGGTGAAGGTCTCTTAAAGAGGACAATCAACAAGCTTCCTTTCGAGTTACATCTCCCAGGATATTCGTAATGTGAACCAGATACGAAACTTGAAAAGAGATTAGCACGAGGTGACCTACTTATAAATAAATTGAATAGTTATTGCAAAGACCACAACATTGAATATTACAGAAACGAGGAGCTGAATAAACGTCATCAAGCAGATAAGGTTTCGAAGAACAGGGCGTGGGAGCGAGTTAAAGCCAAGGATTCTACTTTCGGCGAGAAGAGCGCAGCTTGGTTTGTTACTTCTGCAATGAAAGCTAAACGTAAGATGGGTATGGGATGTAAAAAAAACCATTCCGATCCAGTGTTTTAAGTAAAGTGAAGAAATATGTAAAACATTATGGAAATGGAACACCTAAAGATAATATAAAATTAGCACTTAAAGCTACACGAATGTCTGTTAAACAAGCCGGAGGACGAAGAAAAGTCAAACTAACTACTAAGAGTTATTCGAGTACCTAAAATCGGTAGAATTCTCCCACTCATACCAATTTGCGCAGCATTGAGCGCTTTGGGAGCATTAACTGGTGGTGCTGCGGGCGTTGCGAAAGCTGTAAATGATGCCAGATCCGCCACAAATAAACTGAAGGAATCTCAAAGACATAACCAAACGATGAAAGCCATTGCTTTAGGCAAGAAAGGTAATGGTTTATATCTTACAAAACACAAGACAGGCTATGGCTTGTTTCTCAAGAAGATGTCAAAAAACTCCCAGTAAATCTACCTAGACGACCGCTGACTAATATAGATATCGAGCGATATATATGCCAAATTGTTGAACTTGGCTAATTTTCGAGGAGTATTTATGCGAGATACTTTGCCGAAAATTCCAAAGAAGGACGAATGTGGTGTAATTAATCTAGATTCAGACAACGAATCCGGAGCACACTGGGCAGCTTACAAGAAGATTAATAATAAAGTAGTTTACTTTGATAGTTTTGGAGATTTAAGTCCTCCTAAAGAATTGTTAAGTATTTAAAAAAATGTAAAGTATTGTATGTAAACCATGATCAGTATTAAACATATAATACACAAAATTGCGGACATCTTGTATTATGATTCCTTTTTAATAAATCAGTATAAAACACATGGTTGTTTAATGTTCATCTAGTCATGTCGCAGACGTTCACGTTAAAAGGTCGATCCAGTTGTTTAAGCGTAGATATTAATCCACCAATCGAGTTAGATAGTAGATATACATATTCTGTAGCACTAATATCGCTCAGTACTTGGTACTCGATCCCAAATATCGAAGCAGGACGAAACAAGTTTTACTATTCCATTAGCGGAAAGAAAAAAGTATTGGAGATTCCAACAGGATCTTACGGTTTCAGATATTGAATCTTGGTTACAGATAGTTCTAGCTAAGGATCAAAAGGAAAACTCTCATATCTTTAAAGCCAAATAACAATACATTAAAATGTGAGCTGAAGTGTGTTTACGACGTGAATTGCCAGCCTGAAGATAATATTGGGAGAATATTAGGATATTCTAAGGAGGTATTGAAAGCTAATATACGTCACGAATCGGATCTCCCACTAGAGACAGTACAAGTAGTTACCATAAGAATAGAGTGTAATATTATATCTGGTTCTTATTATACCACAATCCTTCACATACATTGTACGAGTTTACACCATCTGTAAATCCTGTATACAGTGTAACAGTCCGATTTTGCCAGTGTCAAATATTTTTGAATTTCATTTATACGCCGCATTTAGGAAAAAGATGCTGTATTTTGCACACATCGGTTTATTAATTCTAAATTTATTGATTCGATTTGCTGTTAATACGCTTGAAATTGCCGCATTTCTTAATGTAAATTAACTCTATTCTAAGTATGGGTTAACGATATATTTGTATTAGCATTTATAACACGTTGTGACTATATTTATTTTAGTTGATAAGCGAAGCGCATTGTTATTACAATAGCTTGGCTTGATTTATATTACACTATCGTAGAACTGCCAGCAAACCGTTTTATATTTTTAAGAATTCTCTTAATAAAACCCATAAATACGCTGCATTTGATTCGTCGATCCATATTTTAATTTTGGTTTGAAAATTTCATAACTTTTTGGGAACCCCTTGGTTGCTGAACACCAATTGCAGGCAGAACATTTCTGAGATCGTAAGATCGTTTTGGGACCTCTCCTTTTAAATATATTTATCTCTTCACACGGCAGATTGCAGTTTTTCTAATGTTCGCTTGTTCGTTCCGAGTAATAGGAATGGGCTATCCTCTCGTGATTGTCGCTCTCGATTTAGATATTTAGAGATTTATCATTTTCGTAGGAGTATTTCCTAGCCTTTGTTGAAAAATTTTATTTTGGCTCATTAATTGTGGCTTCCGCTGTCGTTTACCATCATAATAAGCGAGAACTAAGTCGTTTATTATCTTAGAATTATTTCTTGGATCGAAATCACTTGGCATGTTTCAGCCCATTACTATTTCCTGTTCGGAGGTAGTTTTTTTAATCTTATAGAATGAGAAAGGCAAATTGACGAAAACGAATCGAGAGTTTTTCTGAAAGTACCTTTGAAGGTGAGAAGAAGGTTTGCTGTGAGTGCAGTCATATCATATAGAGACTCCACATTTTTGTGATTTAATACGACCCTTTTCTTTGGGGATTTATTGTGTTGTTTCTGTTTGTGTCTTGACACGACCGATTTTTCGGGATTTAAATACTGTACTTACTAGGTAAGCATTTTCTCTGGATTTTTTTCCCTTATTTCTAGAGGCTTTTAAGTTCGTCGAATAAGACCGAGACCGTCGAATGTCCCCATAACATCACACGCTAATGAGGTAACTATTGCTAGTTTTTTTTTGCCTAAATTCATGATTTAATTGCTTTATCTGTGTTAACCTTTTGCTTGCGTCCCATATGTTCTTATCTACTCCATTTTATCCAATCTGAATTTTTATTTTAATGTAACTGGAGTTTTGATCGTATGGGGAAGTTTATATTTTCTTTTAAGGGTGATACATACCCATCTTTTTTATATTCAAGTTGTCTGTACCTCAGTATTTCGGCAAATGCCGATGGTCATTGAAAATTCATTGATAATGTTTTGGGGGAATTTGTTTTATAAAGAAAATATATTCATGCGAGGGGGGCTATTGCTTTTATTAAAGTAAGGGGGCTTCGTCTAATGCGTACGGGGTTATTTCAGGGTTTTACAAGCAGGCTAGAAGCAGGTTTTACTAGCGGGCCACCACTTCAACCACCAGGCTACCACCTTTACTAGATGGCTGCCAGTTTGATTATGTGGCTGCCAGTACTGTCTCCGGGTCTCTTTTATTGGCGAGTCATCTGCTAGTCTCACCCTCAGAGTTCACCTTTACCAGAGTTCGACGGATCTAAGGGGTATAGTACAGAAGCTTAAGTTTATTTACTCATTTATTATTATTAATCGCTCTGAATTTTCTTTCTTTATAAATCAAGCGTTGACAGGTTTTAAAACAGTTTCAATAATTTTATTCCTTTCATTCATTTATCGGGTAACATAACCGCTCTGAATTTTCTTTTTTTATATAATATAAGTCAAGCATTGACAGCCAAGCTTTCAATAGTTTATTCTAATTTTATTCCTTTTATTAATTTATCGAGTGATTTTATTTAATTATTGCTACATTTAAAACCAGTGCAGCTATTAGCGCACGCATACCTAGTTGTAATTAGCTTAATTAACATCAGTGATCACTTCGGTTAGCAGTATTTAGTGCATTTAGTTGTAAGGCATACAGAACCGAGTATTAATAACAGAATTGGTCTCCGTACAATCACCATATTGTACCTATTAGTAGTTAAATTTAATAGTCATTTGACATTCTTTTGTCTTTAACTAACAACATCTCCATTTAACTTGCCATTTTACTCCAGATAGATTGTTGCTGTGTTTTCAAAAAAAAAAGAACTTAGTAGCAAATATATTGTTCCTTAAATTTTAGATTGTGTTTTCTTGTTAAGTTAAGCTTGAGTACCTTTTGATTTAATAAGCCAGCCTATATTCTCGTTTTCTTGTTAGGTTAAAATTAAGTACCTTTTGATTTAATAAGCCGGCCTAGCCACCCTGCACAACATCAGCGGAGCTTTTTCAGTTTAGTTGGACAGAACTGGTGGCGCTCTAACGACCCCACTACCGGGGCCGGGCATTTGCAATACGACTCTCCGGGGCTAGGTTTCTTTTATAATTGGAAAAAAATTACTTTTAACTTCAATCAGAAAAACGTGTTGCAGCAGTATAATTACTGAGCCTAGAAACCTGATTTACCTACATGTAAACATGTCCAGTATCGATAATATCACTATAAACATATTAGATCAGGAGTCAAGACTAGTTAATTTCATAGGCGAAGAAATTGTTGTTAGATTAGAACTTAAAAAATATGGGTGTAGTTTTTAACCAATAAGGAAACTATTTAAACAGTAACACTATCACCATAACCTCAGTCACTAGCCAAACGTCTAGCAGTCAGTCACCTGGAAAAGTTTAGTGCAGCTACATCCAATCGCAAGCAATAGGCATCTTATAATTTTTTTTTACGAATTTATAATATATACGTTACTAATGCAATCAGCAGATGTCGCTGCATTCTGAGTAGGTGGTCGTCAGTTCGCTCCTGGTGATTTTTACGTTTATTTTGGTAGTTTTGAGAGATTAATGGTATAAAAGTGCACTTTGAGTATATTAGTGGTGCTTCGTTGGTACAGTGATATAACCTACTGCGGAAAATGGCTGGTAAACCCGCTACAAGCATAAAAGAAGTAAATGCACGTGTCGAAAAACTGGCTTCAGACTTTAATAATGGTCTGAGCATGCTCCATGAGGAGTTTGCTAAATTTAGAAGCTCGCAAACGTCAACTATGGCGCCAAAAAATATTACCGAAGATTCCGATTTTGAGGGTCAGCTGAAACTGTTTCAAGGTACGATCGGCGCATCTCTGCAAGACGTAATTCAGGATGTAAAGAATATGAAGGATAACATCAGCATTATCCAACTTAAAATTCGTAATCAAGAAATGAAACCCAACGCCTGTTGTGTCATTATTCATGGCATTCAAGAAGCAGAATCTGATATCTACTCGCTTACAGTGAAATTCCTAAGTGATAAACTAAACATAAAAATGGACAAATTGGATATCTCGTTTTGTTATCGCTTGGGAAAAAAGACACTCACAAAAAGTAGACCGAGACCGCTCGTGGTTCAGTTTGCACGCCGTTGGATTCGCGATATGGTATTTAATAGTAAAAAATTGTTAAAAGGCACCGGTACCCTTATACCCGAAATCCTCACTTCCGAAAATCTGAAACTGTTTAGGAAGGCTCGGGAATCCATCGACAAATTAGCATGGACATATAACGGTCTAGTTTATGTTGCAATTTCGGGAAACCGTAAACTTATCAAGAGTGAAGGTGAACTGAGTGATATAACTGAGGAAATTTAATTGAGGATAAATACTATGAACAGGTCAGTGCTTGAAATTCAGTTGATATACATTATTTGTTTATCTTCCTTTGCCTGTATATATATCTTCTATTTCATGGTTATGTAGGTAATTAACTTACAAGCTATTATTTTAAGTAGTGAGTATGTATATATGTATGAAAATTGTGTGCACTTTCAAAAGCGTCATTTAACGATAGCAAATCATAACTTTTTGTCTCGCTTAATGATATACCCCTGGTGCACTTTATTGTGACTGATATTAGTTTTTTAATATAATAATTTTGTTTTCATTATCTTGGGTGTACCTGGGTAAAGTAATAATAATGTAAATCAGGAGCGAACCTTAATGCCCCAGACTCTTTACCAGAGCTAAATAAACTTCTGTTTTCAAATTAAAGAGAGGTATATTATTTTAAGAACGATAAGTCATAGGTAAATAATTACATTTGGATAGCGAAGGAAAAGGGAGAGGTATATTATATATATATTTTTAATTTTAAGTTTCGGAGACCGGGCGGGCTGCATATTCGGATGTAACAGGCAAGATGTCCATTCGGCTATGCCGAACGTTTCTTCATATGTGACGTGCATGATAGCATTTAGTCGGATGTCGTGACTGTTACATAGAGTCAAAAAATAAGTTGAGTATCAGCAAAGATTATTATAGCTCTAGCAAAACTTGTACAACGCCGCGGTGGTGTAATAGGCAGAGTGCTTGCTTGTCATTGCTGCGCTGCGGGTTCGATTCTCGTCGGTCGCGACAGATGTTTTGTTTCTTGTTTTTATTAATTTACCTTTTTTTCTTAATTTTGGGTTAGCCTATTTGGTTAGCACTTGGTTAGTTCTTGTTGATTGAGCCCCCGTAGCGAGCTAAGCGAGCGGAGGGCCATGCAAAGCCATAATAACACCTTTATTCGAGAATGTGTGCTGTGTTGTACTGGACAATGGCTTTACACCCACGGTTTACGGTAGTCAATTTTAAACGGTATTAAGTTCTAACATACCTCGATTTCTTGTTTATTCTTTGCACTTATCCAATAGACGGATTGTTTAATTAATCTTGAATTAAAGCTAACACTTTACATCAATTCACTTATATCCATTTTAGCAATAAGCATAAACGAAACATTCACACAGAGGTTGTTACAGCAAAAATGCTTGATATGTAACATTCTAGATATCCGATTGAATGCTATCATGCACGTCACATATGAAGCGATAGTCGACTTAAGTCAACTGGATATCTCAACTGCTACATCTGAACATGCGGGCGGCTCCCCTCTTTTTGCTCTTGGGTGCGTGCTGGACTGGTGCTTTTAAAAAAAAGGTTAATTAATAAGTGCCTATCCCATGACAATACCTTATTATGAAAATTGCTCACAACGTCAGATCAATTTTTACGGGCTATAATGAGTTTACTGATTTGATTAACACTAACGGTTACGATGTTGTTATGGTAAATGAAACCTGGCTCTCCGACAACACTGCCTCGGATCTAGTGAATATGCCCAGTTTCAATTTTTTCCGTAAGGATAGGAACAGCAGAGGCGGCGGAGTCGGGTTAAATCATACTTTAATGTTCGTGAAGTAAATTTTGATGTTCATATTTCTGAGGCTCTGGAATATCTGTTCTTAAAGATTAGTTTACGTAACAGAAACATCGTTATCGGCGCATTCTACAGACCTCCTAACACTAATATTAACAGCTTTGTTACGGATTTTAACAACATATTGAGTGACGTCTTCCCAATCGCAGATGTATTCTTATGCTTGGGAGATTTTAACGTTAATTTTTTCAACTTAAACAATCCTATCCTAAACATTTTGAAGCCGATGGCCTTTCACAAATTCTAGATGAACCTACGAGGGTGACAGAAAGATCAAGCTCTCTGATTGATCCAATCTTTTTAAATGATACAGATTTGATTCAAAAATATGGAGTACTCTCTTCTGAGGGTATTTCTGATCACAATCTAGTATTTATAGACATAAATATATGCTTTAGTAAACCTTCACCTAAAATATTACAATATCGTAGTTACAAAAACTTTGATAACCGCAGATTTCAGTATGAGCTAGAAAACTTACCATGGCATAATCTTTTTAGGGAACCTAACATTGATAATAAAGTATTAATGTTTAACAGTCTAATTATCAACCTATTTGATAGACATGCGCCATTTCAAGAGGCAAGAATCACCAAGTCAAGGGCGCCAAGCCAGGCAAAAGTATAAAAGAACAAGGAATAACTTGGATGGCCACAATTACAGATCTTTACGTAACCGTGTTGTTGCTGCCACTAGATGGTCTAAGAAAACAATCTTATAAAATATCACTGCACAACAAAACGCATTCAAAACATGGAAAACCCTACAAGATTTAAATATTCGATCTAACAAATTAAATGATATAACCGCTAATCTTTTCAATCCTCAAGAAATTAACAATTACTTCTCTTCTTTTAATAAAATTAAGTTTTACAAAAACAATAAATTCCACCAAGGAAATTCATTTAGCTTTTCCTTGGCAACAATAGATGATATTGATTTTATTTTAAATAATATTAAAACTAACGCTCAAGGAACAGATCATATTAATTTAAGAATGTTGGGGCTTTGTAGTCCCTTTATCAACCATATTATTTTACATATTATAAATAGCCTTATTGAAAACAGTCATTTCCAAGCATTGTGGAAAACAGCCATTGGCATACCCTTGCCGAAGGTAACTGATCCTAAACAATTTTCTGATTTAAGAATAATAAGTATTTTGCCCACAATCTCGAAAATTTTTGAAAAGGTTCTTCATAAACAAAAGTTTAATTACTTTATAGAAAAACAGATAATACCAGATTGTCAATGCGGTTTCAGAAAAGGTTTCAGCACTGCAACAGCGCTGGCTGCAGTTAGGGATGACGCAATTAAAGCGTGTGATGAAGGTTTGGTTACCGTGCTTATCTTACTGGATTTTTCGAAAGCTTTCGATACGCTGGATCATGAGCTTTTGTGTGTCAAGTTAAATTATTATGGCTTTCAAAATGACGCTGTTAACTTAATTAACTCTTTTTTAAATAACCGGTCGCAGAAGATTGTATATAATAACAGCGAATCAGGCAATATTGCCATTCACTCTGGAGTCCCGCAGGGATCCATTTTATCCCCATTACTTTTTATTATTTACACTATAGAAATTATAACCTCTTCGATTCACTGTGAAACACAAGCTTATGCTGATGACACTTTTGACACACAGCTTTACCACTCATTTCATCAATCAGATGTGCGCCAGGCGGCGCGGCGGCAGACATAAATAGGGATTTGGAAAGTATTTCGTCATTGTCCAAAGAACACAACTTAAATGTAAATTCTAATAAATCTAAATTAATTTGTATTTCCAGTAAAGCTAAAATAACTGTCATAAAAGAAACATTAAATATGCGATGCGCCGTTAACCTTTGTACCATATGCAAAAAACCTGGGTCTCGTGCTTGATGAGGAATTACGTTTCTGTGAGCATATAAAAGGCTTGATCAGGAAAGGCTATGGTGCATTAAAATTGATTTATAGTAACCGACATTTACTTGATTATAATTTAAAGAAAATGCTTTGCGACAGTTTAGTTTTATCACACTTTACATATTGTGACTTTCTGTATAGTCCTTGCCTCTACGAAGCTGATAAACGTAGAATACAAAAAATACAAAACTCGTGTTGTAGGCTTATGTTCGGATTACGTAAAAATGATCATATTTCGTATAAAATATCTGAATGTAGGTGGCTCGACCTGAATAAACGTCGAGTTCATCACCTCGGCAATTTCATCCATAAAACTATGAAAAATCCACTATCTTCCAACTTACTTAGATATAAATTCATTCCTAGATCTAACGTCCATGATAAAAATGTGCGACATAAAAACAAATTCACCATGCCACAGCATCGTACAGCGATATTTCAACGAAGTTTTTTGTTCAATGCTATAAAACTTTATAACTCTTTGCCAGACGAATTTAAACTTTTTAATATTAACAAATTTAAGTATAAATATCGTAATTATCTTCTGAGTGAGCAAGTGAGTGACGCTGAATTGATGCCTTATTCTGTGCGCGGTTGCTGGAGCGTTGGAGGGAAGGGTCTGCCCGGGTCTCCACATGTAAACGTTGTAACGTTGTGTTTGGTTATTCCTTTCATTTCGATGATAATTTTTCTCTTTTGAGGGATTTTTTTTGCTTAAGTTTTAAACCTGGGCCTTCCTAATAGGTTTAAGGTCCGCTTCATCCTTCTTAGAGTCTAGCTAATTTTTAGTCATCTGCTCCAATATCTAATTAATTATAAATATTGTCATTATCTAAACTCGAGGGGTTAGCAAGTCTACTATACTGTTTGCGTAAGAGTAGCCATTTGGCAAGACTTCGCCAGGGTAGCTTATGCGGGTCTCTCATCATAAAATGTATCTCCTTTGTTAAGTTTATTATTATACTTGTAATACTCAAATGTTATCTTTTTCAATAAAAGTCATCTATTATTATTATTATTATTATTATTATTATATTTATTATTATTATTATTCTTATTCCTATTATTATTATTATTATTATTATTATTATTATTATTATTATTTATTTTTTTTTTTTTGTGTGTTGGGTGGGAAAACCTTCAAAAGGCGCTTGGCAGATGAGTTAATGGGTGCCAAGCAGTGTGGGATTTCTACCTCACTAAAAACCCACCCATGAAGAGCATCGACTTCTAGGGTCATTAGCTCTTAGACTCTTATACAGGTAAGTATATTTCGATTTTTATCACAGATGGTAATTATTATCAGAGGTGTCTTTGCTTCTAGGCGCTCTTTTAGATGAGTATATTTTATTGGTTTATATCACAGATTTTCATGCTTAAATTTTGTCAAATAGTTTGATACATTTCATGTATTCCAATGTATTGTTTATGTTTCCTTTTTTCAGATTATCTTCGATGTCTGGCTCTAGGCCATGCCGCTGTCTTTGTACACTATACACTGGACATTCTGTAATAATATGTGCTACTGACAGTAGTACATTACATTGATCACACATTGGTGCTGGTTCGCCTTTTAGAATATGCTGATGCGTAATCCTTGTATGTCCTGTACGAAGTCTAAATGCTTTTGTGGTTTCAAATCTACTTGATCCTGTGGATTCATAGTTTCTTGTAACTACTGGTTCTAATTTACGAAGTAATGTATTGGTTCTATCCCATGTAGCTTGCCATTCATCAATAATTTTCTTTTTTAATTTGTTTGCGAAATCAATTTTTCTGATAGCACCGGTGTTTGCTGCTTGATCGCCATTTTGATCATCTACAAGTATGTCAGGGAGTTCTACATTGATATCTCTCAAATATTCTAGGTATCGTATTGCGAGAGGGCGAGTGATGCTGCTTCTATTGGCGTACCTGTTTTGATCTGGGAATAAAAAATCGTTGTTTGGATTTCTGGGATAAGATTTAACGCCTGTTAGGTAGGATGTTTGTAGGATTTTTCTTCGTTGTTCTAGAGACATTATAGCAGATTCACAATAGAGACTTTGAACAGGAGTTGTTGGGAATGCGTTCAGACAGTAGCGTATTCCCAAATTTTGAATTTTATCCAGTCTATTCAGCTGACTTTTTCTTGCTGAGGAGTATACAATGCTGCCATAGTCTATCTTAGACAATATTAATGCCTTGTATATCATAAGAAGACTTTTCGGGTCAGCCCCCCATTTTGTATGCGCTAGTACTTTAAGTATGTTAAGATGTTGTCTGCATTTTGTGTTGACGAGTTCAATGTGTTCATGCCAGTTAAGTTTGCTGTCAAATATTAAACCCAAGAATTTTACAGTACTAACGCACTCTATAGTTTTTTCTTTTATATATAACAATGGATCGTAATGGGGCTTTCTAAGTCGACAGAAGTGGACGCATTTTGTTTTCTCTTCGGAGAATTGAAAACCAATTTTTTCTCCATTTTCAATGATTTTACTGATTGCCGGCTGCAATATACGTGTAATGTCTCCGACTTTTTTACCACTGAAAAGGATTGCCACATCATCGACATAGAGACACTTTTTAATTTCTTGGTTGACACCTTTACAAATTCCGTTTATAGCAATTGCAAACAGAGTGCAACTGAGTGTTGATCCTTGCGGGACGCCGTTTTCCAGTGTTCGAATTGTTGAAAACTTATTTGCAACTCTTACTTTGAAACGTCTATTCTCGAGAAACGATTTGATAAACAGCGGTAGTTTTCCTTTCAGTCCGAATTTTGACAGTTTGTCTAAGATTCCATACCGCCACGTCATGTCAAAGGCGCCTATCAAAGAAAACGGCTATTAGATGTTCTCGTTTTCGAAACGCTTCTTGAATAGAGTGTTCCAGTAAAACCAGAGTATAACAAACCAACGAGTAGCGACAGCTGGGGGACCAAATTTTTCTGCGCATGCCCGAAATAGTGTGTCCATCCGTCAAACTGACTTTTGTTACAGCGCGTCAGTTACAATGTTTACAAATTCCGATAAGTGAGTTTTAGTTATAAATTGTGTCGTAATTTTCAAGTTTTAAAACTGAATAAGTATATAATCATGCCGGGTATTTCTTGTGCATATCGTGCCTGTTCAACTAGGTCTGGAGACGGAAAATCTTTCTTCAAATTTGCTCTAAAGATTATGACCGGTAAGTAGGTACATAGCTGCTAACCCACAATATCATGGTTGTTTTTTTTTTTAATTGAAATGTAAATTAATTGTTAAATAATTGCTCTTGAAGAATAGATAAATATTGATACAGGAGTATTAATGGTGAAAAAGTGCAATTTATAAGTGAGAAATTGAATTCCAAAAGACGTTCGGTACATGTAGTGTGTATTGCTAGACTATTCTAAGTTTCAAGTTTCTTTTTTATCCAACAACTGAAGTATATCTCCACGTTCTACATTGAGCAAAAATTTTCAAAAGTAGAATAATAATGCACCCATATATGTGCTTAAAAAATAGTCTCTCTTAATTAGAGTATGTTCCTATAAAATTTGTTATGCTGTTCTCACATGAAGGGTCTATGGGCAATTTCGAGCAAAATAATTCTATTGTAAAGGAACGAAATTATTCCGGCCTGTATTAGTTTGTAGAAGTTATTTGTTGTAAGGCTTGGGTGTTATGTTTAGTAGACCTGATATTTTCATAGTAACCTAAAAAAAAGAGAACCTAACCAACGATTTCGATTCCGCGGAAAAGGAAAAATAGAAGGGCTGAAGGGCAGTTCGGTTTGTTTACTGTAATGAGTTTCTTGGTTAAATAAGTAGCATAACGTGTCTATAGTCCGTTTGAATCACAGATGTAATATCCTAGTTTGTATCATACCCTAATTTCCAGTAAATCTTCCGAACAACAAATTCGGTTAATACTAAATATTTGGGAGTAATTATGCTTCTGTTTATCCATGTCTGCTACCATTCTATAAAAGCCAATGCTGCTACGTTATCTTTACCTGTCATTACCTAACTATCTAATGGATAATATCCTGAAATTAGAAAAATTCAAGTTGGTACAAATACTCCATAGGGGAAAGTATGATAAAATGGGGTAGGTGAATTGTTTTTATTTCTAGCGACTGGACGCCACGATATATAGAAATCACATTATATTAATATGGATTCCTATAGTGTCCTTTCTAACGTAACGGCAGATTTAAATGTTAAAATTTAAATTTGTGTCTCCTGAAATCATTTTTTTTAGAAGCATGCTTTTTCCCCGTTTTATCGACCTGGTCTGACAAAATGGGGTAACTGCTTAGAAGCCAGTTTAGTTTTATTTTTAGTAACTTTTATTAAGGTGATGTTAAAGGAACGTAAACAGAGTACTTTTAAGTAGATTTTAATGAAGGTTTTAACATATTATTAATGAAAAAAAATTAACTTCCAGACACAACTTGTTGTATAGCTTCCTCCATTGCCTCCATGAGTGGCGGTCAGTCTTTCGTACGTACCTCGAATAAGACATTCTTGAACCATGCAAAAACACATGAAAATTAGTAAGAGTTGTCATTACTTCATGAAAAGATATAGCCGACCGGATTCAGCATAACTATAGCTGTAAATTTGGCTACCCGCTTTTATACAACTCTTTTCCTCCCCATTTCGTCAAACTCGGAATTGATAGGCTATTCAGTATGGCATCCCAATCAAACAAATAATTGAACGAAAACTAATAACACATTTCCATACCTAAACAACCAAACTAACATAATTTATATATAAATTAAACTTACTTGCGATTTTGGCCTATACAACTTGTTAGAAAAACCGATCAATTATCGGTATTGTCGTTGAAATTCGATCCGTTCAGGAACAAACGCGCGTGACGCTGCCATTCTATTCGTAAATACAATGTGATATAGAAACGTTGCCGTTTCAACTGTTTTAGGAAGCAGCTCTACCGGTTTTTGGCAGATGGCACCACTAGTTTCGTTTTAATTGGGTGGTACCCCGTTTTATCAAATTCCCCATTTTATCATACTTTCCCCTACCTGAAAAGGAGTTTACTACAAACAAATGATTAAGGATTTTTTGATAATAGACAGAAAAATATCATTGTAGGTTGTCCCCCCCCCCCAAAATGAGCTAGTTGGGAATTATGGATATTTAGGCATCAATTTGGGAACAGTTATTTGCTGCCAAAAAAACTTACCTTACCCAATAATTAAAAAAATATAATTGTTAGTATCTTCGTAAACAAAAATTCAGGTTATCGTCAAAAAAGAAATTAGCAGAATTGATATTTGATTCTGTTTCTAAAACATCGTAAGTAAATCAGCATTATTTAGTTCTTTTATGTGATAACCCAACCTCTTAAGAGACGTATTTCCTTGTAAGATTTTTGTTAACTTTTAATTTGTTTCGTTTTTTTTTTTGTTTTATTTTATTAAACATAATATTTGTTGTGCACAAGTATAGCATACATATATAAAGGGTGTTTCAATAAGAACTGACTATTTTGTTATTTGGATACAACGAAAAGCTAATGGAATATTTTGAACTCTAGGCTTTTATTGTAAAACTAAGACATTGGAATTCAATATGAAATATAATATATTTCAGCTAAAAAATATATTGGGTGCTGGAAGTAAAAATGTATTCCAGTATGCCTTCACTCACAGATAAAAGTATTGCATTCTTTCAAGGATTTTGTAAATGATATATCAGAGAAGAATAGGTAATTTGATATTCATAGACGAGTTTATATTGATAAACTTATAACATAATTACATCACACTTGATATTTGGAGGTTCTGCTCTAGGTACTCTAGTTTTACCAAATGTGTAGATGTCTAATAATTTAAATCAACTTACATTTTGATTTCAAATTGTAAAACACGCCACCTGCAGAAGTTAGCTGGCATTCCAAAACTGCAATATGTGCCTCGATGTGTTATAAATGCTTCATTTTCTGAGTATAATGACAGGCTTAAAATCTCTGCCCCCCTGTATTTTAATCAAAAACTGCAGAAAGACCAAGCTTGTGTTAAAAAAATTTTTTTCAGTTTTATAAATTACAGATCATAAATCTAATGAGATTTTTTTTTCAGTGCCAAAGTCTGGGCAGAAGCTTCTATCAGAAGTGATATACTGCATAAACCAGTTAAACAGATGATGGCATATAGACTATGCGAAGTTCACTTTGAGGAAAAGTATTTTTCTAAGATAACCTCTGCAGCAAAGAAAGCACTTGGTACCCGATGCAATTCCTACAATATTTGATCAATATCTACTATGGGCATTTGAGACAAGTCAAGATTCATCTCAGGAACCACCAAAGAAAATCAAGAACCTTCCAGGTAAATCTTTATAGCAATTATTCATTGATTATAAATAAATTACAGTATTAGTATTGCTTCTAATGGCACAAACTGCTACAGCTATTTTGTTTGTCTAATCATTATGACTGAATTTAGCAACAGCATTTTGAATTCCATGAGTAGAATAATTTTATTGATTGGATTTATTAGTTACAAGTGAGTTACAAAACAGTAATTACCCTGATAGGTAGTCAAAATTCAGATATTTCACCTCATCCGATAATCACATTAATTCAATAAACAATATGTACTAGAAACACTACCTGGTTTTATGAGTCATGTACCCAACAGAAAGTACCTACTGGTCACATAAATAGTTCCAGTTTTTATCTGAGTTGTACTAATTGAAATTTATCAGACACTTTATTGGGTCTAACATGATATTATTTGACTGCAATTAAATAGCCTTATGCTTGTTGTTAATACTGTATCAATAATACCTTCATTCTCATTATCACTTTCAGGTCCTAGTATTTCAAAAGATGAAGAAACAAAATGGGTGAATTTGGATGATATTTTACCAATGAACTTAAGAATAGATAATCGTGTTCTACCTCCTCACCTTTCATCAACTATATATGCTGAAAAGATGCAATGTCAACCAGGACTACACAATAAATCAGTATATAAGGCCCTTGAAATTAAAATAAAGACAATGACTGATAAGGATAAACACTGCATCCTTTGTATCGATTGTAGGCACTCAACCAAATGGTGATAAACTTCGTACTATTTTAGACGATTGTATTTTAAATTTAAATGATATATATTTAAAAGCGGAAGGCATATTAAGTGACATGGGCTCGAATTTTATTGATTTGACTAAATGTCTAAGAGTTACACCTGAAAATACAGAGTTTCAGGTAGGAGGTGAGAATATGTTCTATATTTTGGACTCATGTCATTTAATTAAGGCCACCCGCACTAACTTAAGGCAGCACACCTTTTACTTTCAAGGTAGAAAAACGCCTTGGTCATTTATTAAATAATGTGATAAAAAGCAGTTCTACAGGTGTGCATCCAAACTCACTAATTCTGACCTTAATCCCATAACTTTTGAAAAAATGAGAGTGAGTTATGCCGCTCAACTTTTGAGCCACTCAATTGCCAGTTTGGGTGCACTTCCAAATGAAGATTTTGCAACAATTGAAATTGTAGAAAAATTTAATAATCTTTTTGATATCTTGAACTCCTTATCATTAAATAATTCTTATAAATTTAAGAATGTATTTGACAGATCTGATTCACAGTTAGAATTTTTAAATGAAGCTTTGGATTTTTTGCCAAATTTAAAGGTAATAAACAAAAATGGTCAAGATTATTAAATCTTGGTCTTTTACAATAAGAGGTCTTCTCAGTTTATGGCAAGCACTTTTAAACTGTGGGTATAAATATCTTAAAACCAGATTGTTTAGAAAATCCTGTAAATCAGCAGGGAGGCAATTGCATAAATCCCACATCAATACAGTTTCAAAGTGCCTTCAGAAAATTATGTGTGCAGAATTATTTCCACTAAAATCACATGAATTGTAGGGAGAATTTAGATGATGTTCTCATTAGTTTAAAAATCCATGGACATTGTAGAAATTATTAATATGGAGTCGGAAACATCAACTGCAGCAATTTGCTTGCCTGATTGCAATTACCGTAAAGAAACCATTCCATCACAGAATGCTTTCTATTATGTCTGTGGATATTTGATAAAAATGTGTCTGGAAGTACATTCATGTGACATTTGCTATGCTTTTAGCAGAGAATGTACTAGTATTGATGTAGACAAACTTCTGTCGCATTTTAAATCTTTTGATGTAACCAAAGGTACTTTTGGTGGTTTATCATCACCACCAGAAAGTATTTTCAACTCGCAGTTTGAGAACATATGTACAGGCGAAAAAAATTCTAATCTCGTGAATATATTTGAAAAAGTACAATTTCTCCATCCCTGTTCAAATTTTCCCCAGTTGTTTGTATTAAAACTATTTATAAGACTAAAAATATTTTATTCTTTAAAATTTAATAATAGACATCTCAAATGTAATAGTTCTGATAAAAAAGGGCATTCGGAAATTGAAAATCCTATCACATGTATAGTTGATAAAAATTATTGCATTTTTCATTTCATAATAATTTACTCTGATTTATGAAAACTTATGTATGTATGTATGTAAATAGTAACGTTTAGAGCTGTGTGTGTTCTCTTTAAGCAAAAGGGTATTAGCAATTTTCTTAAGTTATTTGATCTAGATATGGTATTGATAATTTGTGTTCATAGCTTTGAGTAATATTGTTCTCGTATTTATTTTTGTATGGTTTATTAATAGGGTTATGTAACGGTCAAATTGTTACCGTAAAGTTTAAAGCTAGTATTGTTTATATGATAGCAACCACTAATTTATTATAAGCATTATTATATTCGTTGTCTTATTAGTATATGTAGGCAGGGTGACCACCTCTCCGGTTTTCACCCGGAGTCTCCGGATTTTCATAGCGGTTCTCCGTTCTCCGGTTTTTGAGATAAATCTCCGGTTTTCGTTCGTCGATAATACCATTCCAATAATATTAAAATGGTTTGACAGCCTTAGCAACATGGCATTGCACTCGAGACGCGGGCCGCGGCCATGAATGAAAGATCGCCAAACCTTTGTTTATGCCAAACGAATCGACCGACTGGAAATAATTGTCCCGAGTCGTTCGGTTGGTGATTCCCCGCTTTAAACGTTTTGTTGCTCTGGCGCTGGCATTAGGAAAACTTCAAGTCTATGGATGAAATATAAGTAAAGCTGTTTAAATGCGATTGAAAATTATTTCAATAATTTTTTCAGTCCCAATTAGCAATGCATATTTAGAATGAGGGTTTGGACTAATGAAAGAAATAAAATAAGAATCGAATTGGTTAAAATGGAATTGTGTACAAAACTAAACTATAATTTCACCTGCCAGAAATTTGCAGCACATTTGTCAAAAGATGCGCAAAAAGATTTACTGAAATGTTGTCGCACCAATAAAAAATATACTTTCAAATTTGAGTAGATATGTACGAGTGTAATTTTGTTTTAATACCTAAAGACTTAGCTTTTTTATGTTAGTTTGTTAAGTTTTAGATATTCCAAAAATAGGGTATTTTATTAAAGAAAATAAATGTTGTTTTTGATTTAAAAAATATTCGTTACTCGTTGCGTTGTTTCGTATAGATATAATTTAATAAACAATTTCTTGTGAGCTATGGGTGAAAATGGTGAATGCGCTGGCAAAACAAAATCTCCGGTTTTTATCCGGCTAAAAGGTGGTCACCCTGTATGTAGGTATAATTATATAATAATAAATGTAATGCACAGCGACCTTTAACTATAAATAATTAAAAGCATTGGCATTACGTGGTCAGTATTGAGTCCTAGATTCTGTTATGTTAACCGAAGTTCATGTCCTTGGGAAGACAGTTCAAATTTTATCCCTTTAAATGCTTCTGCTAGGATTTTTACCGAGTATATCTGTTAACAGTGTAAATAGAGTACCGAGACGGAGGAGGATCGAACAAGGTCGGCGGGAATGAAGAGTTGGTGCTATCTTACTCTTAAACAAGGGAGGCTGCTAATGTTAGACCATCAGTTAGTAATAGTTTTTTTTTCGAGCCATGCCTTATAGAGGACATAGTCAGTCATCCCTCCCTGGGATGGCTTAGTATTGCCTTTATATGGTAATTTTTTATTTTTTGTTGTACCTGTATGTCAAAATTTGTTTATTAAACATTTTTAGTTGCATTTCTGCCGAAATCTACGCCTTAAATTTACTTTCATTAACCTTTGATTAGTAAACATTGTTAAACTAGTGAAAATTGTTGTCTTTTATTCAAATTAATAATTTAACAACATTGTCTTCATAAGAGTGGGTGTAAGGGTTAAAATCCCTTAAGACAACTGGGGTAAGTAAGTACTCCTGACTTACAACTCCGCAGCCTACTGATAACAGTTAATTAATAAAAACTTTTTGTTTGTGCTGTTGCAAGTTTTAATTTTCCTCCTCATTTCAATGGTTCGAAAAATATACCCAATACTCTTGTAAATATAACTTATCGTAATTTAAAGAAATGGAGTACTATTAATAATAACAAGAAGTTGCTGAAACTAGTATAATAAGAAATGTCTATTTGAGAACCGCTGAAAACGTCGTACAATATATCTTTTTCTACTATCTATCAAAAACCTCTGCTACACCTCTTCAATAATTTCCAAACCAGGCGCGTGTAAGCTCAAAGTGCTTTATTTAGGTTAATAAAAATTGACACAGCAACTTCTTAACATGATAAATGAAATACGTGGGTTTATTTTTCTCTCAACGCACCCTCACTAAAGGAAAGTAATTATTTAAATAAAATTCCAAGAAAATATTGAGATTCCTTTATCAACAAATCGTAGCAGAAATATAAGTAATATATATTTTTATGATGAAAGGTTTCAGAAATTATTATCGACAAGGGTGACAGGAAGTAGGAAAACCACTAATTATAGAAAAGCTTTAAATTTTACTGAGTCAGATTCACATAATGAAACTTGAGCAATTTTCCACTTCAAGTTTTTTATAGTGTAGTCACAGAGTCGCTTCCTTTCGAGCCACTTCATGGTTTGAGCAGTTTACAAATATGGTGTCCAACTGTCATCGGCTCTGCCGGAATCGGTCCCTTGAACATCAAAGGTGCCGACACTTTATGTCGCTACTCGTTGGTTTGTTATACTCGGGTAAAACTAAGTGATCTGTTGTTGATCGTTTCTTTCTATACCCTGCTTGGTAGGGAGCTAACAAGCTATTTTTTTCTAAGTAGCCTTGAAGTCTGTTATTTACCATCCTCTTAAACAGTTTTCCCAAACAGCAGGTGAGACTGATGGGGCGATATCCTGATGGTAGCAGTCTGTTTTTATTAGGTTTGGGTATAGGAACTATTACTGCTTCTTTCCACGATTCCGGGTAGGTATTTAGTATTTTCATTCCACAGTTTGTTATAGAGCTCTAGAAACTTTTCTTTTATTTCAGGTGTTAGGTTTTTAAGCATATCATTTGAAATTGTATCTGTGCCTGGAGCACCTATTTTAGATTGCTGAAGTGCATCATTTAGTTCTTTTAAACTAAAAGGCAAGTTATAATCTAGGTCATTTTGTGTTGTCAAATCTATGCTTATTTCTATGTTTTTTAATGTTTGTAGGAAGTTTGGATCATAGTTATCGTTGTTGCTAACTTTTTCAAAATGGCTGGCTATTGTGTTTGATATTTCTTCGGGATCTTCGGTTATGGATCCACTTTCCGTTTGTATGGATGCGATTGTGTTGCTAGTGTTGATGCTTGACACTGCTTTCACTTTTTGCCACACCGTTTTTATATTGGTATCGGGTGTAATTGTTGCCGTGTACTGATTCCAGGTATCTCTTTTATTTTTGAGTATAATTTTTCTAGCCATTGCTCTAGCTTTTTTAAATTGTATTAAGTTTTCGATGGTGGGACATCTTTTAAACTTATTTAGTGCTATTTTTTTTAGTTTAGTTATATTTTTTGTTTCGTCATTCCACCAAGGTACGACTTTTTTGAACGGTTTACCTCCAGACTTTGGTATACTAGTATTTGCTGCTACAAGTATGCAGTCTGTCATTTTCTCGACACTCAGGTCTAATGGTGGCTTTAGTGAACTTCTAAATTTTTCCCAGTCAGCTTTGGTTGTATTCCATCTAATAGGCACGGGACGTATGCTTCTCTGTTTATCTAGCTGAATGTATATCGGGAAGTGATCGCTATTGTGTAGATCTTCATCAGTACTCCAGGTAAGTTTTGATAATAAATCACTGGACGCCATTGTTAAGTCTATTGCAGAGAAGTTATTTGATTTCGTATTAAAATGTGTCTTGGATCCTGTGTTTAGTATAGCTAGATCATCTCTTTCTAACCATCTTTCAAGAGTACGACCGTTTGCATCTGTTTTTATTGAGCCCCAAATTGTATTATGGGCGTTGAAATCTCCCATTACTATATATGGAGAAGATAGTTGCTCTATGATATGGTTTATTTGCTCAATTCTCCAAGTTGCGTCAGGTAGATAAATATTGCATAATGTGATATTTACAGGACTGATAACTTTTATAGCTACAACTTGTAGTTCGCTAACAATGTTTATCTCTGAGAAGACGACATCTGCTCTTGTGAAGATCGCTACGCCACCATGTGCTCTATGATTGTTAATAACTTCACGCCTTACAACCAGATATCCTTTGAGTGAATATGGTTGGTTCGGTTTGAGATGTGTTTCTTGGAGAGCAAGGCAAATAGGATCATGTTTTTGCAATAATTGTTTTATGTAGCAATAGTTATTTATGCATCCTCTACAATTCCATTGTATTAGTTTATCCAGTTTAGTTTTGAATGATAAATTAATAGCATTCTGTATAATATAGGTTTATTGCAAATTTCTGTTTTGTATGTAGCTATAGAAATGTTATGATATAAATAAGAGACGATGACTAGAGTAATGATGCAGTGTGATGATCTGATATTATCACTGGGGATGGGTTACTTTGTTGACTAAACAAGTCAGGTGGTTTACGAGGCTTTCCCTTAGGCCAGCCTTTTGGTTTTTTAATTTTTTGAGCTGCAGACTTGTCAGTCTCATCGGCTGACTCTTCTTCCGCGTCAGTTGATCCAGTAGGATCTTTTGGTTCCTTTCTTTTTCGTTTCTCAGACCCTGCTTCAGAGAGTATGGATGATACAGATCCTCTTCGTGAGTCCATCCGCGAAATTCCCTCTTGTTTCATAACGAAAAAGGATTTAAGGTTTTGAACTATAGCAGGTATTAATTCTTTGACAAGCCTTTCTATGTTAATATTGTTTTCCATTGTAGGTTTTATTTTTTCGGGTACTTCGGTAGCTTTTGCATATGATATGTTCTTTGGAGTTTGGATTACGACTTTCTTCTTTGCTTCGAAATATGTGATTTTTTCTCTAGTTTTTATTTCTTGTATAGCAACCTCCGTTTTATAGACAGGACAGTTGCGTGACCGGGGGTTGTGTGGGCCTTTACAATTTACACAAGTTATGGTTCGCATTTCTGGCCTTCATGCAATGGTTTACCACATATGCATATTTGTGGTTTTGTGCAATTTGCTGCGCTATGGCCAAACTGTTGACATTTGTAGCATCTTAATGGTGTTGGTATATAAAGTCGTACGGATAGATGATAAAAGGCAATTTTAATTGAACTTGGTGGGTTCGAAGTGTTAAACGTTAGTATATGGAAGGAGTGTCTTGTAACTCACCGTTAATTCTGGTTTTAATTCTTTTTACCTCAGTTACACCTTTAGGTGCCAATTCCTCGAGTATTTCTTGTTCTGTACAATTAAGAAGATCTTTACAAATAATTACACCCTTAGAGACATTTAAAGCGGCATGAGGCTCAACGGTTATCGGGAGGTCAACTGTCATTTTTAATTGAAGAGCTCTACTGGACTGTGCAGCCGATACTGTTTCTACAAGAAGACCATTTTTTATTTTCTTTATCTGTCTAAGTTCACCTATTTTTCCAAACAATGACTTTTGAATTGCAAACGGACTGACTTTATAAAAATCTTGTCCGTCTTGCCTCTTGATGACCAGGAACCGGGCTTGTGGCTCCTTTTCCTGGTTTATCAGACATTTTTGTGTTGCAGTTTCTTCATTTCGGGAGATGTTGGTAGACTGCTTTCTTTGGGGAGGCGTTCTAGATAATGATTCTCGCCTTTGGAAAGGATTTGGTTCGTCCCGTATTTGGTTGTCTATTTTTGAGGAAATAGACGATCCTAAATTTTTTGTGGCATTGGAGTTTTCGTGCATATTGTTCCCACGAGTAGCCTAGGAATTACACCGTCACTAGCAGCAGAGCCTGGATGCTACCAGAAGGCTAATTACGACCGAAGGGCGCCTAGTTTTCGGAAGGTTACCGTTCACGACTCTGTCACGAAGAGCCATTCATCTATCAGCACGGTCACATCACACTTTAGATTTCGGTTTTGTTTCGGGGTTGAACTCCCCTAGCTGGGGTACCTTGGGGTTGCTACGCCCGTACTTGACAATGACTGCCAAGCCTCCTGAGGGGTATTATTATTATTATTATTATTATTATTATTATTATTATTATTATTTTTTTATTTTTATTATTATTATTATTATTATTATTATTATTATTATTATTATTATTATTATTATTATTATTATTATTATTATTATAATTATTATTATTATTATTATTATTATTATTATTAATAGATCATCCACCAAAGAATTTGTGTCGAAATTCCCATATTCAACGAAGTTATAAGCTGTTGAAATTCATAGTATTTAAGTGCGCGCGAAAACGCCCGTTCAAGGTTTTGCAGCGCGGTGACGTCACGGAACAGTACGTTCGCAGTAGACGCATAAAGATTATACGCTGTTGAATAGAGAATCGCTTGCTGGTTTAGCTTGTTATCGAACAAGTATTAAACGTGAGCATACATTGAGATAGAAATGTAGTAATGCAAAATAATAAAAATTATAAGTGGTGCATTGTTCCTATAGGCACCCCCAGAGAAGTGTTTTATACAAAAATGATCGCCAGCGAGCGATCGCTTAGGCATATTCCCGGGGATGTAGACGGGCTAAAAAGAGGGTTCTGGGCCAAACTGGACTTTCGTACAACCACCCCCCCCCCCCCGAATTGGGGGGGGAAGGGGAGGAAATTGAAAAAAAAAAACGTAAAAACTGCTCGGAACGTGAAAAGTATCGTAGGACGAAAAAAAAAGTTCAAACCGTTTAGATTCCACAGCCTTCGAAAGGGTGAAAACTGTCAATTTTTGAACGTCAATATCTCGAAAACAGTTGACTTTAGATACATGTCATGTCATATGTCAAAAATATTTGGATTTAATCATAGAATTCAAAAATGAAAAAATATACAGGGTATAGTATTTAAAAAAAAACATGTTTGATTCGCCACGACTTCTTGGAGCTCCCTGTATATTCGAAAATAATTTTAAAGTGTGGATCTTAAAGTTCTATGTAACTTTTGTATTGAACATGTTTTCTTCTTCTTGCTGATGAACGAGATATTGTCCACCTACACACTAAATGGACACCCTGTATATTTATATTACAACCTTTATTATAAATATTTATGTAACTAGTGTCGTTTTTTATACAATAAGTGATAGGTGCATACAAGATTTTTCTACTAACAAAAAGCGAAGAGAAGACGGAGAAGATAAGAAATTTAAAAAAATAAATTTTGTTAAGTTATAAAATAATAAGTAAAATAACAAATAGGTACATGCCTTGCAGCTTTTGGTCCTCGAATTTCAGCTGACGAAAACAAAACATTGCTTGCAAAAAAGTTTCCTATCATCATAAGAGCGTTCACTTTGGGAAGATTGTCAGACTGACCTTTTAAATATCCCTCGGCGGTTATTTTTTAAACAACGTGGACGTGTAATATTAATATTGTATTCATATCACTTATATAATAATTATAATAAAAATCCTGCCCCCGTCGACAACCCGTTTTTAGGCGCCTGAACTTGTACTCTGCACCGTTCTGTGCGTACCGTGCTATAACGCTCGATCTCGCTACTGTTCGCGACGTCGCGCCAATCAAAACGTGTTCTCGGACACGCCTCCAAGCTCGCAACTTTAACTGGCGTTTTAGACGTTCGGTATTAATATTTTCAAAAACTTTTTTGATATTCGATATTGTATGATAGAAGAGATTTAAAATACTATAAAATTAAACTAATCCCTCACCGATGCAAGATGCCTATTATGGCTATAGTGCCAGAAAAACTACAAATATTTCACCCGCTCAGCGTAGATGAATCCATCTCGAGAAGAATGGCATA
>MU182647.1:227575-239146 GCA_016904865.1 Pissodes strobi | reverse complement strand
TATGGATATTAGTCAGGCTGAGATTTATAGAGAAGCAAAGATTACTGAAGAAGATACAGCAGGAAAGACGGGTTCCTGCTCTCTCACAAATAATGCAGGCGCTTTCTTATTCGAATCCATACCCTATGAACTAAATGGTAAAGAAATTGAAAAAGTACGTAATCCAGGTATTTCTAGTACTGTTAAAAACCTTCTATGTCTTAACGAACATGAGAGTAAAGGGATGGATATCTCAGGATGGTGTTGGCCTGGCGGAGTGATAAAATCCTTTGTTCAAGCATCTGGAGAATTTAACTTACTCATACCGTTAAACTTTTATTTGAGTATATTTTCCGATTATACAAATGCTATTATGGGAAAGCAGAAAATTAAACTAGTTCGAGCTAGAAATGATGATAACTGTTATGTCAATGCGACTGGAAATAAGAAAGCTACAACATCAATTTCAAACATTGAACTAAGAGTAAAGCTAAAGATAAACCAATATTTATGGGTTTCAGGGATGGGAAATCCATGAGTTACCTGCTCTAAGAAAAACAGAGACAGATATTTGGACTGTTAAATTCATGTCTGAGAGAGCTCGATATGTTATTGTATTTTTTCAGAAAATCGTGAAGACAATCCTAAAGCTGATATTACGTATTTTGATAATTTAAATATTACTGATGTTAGGCTATATTTAAATTCCGAGGTTTATCCATATAAGTCACTCAATCTGAATTTTGGAAATAGACAGTTTGCAGAACTGTATAGAATGTATACCGAATTTCAAAAATCTTATTTAGAATTTAATCGAATTAGCCTTTACTTGATGGAGATCCATAACTAAGAACCACTTGAATAAGTAAACCACTTAAAAATTTCCACTAACTTTATTTAAACATGACACGTGTGACGGTAACGTCTTTTTCAAATGAAAAAGACGTTACCGTCGAAACACGTGTCATGTTTAAATAAAGTTAGTGGAAATCTTTAAGTGGTTTACTTATTCAAGTGGTTCTTAATCTTATTTAGGTAAAACTCTAGGCGAACCATTATTGGATTTTACTGCTTTTGTAGATAGAGTTCAGAGAATTTCTCCGATGATACTCGAGCATATTGCATTATTGTACATGATCGAGTTTTGGAATATTTACCTTTATCAGGCAATGTACGAAACCTGATTTAATCAGTTTATAACAAACCTTGATACATCATAAACTTAAAATTTGTTCTTGCAGTATTAAGAATGTCATTGTATTATATGATTATATTGTAAGCCTCAATAAATACTTTTAATCAAACTCTGTTTGTTTGCGTTAAAAATAGATAAATACAGCCGATCTCAACATTTAGGTTCAGTATATCTTTAGATTATGACGAGTACACTACTTACGAGAATTCATAAACATTCAGAAAATCTTACATGTGTGAAAAAAGATTTAGATTTTTACGAAAATAAGAAATTATTATTTTACGACTTTAAAAAACTCACTATGGATTCAAAGCAGGACAAGGTGTTTGAAACAACCTCGAGATCTGGAAATCAGGCAGAATCTAGTCAAGAGAAGAAGAAGTACGTCGCCATCACAATCAGAATCTATTTGAGGAAAAAGAAGGAGAATTACACCAACACCTATTTTTCGAGAGTTAAATATTGATGATATTATAAAAATTACTGCTATAGGTAACAAGTTGTTTTGAAACACGTTGGTGATGTTTCCATCTTTCTCGCCCGATGAATTTATGGAATGTTTAGCATTTCTCAAGTCAATTAACGAGGGATGGTGTGATACAAAATTCTACATTGGCGAATATATCTATATAAGCTACTGGCATGAAGAGGAAAGCAGGGGCCTAACTATTTGTGATATGCGCACTAGATAATACATTTCCTGGAACGAGTGTCACATAAATTTAGTTTTAACCTATAAGTATAAATAACTGTATGACTGTGCTGATAAAAACTAAAAAATAAAACAACATATTAAAAAAAAATGTTTTATTTCTAGTGTAAAAATGGTGTAAAAAAATGTAAAAAAAAATATTAAATGTTTTTTTCGACTGCATTATACCACGCGACTAGAAAAACTAACTTCACGGAATAACAACCACTAGTTGCACGCTTCAAAAACAGGTCCCCCCAAACTTTGTTTTAAAAAAGTAAACCATTGGCCAGGGGGCGTTTCTATTAAGAATATTCCCCGAACAAAGCCAATTGGATTGAAATGCAAAAATCGTGTTCTCCAATTTTAATTGCCGTAAACTGATCTAGATCGGAATTTAAAAAGCATGTAGTAACTAATTTTAATAGGGTAATTAAAATTTGGAACACTCGGCGGTATTGGAATTTACAAAACATGTTAAAACGCTAATTGCCATATTAAAATTTTCGGCGAAATTTTAAGTGCTCTTAGTAATAACATTTTTAATAGCTGCATGTGCAGAATCCAGATTTTTCTAGGAGAAAACAAGTCGTAATGGTATAAAAGCGAAAAAATATCTGGGGAAAAGTACTCTGAATATAATCTTCACGCATCTTAGAACGTTATTCTGTCCAAATGGGACTCGGGAAATTTTTAGTATAAATTTGTCTCAAGTTATTCTGTCCAAATGGGTAAACAGTATTGACCAAACCGTAAAAAGTGTCTCGAAGTTCCAGAGACTCGTGGAAATTAAATAAGTAAATTCATTTCGTCGGCTCGGGAAAAGTATTGAAGGAAACGTTGTTTGAAATTCGTCACTCGTCGTGAGAGAAGGTGGTCTAAAAGCTGTTAAGGCTAGGATAGCAGGTTCCGGATTAACTAGACAGTAATTTTAGTTTTAAATCATAATGGTTAGGGTCCCTGTATGTATAGAAACATTATTGCTGTATGTCTTCGATAATTGCATGTGTATCTCATTAAAATTCAGTGCTAGGGTCATTCTATATTTTATTGATTATGGAATGTAGAATTTTTTTCACCATATTCTTTGATTGAATTAAAGCTTCAGGGAAAGTTTGATACAAAGTAAATCACAGCGGGTTAAGTGTTAAGGCTAAGGAATTTTCTTTTTATTATGCCATAACTGCTTGTCTGGCGAACTTTTAAATACCTAGGTCATATCACATTTGAGCCAACCACTGATTAAATATAAAAATGCTCCCTTTAAATTGTGTGCTCTCTTAAATTCGACATCTCAATTATTATTTTAAAACGGAAAGTAATTTAGCCTACGCTCATTTCATTATAACTAGGTACTGGAAAGTGGAATGAAGTTACTGACTACTAGGTGGAGAAATAGGGGTTGTTGTCTAGGTAAATTATTTTCGACAAAATAGGGTGTCAATACACTGGTACTGCGAACCTGGTTTCAGAAAATAAACAGAAGTTGAAGAAAAGGCCAAAAATACCGTAAGTATATAAAAGGGTGAAATCGGCGTTCATTACACAAGCATATTTTTCCTACTGGCCGCGTAGTAGTCTTTGTTGATGTAATGAACAAAAAAAATTTGAATGAGGTGTCCCTGTCTTTCGCAACTTTCGAAATATCGCTACAAAATTGAGACTTCACTCAACCCTAACAGAAACAATATCTATCCTAAAACAGGAAAAACCCAACGAGTCAATTGAAAACCTAATGAACTAAGCCATATTGTCTTATAATAATAGTAACCATAATGCCCTGAAATACACACAATCTATGGATATGAACACATAACACCTTTTCATAATTACTTTAACCAGTAAATATATTGTAACAAGCAAATTTTGGAGAGGCGACGTGCGACGTTCAAATAGGCGAGGACGTGACAACCCTGGAAGGCGAATGGCGCAGTAGTACAATCTTGTTATGGTGTTATATAATACGGAGTATATATGTAGATTAGAAATAAGGCGTAGATATAGTTATTGTATGAATAGCAGAGTCGACTCATGGCGTTATGTAATTATGATGACTATACTGGCGAGGCTTTAAGGTGTAAGGCGGAAATATCAGTGGCTGTAATAATATTGGCGAAATAAAACGTGTTAAACTAATCGTTTACAGATCAGAAGTCGGGAAAACCCGCTTCGGCGAGTTAAATCGCATTGGCGTTTTCTTCTTTTGTTTGTGAGTGGCGATATCACAAAAACTCTTAACAAAAGGCGGCTTTTGTTGCTATCCTTGACAGATTAACATTTGGCGATTTTTCAGATATTCACGATAATAATAAACAAGTGAGTGCTAATTAATTAGTGATTACTGTAAAAATTGTGGCGTATTTTAACTGTGTTTATTGGCATTGGTGTTTAAAAGGCGTTTTTCTAGTAATTGCCTATGCAGGAAGGCAGAAGTGACGAGTTAGATTTCGATTACGAGCTTCAATTGAGCGACGGTGACCACGGCGAAGGCGAATCGGCGATGGAAGACGAAACAGTCTCCATGGTACATAAGCTGTTGAAAGGCAGTTTGGCAGCTAGTATCCAGCAGATTGTCGAAGCCGAAATGGCAAAGGCGGCGAAGCAAAAAGCGGCCGAAATGGTAAAGGCGACGAAACAAAGGGCGGCCGTTGGTACTGGCGGTACCAAGGGCATCAGAAAAGCCGATAAATCAGGTGAGAGCGTTCCTCAGGCGGTAGTAGAGCATGCTTGTAGCAATAGGGCGGACTCCGCTTGCAGTTCGAGCTGTATGGGGTCAAGGGCAAGGGCAGGCGGCGACCTTATTGACCCTTTGGATCCTGACAGCCAGGACTGTAACGCTGGTTGAGCAAAATTGATCAGTTGGGCGATATTCATGAATGGTTGAACTATGAGAGAGCGTATTTTAAACAGGCGAAATTGCAAGGCGCAGCAAGGGGCTGGTTTAATCGGCTCGATGAATTTGACCTCTCATGGGAAGACTGGAAGGCGGCTCTTAGGAAGGCGTTTCCTAGAGTGCATGACTTTGCTCAGCTGCTCAAGGCGATGATGGCGAGGGTTAAATTGGACGGCGAAACCATAACCCATTATTATCATGATAAAATGGCGTTGATCGAAAGGTGATGTGAGCTTTCAGGCACAAAGTCGCTTTCGTGTCTGATTGACGGTCTACCTCTCGATCTACAGGCCAATGCGAGGGCATTTGGTTGCTCTTCCCCTGGCGACTTGTATACTGGCTTTCTTTCCTCTTTTGACAGATATCGGCGTCCATCAATCGATATTGTGGAATTGAAGAGGTAAGGAAGTCCAGGATCATATGCAGGCGAAGGCGACGAAGACTTTGCGGTGTTCTGAGGCAATTCTCAAATTGAGAGAGGCGTTTGGCGAATTTTGGGTACCCAAGGCGTATTATTTCCAATCGCTAGCGCGGGCTGGCGTTTACAAGCAAGGCGTTTGCTGACTTTTTGGCGAGGCGAGGTATAAAACACCAAAGGCGAATGGTCATGTTGAAAGGTGCATGCGAGTCTGACTGGCGAGGTACAAAGTGCGAATAGTAAGGTTGAAAGCGCGCGCACTATTGGCTTGCCCATTCCTTCTTCTGGTCTTATCCAGAATTCACTGTTTTATATGAGCAAAAAAATTATTCAATAAACTTCCACAGAGACTTCGGAATGTCTCAAATTTAATGACATTTCGAAAGGATGTTAAAAGACTTTTGGTCGAGAAGGCCTATTATTCAGTCGACGAGTTTATGACGGGTAATTTAGCGTAGTCCATGGATATTTTATTTTATAAGTGTAGGTTTATTATTTACCACTAATTTTGTTTTTTATGTGATTTAGATTAATGTATTTTAACTGTTGACATATTGTGAATTAATTGTAATTCTATTTTGTTATATTTAAATTTAAATGTATTCATGTCATGTACTGCTTTGTCAATGAGAAATGGTTTCTTCTGATAATAAAGCTCTATTGATTGATTGAAAGGTGCATGTGAGCGAGTCTGACTGGCGAGGTGCAAATGGTGAATGCTCTGTTGGCGAAAGGCGAGAGCTATGGCGATTTAAGGTCCACACTTCTTTTGGGACAGCAAAAGGCGAGTGAGAACCTGATAAAGGCGTAAAATAAAAGTGATATTCGATAAAAGGCGTAAGGTTGCAACCGCAGGCGAAACCCTTAGGGTAGGCGATTTAGTGTTATGGCGAATCCACAGATCGATAAGATCTGGTTGATTTACTGGCGAGTTAAATTAATGAGGGCATTAATTGTTGCAGGATGGCCGAATGTAACAAACAAATTTTGGAGAGGCGACGTGCGACGTTCAAATAGGCGAGGACGTGACAACCCTGGAAGGCGAATGGCGCAGTAGTACAATCTTGTTATGGTGTTATATAATACGGAGTATATATGTAGATTAGAAATAAGGCCTAGATATAGTTATTGTATGAATAGCAGAGTCGACTCATGGCGTTATGTAATTATGATGACTATATAGGTACTGGCGAGGCTTTAAGGTGTAAGGCGGAAATATCAGTGGCTGTAATAATATTGGCGAAATAAAACGCGTTACTAAAAACTAATCGTTTACAATATATCATCCTTAGCTTCCCGTAAAAACTTATCTGCTTGCTCAGACGTGAGAATTGTTAACTTCTTTGGCTTAAACCCCTCATTCTTCTCTTCAAAAAAGCTAATAATTTCGGAAAATTGCTTATACCAATATTCTCTCTAATATTAATACCCGACTTCAGTATTGAGTAATGTGCCCGAAGAATTGAGGCACAAACAACTTTTGACTTTTCTTGAAGTAAACTAACAAGGCATTTTCAGTACCGTAAAGTTACGTAACATTGACCGATTTTGAACTATGAAGTTGAATATCTTCGTTTTGGCGTAAGATTTTTGAATAATTTAAAGACGTACATGGGGGCTTAGAACATGGCTTATGATTTTGCCGTTTGATTTTTTAATCCAAAATATTATAACAATTTTAAAAAAAAACTAGGGTGGTCAAAGTTACAGACGGTGGACATAACATTGACCGGCTATTTAAAAGCGACGATAAGTTAAAGTTAGGGCTCTTATTTTATACCTTTGACCATCCGAATCGTTTTAAAAAATTTTGGTGAGCATTTTGCTATTTTTAAAATAAAAAAATACAAAAATTAGGTTGAAAACAAAGGTTTATTATAAAATAAACTATATAAATTATCAACAAAATCCGTACACACTGAATAGAACTAAACTAATTAACTAACAAACAAAAATTGTAGATATAGGATGCTAATACCTACTTATTCAATTTTTAGTTCTAAATGCTCCAATTCAGGAAATAGTAAACCACGTTTAGTGTCATGAAATGTATTTAATTTTAAGACAATAGAGTCTTTGGTTACCATCGAAATATCTTCCACAACGGGCCAAATAAATTTGGAATATTTATTTCTCATAAACTTTACCTCGTATTCTTGTGCAACGGAAGTTTGAGCAACATAGTATTTCTTTTTGTTATTTGCAGTATTTAGAGATACCACTACATAATCACCCGCAGCAAATACTTTTGCCTTTTCTGGATCAACAGGATCAATTTTTTCTTTAAATTTTTTCCCAAAATCTACCAAATTCAAATTTTCATCAGTTGAATCCTCTTCACTAAGTTCATCAAAGGAGGGCTTTTTAATCATATTAGCTTGCCAGGTTTCAAAACAGCTGTCTTCTGAGGTTTCAGAATGAAGGGAAATATTTTCATTAATTATTTCTGAACTTTCGCTAAGTTTTCTTTTTTCTGCGACTTTTTATTTTTAGCCACCTATTCTTGTTTGGATGATGAACCTGCTTCTGGATTAATATCATTTTTGGACTGAAGATCTTCTAAGCCTATTCCTTGACCAGGCTGGACGTTAATCTTAGATTTCCTTTGTTTCTTAGGAACATCTTGATTGCCGTCTCTCATGGATTTTAACATATCCACAACGACTTGAGAAACTAAATTCTGTGAACCCTGTTGAGGGTCATTTTGTTGAGGTACCCTGCTTATCACCGCATCAGGATTAAAAGGCATAACCCCGAACTTTTTAAATCCAGATATCAAATTGGTAGAATGATTATCTGGGCAAACAGAATCGCAGAGATTTTTCAAAAGTCGAGGAAATTGGTCTTTTTGGATAACCTGGGATTTCTTTTTTTGGTTACTTTTCCAGGTATCAAGCATATTACGCCACTTCCTCTTCAACGGTGCGCAAAACGCAACGTCCAGAGGCTGACACAAGTGGGTGGGTGAAAAATAGTAACTAACACTTCGTAGAGGCACTTGGCAACAACTTTACACAAAGTTTTTGTAAAATATCAACCAACACCCGGTAAAAAATGCAATTTAATTAGGAGAATCGAAAATAAACAACCTATTCCCCTTAAGTTTACATACTAGACGTGCCAAATGTCACGTGCCTAACGTATCTTCATCCAGCGTTCCGATGCTTGTACTTCGCAGCTGGGACTTGGAGGCGGCTGTAGTACCTGCGTATAAAGCCGGCGCCACACGATGTGTCAAACGTCTTCCAACGTTGGCCACATCGACATTTGCAGCACAGCTTATAAATAAGCTGTGTTTGTAGCATCGTGTGGCCGACAAGACTGTGCGTACACACCCATTCATTGAAATCAATGAAACTATGAAATGATGATTTCTGAAAGCTTAAAGCTTCCAGTGGCGGCTCGTCGGGTGAAGAGCCTCTTCACCAAAATAATCAACAACTAAACTAAAACCTTAAAATATTTATTTATATATTAATTATTTAAATATAATATAAACTCCATTTGCATACGATGTAAACATGCTTAACCGACCGTACTACTTAGAGATGTGGTATACCGCGATTTTTTAATATCTATGATAACTGATATCGTTACTCTTTGATATCAGTGATTTAAAAGCGTGACGTGGTAAGAATTGCTGATTGCGATTACTTGCGTAGGATATCGTAAATAAAATACCGGGATCATATCAATGGACCGGATATCGTAATTATTAATAGCAATGTGTGTGCAAATTTGGAAAAGAATTAAAGTGTTGTGGGACAAACCAATAAATTTCCCAAATCCCAAATAAACATTTGCCAATGAAGGAAAAAGTATATATTTTATATTTTTAAACTTTAACATCTACAAAATCAAAATAAAATTCGAAACCTTATATAATAGTATGGCAGATAAGTAATACTAACACAAATACAAAAGTAACAAAATTATTTTTAACAAAAAAAAATTACACAAACTGTTACTACCTATAAAACAAAACAAGTATTAATAAACAAAAAGCTTAACCTTAGTTTTATAAAAAAAAAATTACACTATTGCAAATTGCATAGCATTCCCCTACGGGCTCAAAAAATGTCCACAGTTCACTTGTCTTTTCTTTTAAATGGGCGCCATAGAAACGAAACCCCTAATCTCGTTACCGTTCTTTTCACTTCACTCCAAAACAAAATATAATAATACAATAGCAATATCCAAATATCACCGCGATCCCACGAATATTATAATAAGGCACGATATCGTCTGCAGCCCGTGCAATTCTTATGGGGGTATTGGAATTTCAACCTTACTCAACAATCCACATTACGGCAAGTCGCTCGTTGGCACGTATCGCTTGATTATATAGGCGAGATTTTATGGTATCAGTGAAAAAATAACAGTTCGTAAAATATCGCTCATCTCTAGTACTATTATATTTTTAACAGATTCTCGCCAGCCGATGATGAGGCCCAGTATTATTCATATGCACTTGATCGCGCATTGCCATGGTAACAGTGACGTCATGCAGCCAGCAGACACTGGCTCGCCGGCACTTGGGTGAAAAGCCGGCTAATACATCATCATTCGGTTCGGTTTACTCTATTACAAACATAAGGATTTTGCAGAGCATATTAAAAGCGCATTATTCTTAAACATTCTTGAAAGAAGCGAGGAATGACTTAGTGTGCAATTTGTTGGAAACTCATATAGACGTTGGACAGATCAAGATAAGCCATTTTATTGCAAGGGCGACCTACTACTATTTTAAACATAGGTTTTAAAAAAGAAATTAAAAAATGGCAGATCATACAATATTAATTTTAATCTTCCTGGAACTTAATTGGCTATGTACTATGTAGTAGCACTGCGTTACATTTTGCTGGCCGTGTTTACTAATTACAAATAAATATTATGTTTGAAATAGGGACGGATTTACAGATTTTCTAAATATTACTAGATCGTTGCGTAAAGACGAGGATTCTGGAGAACACTTAAAATGTCAGCTGATGCTTAGAAATCAAATTGAGAAACAATAACCACCGCGGTCAAAATAAATTTGGTAGAATAATGTACCTTGAAAAACAAAAAAGGTATGTTTTAAAAGTGGAACAATATAAGATCGCATCGTGGCTGTGAGGGTTTAGCAAACGAATCGCTTTATTGTGTTTCCCTTGTTTAAACAACCAACGTTAATTCAGTTTCATCTGATTTCTCTACAAGAATAAAACCAAACTCACACATGTCCCACAACAAGATCAAACAGTGTTTTTAGGATAGAATTTTACTGAAACAAATCATGAAATGAAAAATTCGTCTCAAAAATGTTCCTTCTGTCTATCCCTTATGCCTCCAATGGTAATTATAAACGCCCAAAATAAATGTCACAGCCCGCCACTGCTTTCAACATTCAGGTTAATTAAATAAGATCTGCTTATTGTCAGTGACACTAACGGACTCATAGCAGAGTTAAATTTGGGTCTTTCATTAGACATATTCGAAAATTAGAATGGAAACTCCGCACCTATATATTTTTAATTTCATTTGTCCAAGTTATAAATCATATGTCAATAACCTTTATAAAGAACGAGGAAAGCTACTATACGTGAGCAAACTATATGACAAAATATCATTTTATGACCATTTTTTTTTTTTTCAATAAAATGAGCTTCGAAGTTAACATATTTTTATTTGAAACATATATATGAACCGAAGTATTTAAGTCTTAAATAATAGTCTGCAGTAGTTGTTCTCTAATCCCATGATTGGCATTCGGCAAACGTTTTTATGTTACTTTCCTTATCTTCTTCTTGGTCTTCCTGATCTTCCTCTGTTCTTTCTTGATCATCCTCTTGTTCCTCTTCTTCTATTGGATCAATCGATCGCTTGGATCTTGAAAAATTACTATAAAAAATACAAAAACAATAGGGAACAAATTAGTATGCAAGATGATGGCATTGAATAATCGTAAATACCTCAGTCTCAAAGAAAAAACAAGCAGCACGCACCCACCCACCTGTAAATGAAATATCATTTACCACGGATAATTAGTGCTAGGCAGTAGAAAGTAAAAATGAGGATAAAAACCTACCACCAGTTTATGGATATAAAATTCTTTGTTATACATTAACAAAGGATCATTTACAGAATCTATAAAAATTCGATAAACATTGTTGGTTGAGAAAACTATTGCCGAACCTTTTAGAAGCATGCCTTGTTTTCTTCGTATTCTGATATCTTTATTTTTATGTCGTTATGGGACCTGACCCTTGAAAATGTTACGTACATCTGTCGGTGACTAAATACAGGCTTAGGTAGATATACGCCCACCTAACTTAAAGTCTGTCCCTGAGATATATTTATTGTTATGGAAAATGCTAATCTAACAGGAAATTGTCGTCTTCGTAATACAAATG
>MU182647.1:167517-192575 GCA_016904865.1 Pissodes strobi | reverse complement strand
TGTTATGGAAAATGCTAATCTAACAGGAAATTGTCGTCTTCGTAATACAAATGGCACATCTGGTTGTACAGGAGCCAAGTCTATTCTTGGTATAAATGCAGGGTTTCCAGTTGAGGTACCTGTTAGAATCGTCGCACATATAAGATTATGTGATAGTTTGGTTACTTTTAATCGGATGCCGTTACATAATCCCCTTCGGGTATTTAAATTCCTTAGAAGCATAATAATTGAACCCACTTGAGATTTAATCTATGTGGTGGCATCCCGGAGGTGTCAGGCTATTTAAAAACTCAATTGGATAATTTTCATTTTCTGAGATATCATCGCATTCTACTGAGTCAATACTTAAATTAGTAACTTTTTCTCGTTCCAAAATATTTAAAACTTGCTCATTAATCTGTGTTACATCGTCATTTCTAAGGCACAGAATGGTTGATTTAGAGTATGTTGCAACATCAAGCGGCTGCAATAATTGACCAAATATTTCTTCTACAATAGATTTCTTGGCTATCATTGTATGTGGGAATTCATTAATGTCTTCCCCAAGACCGCTATCATTAGCTAATTGACCATTTCCCATTTTCAATAGCCAAGAACTGTACGAATTATCTACAGATCGTACATTTGTATTCAACTGCAAAATTTTAAATTCCGACCACAGATGGCAATATTTCAGTGATGTGTGTTTAATTGCTGCTGCTCTATGTGCGTGAGGCACAACCGGTAGACACTGACGAAAATCGCCACTAACAACAAAACTTTGCCACCGAATGGATAATTATTTTTGCATAATTGTTTTCAGTAACTTATCAATAGCACTAGGTGCCATCGTTGCCTCATCGCAAAGTATTAACTTTGCGTTCCTGATCTGAAGCGCATCTTTAGTGTTGGCTCTCATATTTGAAGTTGAGGTTTCGGTTAGACGAATAGGCAGTTTAAATTGTAAGTGATAGGTACGTCCCCCTTTTAAAAGATTTGCAGCACTACCCGTTGATGCTACGGGGAGAACTATATTTCCTTTACCTCGAATTACACTTTAAAATGTTTTGTAAATATGTGTTTTGCCACTTCCACCTGGTCCATCAAGAAAAAACAATTTGATTTAGCATTTTCAGTGTAGATTGCTTTCATCACTGTATTAAATACTACTTTTTGCTCAAAATTTAATGAAATTATCAATTTATCCGCTTCGGCCATTTCTTCCAAATTGTCGAATACATCTTGAATGTCATTGGAAATGCTTTTAGGAGGAGTTTTTAAACCGAAATCGCTGCATTTTTTACCATGTAATTGAAATATGTTCTGAACCTGATAAGAGTGCCAAATATTCACAAACTTCACAATCAGCAGCGTGATTTGAATGTTTATGAACTAAATCTTCAATAAAATATTACAAAAAATTAATCCAAAGTTTTTCTGGCTCCGCTGGGCACCCAAATACACAAATGTAGGCAAAAAGCTGTCAAAGTGTATGAGGCGAGGGGTAAACCGCAGCCTGGTTTGTGTACAATTAATATCCTTTTTCAGCTAAATATCCCTTAATTTCTCCTTAAATACCCAGAATTTCCTTTTAAATACCCATAATTTCCATTAATATCCCATAAATTTCCCATCATATACCATTAATTCCCTGTAATATCCCATTGATTTCCTTAATAGTTCATTAATATCCGATAATATCCTGTAAATATCCCAATAATTTTCTTAAAATAACCATAATTTTCTAAGGCTGCTACTAGGTTTAAACACTTAAGCCGCTAAAGAAATCTTTTTCCGAGAGTTTTTCGGGTTATAGTTTTTCCTGACATAACTGCAGTTGACTTTAATTTGGACTATCAGGTATCTGACATAGACTTATACTCCAAACTGACACTGTTAAAGGAATTTATGGCATATTTTGATTTAACTCAGTTTAATAACATTTCTAACTTTCACAACCGTCTCCTTGACTTTGTTCTTGCCAACTTCCCCTGCTCTGTTAGAGGGGAAGTGAATAGTGATGCCTCTTGTACCTGAGGACGCCCATGATTCCACTCTTGCCATCGCTGTCGAATGTTCTCTCGGTCGCGATGGCAAGAATTTTCCTACGAACCCTCATAATAGAAACTACAATTTTCGCAAAGCCAATTTTCCCTTATTATATCACCTTATATCTGCGACCGATTGGGAATTTCTCGCTGCCTTTTCCGACGTTAACGAGGCTGTCTCGGAAATGTACAAGAAGATCTGCGACCTCTTTGATCGGTCAGTTCCGCTGTTTCGCTCTCAAGCACGTAAATACTCCTACCTTTGCTGGAATACTGGGGATATTATTAAGCAACTGAAGGCAAAGTCTCGTCTGCACAAGAACTGAAAAGTTTCTAAATCTCAAACTGATTATAATGCCTTTAAAATAATTGGTGCAAATATCAAAATTAAGATCGATTTAGCGTACAAAGAGGTCATTGCACAAACAGAGGACTCCATTGTGAATTATCCAAAAAAATTCTGGAAATTTATTCCACAGAAGCAAAATAATTCTCGTATCCCCGGTGAAATAGTTTTCAGCGACGCTGCCTTCGACTCTCCCAGCGGCATTGTGATCGCTTTTGCTGATTACTTCAAAAGTGTCTATCTTGATCCCTCTCCTCCCAATGATCATGAACCTACTGATAGTGATAATGACAACCCACAAAAGATAAATATTCTTGCCCTTGACAATACAGACATCTTATCTGCTTTAAAAGGTCTAAAAAATGAGAAAACTGCAAGGCCAGATGGCATTCCGTCATTTCTTCTGCGAGACTGCGCATCAGTGCTGGTGAAACCTATGCTCATTATGTTCAATCTTTTCATTTCCACGGGTGTCTTTCCCGACCTATGGAAGTGCGGTCAAATCTGCCCTATCTACAAGAGTGGTAATGAGAGCCATATTGACAACTATCGCCCAATATCCATTTTGTCAAACTTCTCAAAGGCCTTTAAGGCCTGCGTTTACAATAAACTGTTCCGTCAAGTAAAACATCTTATATCCATCCAGATGGACTATTACTAATTTAACTTAATTTTTAAACACCGCCTATTTTGCCATAAATAATAAGCAGCAACTGGACGTTGTGTACACGGACTTCTCGAAAGCTTTCGACAAGTTGAATCACAGTATGGGATTTCATGACAGTCTGTTATGCTTCTTCGGCTCCTACTTGGGAGGTAGAAGGCAATTTGTCGAGTACAGTGGTTACAGATCTGGGATCTTCCTTGCATCTAGTGGTGTCCCTCAGGGTAGTGTTTTGGCATCGTTTTTGTTCTCATTGTTTATAAATGGCATATGCAATGGCATGTCGAGCCACTCCCTCCTCTTTGCCGATGATATGAAGATTTTTCGTGTCGTCCAGGGACTTGATGATTGTCAGCTTTTGCCGCGGGATCCTGACCGACTGAGTGTCTGGTGTGATCAAAACTGCCTTCCACTCAATGTTCGGAAGTGTAAGAAAATGACCATCTCCCTAATATATATATAACACACAGCATTACAACTACGCCTTCTGTGACGCTTCACTCCCTGACTCGGAGGCTGTGTGAGATCTGGGGGTCATTGTGGACAGGAGACTGACATTCAATGGGCACATTGATGAGGTGGTGTCATCAGTTTTTAAATACTTGGTTTTGTTACTAGGGCTACCTCCGAGTTTGTGAACCCAATAATAAGTATTTATAATTCATTAGTAAGATCTAAACTTCTTTATGCGGCTCTAGTATGGTTTCCTGACTATAATGTGCATGTGGGTAGATTGGAGCGGGTACAGCGTATATTCTTGAAGTTGCTTTCTTTCATAGGGTTGATGGTGCTTATCCTCCTAGAGGTACCGACCAGGGCCAACTGCTTTAAAATCTTATCCCTGAAACACAGCACTGTCTGTGCAAGCCTGGTGCTTCTGTATAAGTTGTGCAATGGTTCTGTTGATGCCTCTGATCTCCTGTCCAAGATTAACTTTTTGGTCCCCCAGTTCAGCACTCACAGACACCTGGTCTTTTATCTCCCCACACATGACACCAACGTGGCTGGCAAAGAGACCATCTGTAGGGTGTGCGCCTGGTTTAACATGATTAATAGTGTCCACTGCTTGGACCGGTTTAACTTAACTTTAAAAGGCTTTAGAAGGAAGGTGAAGTTGCATGTTCATCTTGTGTAGTAGGGTATTCTGTAATTATATTTATCTATACATCGTTCTTTGTTCTTAAAAAATATTGATGTTCAACTTCATTTGTCAATGTTACTGTTTCATAAATTTTCTATATAGTTTCTGTATATGATTTATGTCGGTCTTTTTTAAATTATACAATCCGGTACCCATTAATTCCAGTGGACCATAAAAAATATACGTTTCATTCACCTTCGCAAAATCCTCTTGTTTAGGCTATATGTAACTACTTAGGCCATATGTAACTACCAAGTTCTTATTTTAAAAATTTCATGTAATACATATTTGGAGTAGTTTTGTCTCGAGCCTCGCCTCGAATTTTGCTCGGAATTTTGTTTAAAATTCTGCCGACATATCAGCCTTCATAATATAACACAGCATAGTATTTTTCTACTTCAATCACAACATTAACATTTTCTCTGTCATTTGAGTCCGAGCGAGAGTCCGAGTTTCAGTTTTTTCTTCTGTGCCTTCATTCGACGAAAAATTTTCAGTGAGTAGAGTCGTCTAAAATAATTTCGTCAGAATGTTCATCTGTGCCCGAGCTCGAGCTGGTGTCATTTGCTTTGCGGAATTTTTTAGTATGACTTGCTTTTATTGTCTTTTTGACTTTCTTCTTTTAATTTATGTTATTTTCATTATACTTCCTTCTCGACTTGCTTTTTTTGTCGTCTAACTCAATGAGCATGCGACGCGGCATTGCGCGCCATCTCGTAAATTTGGTTATAACCCTTATAATTTCCCGTAATATCCTTCTAATATCCCCTAAATTTCCTCTGATTTCCTTTTAATATCCCATAATATCCTATAATTTCCTATTAATATCCCATTAAAACCTATAAATTCCCCTTAATTTCCCTTAATAACCCATAATTTCCTTTGACCTGTACAATAAATATCCTCAGCGGTTTACCCCTCGGTATGAGGCATTCTTATAGCAACTGCCTCTTCCAGTGTTGACTGCCATACAGAATCGTCAGCTAAAAGACCCATAGTTTTAGCTGCTTCGTTAAAACTGGGGCACATTACTCCGTTCACATTTTTCAAATTATCAAATCCAGTCGCATCTGGCGAGTGGATCAATAACAACCTGAGGTAATATCTTTCACCCTCAGTCACACTGACAGTATACATGGGACCTATTACACTGTTTCCACCTCGTTTTCGCTCCTGCCAACCAGTTTTTTTGTTATAGACGTAGTTTTCTGGTATATCTTGATAATAAAACTTTCGAGCAATTGGATTGGTTTCATTAAACAGGAACCATGCAGTAAGTGTGGAACCGGTCAACGATACATTATTAATAGCTTCTTGGGCTGTATCCGGCCTAAAATGAAAAGTCTGCTGCATTGGTAAGTGGACTGCTAAACGTATAAAAATATGTCTTTGATGATGCATCGGTTTTGCGAAAATTCGTCATGTAGCTTCAGGTGCACTTACATATCTATATAGTGTCGACATATGTACTTACTTCATCATGACTAAGTATTCCTTGTTCTTTTATTTCGACATTGGCACAATCATGACCTTTATAAACATATTTGAATAGATACTTAATACTTTTTACAGAAGCGCACACTTCAACGTTAATGTGACAGTTATATTTTAAACTTAAATAGGGATTGTATGGTACTATCCACTGATTTGACACTTCTAATCCCCCAGCTATTTTATACGAAGTTGACGTGTCTCTACGTCGACATTTTGGATAAATATCTGAGTTCGAAATTGTTTCTTATTGAATCCGTTTTCGATATTCTTTCGAACATCTTCGGTCTACCATACAGGGAGAACTTGGATTAACTATTCCGCAGGGACCATGGACCATATGACGCATCACAATTTTGTGTAGTTGCGGTAACTGTATAAAATCTGGAATCTCAGCTGAAACAATAGTATCAATATCATATCGATCAAGGAATTTATCGTCATCAGCCAATATAATTAACATGTGACAGTTTGGCAAACCCCTTTTTTGAAATTCTATAACATGAATGTTTGCAATTACCTTACCAAAAATGTGCATTTTACAGATATCAGTCAAAAGCTCGTTTAACTTAAGTGCAAATACTCTGACTGCTAAATCAGGTCGATCAGTTTGATGGGCTCCATGTTTTCGGTTATTTGTCTCCACTTACGATTACAGGTCATCGTTATAAAAAGGTCTGGCTTGCCAAATTTATGAACTATTGCCATAGCATCTTGATAATTTTGCTGCATGTTTCTAGCACTACCTATGAACGTTGATGGCAAGATTACCAGCTTTCCGACCGACAAACCTTCTTGCGCAGCATTGGAGTGAAGAAAATCCATAAGCCCTTGATAAAACTCTGCTCGGAGTTCTTTTTGGTGATCTCTTATCCACTTTAATCGATTTGCTTCCATCTTTACATATGAATCCACTAAATACTGCTGTGTTAATTTTCCTGCACTTAAAAACTAGTTAAAGTAGTTACGAACTGAAATACGATAGCTATAATAAGCCATTTGTGAAACTCGTTGTCGTTTGTTGCTTGTATCATTAACACAAAGACCTATATTAGGATGCCAGCCTAACTCCCCAAACCGGAAAAGAAGGAGATATGTCATTGGTTCCAAACTTGCATGCAAAACACTTATGCGATTAGTGATCGTTTGAAGATTATTTAACTCTGGCCGTAATTGAGGAGATCCCGCTCAAAAGGTGGTTCTCCATCAACATTTTGAAAAATAACTGCGACTTCATTAGCGCGGGGAACATTATACCTATTCTTGTCCATTGAACGGTCATATTTTATTGCCATACTTATCGAATAGGGTGCGATCCCTTCATTCCTTGCCTCATTTTCTGCCGCCATCTCTACCTCGTACAACATCTTGTATGCCTTGGCTAATGGATTATGTTTACTCATAAACTGTCCTAGAATATACATTAAGGAACTATTGCAATTAGTGTTACCTGCAATATTCATCTGCTGATTCGTTGCTTCGTCAGGGTCAAGAATATAAAGCTGGGCATACTTTCGCTTTTCACCAGGTGCAGGATGAAGTGTAGTCGATTTATGATAAATCTGCCCATGGATACGAAAGCAATATGGACCAGATCCTGGTGGCGCCTTAACTTGTGCCCCCGTTGAAGCAAATGAGAAAGCACTATTAAAGGAGCGAATATTTGACATGCAATTCTTAGATTCAGAATCTTTTCCAGTTAACAGTTCATGTAGTATTTCAGGATATGGTTTTGAGTTTTGGCAAGTAAGGTCCACTTTGCCTTTTTGACAACAATCAGAAAGTGCTTAGTGCTACAAAATGAACATATTAAATTCATAGGCCCAAAATAGTGTTTATTGAATGTCATTTGCAATTACTTGTTGTTTTCCTATTTTAATTATTTGACACGTATTCTTTCTCTTGGATCTTAGAGCGGTCATTCCCTCTTTGATTCCTAGCAGCCTTTTCGTTTTCTCGTCCTTGTTTTCCTGAGATAGCCTCTATTCTAATCTGTTTCGCATATCATACAATCTGTTGTCCTTCTTTTATTAGAAGAGCTTAATTTTCCAGAAATCTCTCCCATAACTGAACATTAGTTAAATGTTGATGAACCTGTGTTTGTCAATAATTATACTTCAATAAGTAGATTTAATGGAAGTAATTTATCTCATGGAGGTACTAGGATAATGTCTACTAACGAAGTTTTCGGCAGTGACTAAGTTCGATAATTTATTGTGTGAGAAAGTATTGGAATTTTCCGTCGTCTATCATAATGCTTATGACCTCTATCTTGTTTGTATTTACAGAATACCTGACGTTGACATGCATATATTCAGTCAAAGATTACTGAGCTTGCTTGAGTCCCTGCCTTTAAAAAGCAAATTAATTTTGTGTGGCGACCTTAATGTTGACTTTCCAGTGTGTGTGCTGCTCAAGAATCCCTTCGGTTCATTTTCGACGCTTTTGTTATAATCATGCATATTAACTCACCAACTAGAATAACTAAAACTAGTTCTACTACTATAGACTATGTCGTGTCATCTTTTGATCCAGAATTCGTTGACTGTGCTGTCTTAAACTCGGGTTTCTCTGATCATGAGGCAGTATTAACAGAATATTCGGTAAAATCCAAATGCAAAATTGCTTCGCGCAAACTATGCCGTATTTTTTCGGACAAAAATTTTCTAAATTTCAAGCACCTATGTCTAACAACTGACTGGGTTGTCCTCTCTGATGATGTCGATACCGAATTTTCTAGATTTATAAAAACTTTATCTACTCTGGCGTTCAAATCCTTTCCGCTTAGGCCTATCAAAATTAAACAACATAAACCCTGGTCAACTAAAGGCTTACGCACATCTGCAAAGAACATGCGTTCATTATCTCACCTAAAAAAATAGAGGCGTCTTCTTCCATGATTGCATGAAACTTTACAGAAAAGTCTATCATAAAACTATAAAAGCTGTCAATGACATTTATTATAATGAGAGGCTGGCTAAATCCAGTAACGTCGCTGGTCTATTGTGAATGACTTAAGGAATAAGACTTCTTCGTCTGGCACAATCGTTAATTCACCTGAGAACCTAAACAATTACTTTGTAAATGTGGCTAAAGATTTAATGAACACTATAACTCCTTCTCATGATCCACTTTCATATATCTAATGCTAATGTGAATTTACACAGTTTCTTCTTTACGCCTGTAGCATTTGCTGAACTTCGCAGCACAATTAAAAACATTAAGAACAAATCCTCATCTGGGACTAATGGGCTTAATCTGAAAATGTTCTCAAACCTGCCGGAATGCACATTAAACCATCTTACTACATACTTTAATTAGCAAGTCATTCCAAAATGGGTGTTTTCCAAACTGTCTTAAGACGGCAATAATTATTCCTGTGCATAAAGGAGGAGATAAAGACCAAGCTTCGAACTATCGCCCAATTGTATTCCTTCCCACATTATCAAAGATCATTGAAAGATTGGTTTAAAAAAAGGCTTCACTTACTACCCATCAATTTGGATTTTTAAGTAACAAATGCACAAATGATGCTATGTTTTCCCTGTTTAATTATGTATACTCCAACCTGAACAACCATCACTCTACAGCAACAATTTACTGTGATTTCTCTAAAGCTTTCGATTGTGTAAATCATAATATCTTAATCAACAAATTGCAATACTACGGATTCAGAGGAGTGACTCTGGAATGGTTTAAGTCGTATTTTAACACCAGAAGTCAGCTTGTGAGTTGATACGTCGATGTCTTCTTGCAAGCCAATAGACTTTGGAGTACCCCAGGGTTCAGTACTAGGCCCTATTTTGTTTCTGCTGTTTATCAACGACATCGCTTGTCTGGACATTAGCGGTAAAGTCTGTCTCTTTGCGGACGATACTAGTTTCACTTGGAGCAACCCGGATATTACGGCACTTCACAGAACTGTATCTAGTGACTTAATCACTATTAAATCATGGTGCGATTCTAATCTCCTGTGCCTCAACGTTTCTAAAACTAAAGTTTTGTCATAGAAAAGTACGTTGCAATCTTTTGTACTTAATAACACCACTATTGACGTCGTTGAATCTGTGAAATTCTTGGGGCTTGTTGTGGGCAATCATTTAAAGAGGGACTTTCACATCGATGCCTTATCAAAAAAATTAAGTTCTGCCTGTTTTGCGCTAAGAACTGTTTCCAGGGAGCTTAACGTGTCAACTGCTAGAACAGTCTATTATGCCTTTTTGAGTCGCGCCACCGATACGCCCTTCCATTCTGGGGTACGTGTTGTGCGACTCAATTTGAGCGTATTTTCAAACTACAAGAGAGCTGTTCGATACCCACTGAGACTAAACAGTAGAACTCACTGCCAGGATTTCTTTAAAAGATTTATAGTTATTTATGGTACTAGTGTGTTATGTTGAAAATAAGTCACGCGAGAAAAAGTTATACCACGAGGCCGTAAGGCCGAGTGGTATAGTTTCTCAAGTGACTTTTAAAACATAGCACACGAGTGACATACAAAGTTTTATCCAACACCATTATTTTGTGTTAGTTTAAGTGTGTATTATTTTTTTGTCTAAGGTATTTCAGTGTGGAACCTGCTTTAATGTAATAAAGAGTCAGACTATGACTGACTTTTGACATGCTAGTTTAGCGGGTTGTATTACCTGTTTTTGGTTGCTTGGGGACTTGTTTATTAAACAAATTTTGGCATTTATTGTCAGATTATATTTATTCACAAAAGCATTTATCAATTTGAGAAAATGGATGAAATCGATGAAAATTATATGCCCGAAAACATTATTACCGAAGCGGAAGAAGCGGCAATGCAAATACTAAGAAAAATCTCGAGATTCTTATGACAAGGAGTACAAAGTTCTTGAGAAATTGATGGATTCAAGAAAGATAAAAGGTATTAACGAAAACGTTTTGCTGGCCTATTTTTTGCATCTACAGAAATTAGCTCCATCGTCTCTATGGACTAAATATTCCATGCTTCGCTCGACACTTCATCTCTACAAGAAAATCGACATTTCAAAATTTGGCATACTAATTAGTTTTTTAAAAAGCAAATCTCAAGGATACAAACCCAAGAAGTCCAAAACATTGGAAAGAAATGAAATAGAACAGTTTTTGAGTGAGGTTCCTGATAGTGAATTTCTACTAATGAAAGTAGCTTTGATTATGGGTATTGCCGGGGCTTGATGCATGACGCATCGATGAGCTAACACATTTAAAAATTGAAAATATTCAAGCCAAAGTAATTATATTTTCGTTGCTTTGCCCGATACAAAAACTAAAAAATCAAGAAGTTTTACTATTCTTGAAGAAGGATTTCCGTTAAACCCAGTTGACTTGGCAAAAAATACATTTCATTAAAACCAAAAAATACCGGTCACAGCCGCTTTTTTGTCTTTTATAAAAATGGGAAATGTAAAAGTCAGTGTGTGGGTATCAATACTATGTCAAAAATACCCTCCAAAATTGCTGCTTACCTAAACCTTGAAAATCAAGAACTGTACACCGGACATTGTTTGAGAAGATCTTCAGCTACCCTGCTAGTTAATGCCGGGGCCAGCCTGACAACACTTAAGCTCCATGTAGGATGGAAATCCTCATCGGTAGTGGAAGGCTACATCGAAGAATCAATTCAAAACAAAATTAAAATTGCGGAGAAAATTCAAGGGATCAGCAAAATATCAAACAACGGCCAGGTGGAACAAATGCCCTCAACGTCCAATGGAGACATGGAAAATATGACAATATCCAGTTCATTCAAAACAATGACGGTTTCATTTAATATTAATGTTAATTTAAATACCTGTAATAATCTTGAAAATAAATAGTAGGTACTTAAAAGAGCGTGAGTTATTTGATAGTTTAGTTGTCTAAAATGACTTGAATAATAATACTTAAAACTGACATGTGTTGGATAAAAATAATAACTCTTCCTTCCTTATATATATTTGAATCCTTTTGCTTAATCCGCAAGCACGTATCTGCTATTCCAGATAGGCCATCTCACAACTATCCACTTAGGAATACATAGGCCATCTCACAACTATCCACTTAGGAATACGGAGCATGCTCTTTATCTGCCAACCCCACGCTCAGAGTTAGTTTAAAGCGCTATACTGTACAAAGTTATTCATTATAAATGGACACCCTCTTAACCCTCCATTAGACGCGCATGTATCTGACAGATACACGCCTAATATTTATGTTGATATCTGAAAAAAGAATAACAATATAATTTTATGGCCTGCACTAATCCTTAAGTAACTAGTAGTGAATACTTTCCTAGAATTATAGGCCCATACCTTTTTTTGGGATTTTACAATTTATGCAAAACCATCCCGGCGCCGGATTTGTGCCTGGGAGATACAACGCGACTATTCTTGTTAGGGTTGGGCCGACAGTCACATTTTTAGGCTTTACGTGAAACGTGTATCTAAGTTGTGTATAATTAATTTTTGTTCGTGTGTAGTATTTATTCGACGAGTGTTTTTGTTTTTATCAGTGATAAAAATTAATAAAAAAAATGTATGACCAAAAAAATCCAGAGGACATTGATGAACTGAATCGCATTGCATTTTTGGGTGAAGAAGAGGTTTGTCAGGTGCCTGAAGAAGATTTTGGCGAGTCTGACGATTCTGAGACCGAGGACCATGTGGAAACTAGGTCAACAGATTCCAACACCGACCATGAGATGAGTGATGGTGAATCGGGGGAAGAAGAACAGCTGGAAAACTGTTTTCTTGGTAAAGATGAGACTCGATGGAACAAAATTCCTACCAAGCCAACGCGAATGAGACCACATAATATTTTATTAGTTACCGGGCGTTGTGGGACAAACTGCATTGAATGCAAAAACAGAAGTCGAATGCTGGAATCTCTTTTTTAGTGAAAATATCCTAACTATGATAGTTGAATATACAAATCAGCACATAGATACTATAAAGGCAAAGTTCCAAAGAGTCAGAGATTGTTTTCCAACAGATAAAATTGAGATAAAAGCATTTCTGGGGCTCCTTACCTGACCGGTGTCTTCCGAGGAGGTCATCGTAGAATCCAAAAATGCAATAATATACAGGGAGTTTCATTTAGAAAAATATAACTTTATATTGGCGTTTGCTTATGGGACACCCTGTATAATACTTTCGTAGCTAATAAAAAAATTAGGATGATTACCTACAAGTCGATAAAAAAAATTAGCTGTCTATCTTTAAAAATAACCAAGTTAAGGGGGGTGTCCATTTATAATGAATAACCCTGTACAATGCAAAAAAATGCACAATTATCTGCCATTTGAAATGAAGTCAATAACATCTTTTCCCGCATTTCGCAGAGCTTGAGAGATACGCAGTCGACTTTTCTAATTAATACTTAATTTTGAGCATCTTACAGGCTGGTTTAATGATTTCATGTTTAATTTTTGGTGTTTAGTGTTTAGGATTTAATGTTAAATATTTTGATATTTAATATTTTATATAATATTTTGACCACGTACAATTTGCACAATTGTATAAAGTTTTTTATAGCTAAGTTTTTCTTTTTATTTTTATTGTATGTTTCTATTTGTGTTTTTATATGTTTTGTACTCTAGCTCTAGCTTTGTCTACAAATTGTAAATTTTTTTGACAATAGAGCATCTTATTATTATTATTATTATTATTATTATTATTATTATTATTCTCTTCTTTACTTTCCTGAGATCTCCTAAGTTGCTTTCTTTCTTTATCAGAGTTCAATCTCTTAATTCTGTCCTCAAGTCTTTCCTGACTAATATTTTTCTTCTCTCTTTCTTTCTCTTTTTATTCTCCAATATTATTTTCATTGATTTTCGTTTAAAAAAATACATCTGGTGGTGTATTCACCGAAATTTGGGGTACATCAAAGTGACCACGACAAAGTTCACCAGAAAAACGATGTCGTTTCACAGGATGGTGTTCAGATCCAAACGCGCAGTATATAACGCCGTTTCTCCATACTTCAAATCGATATAAATAAATTTCTCCAGCCGCCTGAAGTTCGCATGTTGTACCATACATCTCTCTTTTTCGCATGTCAAGAAAATAAGATTCAGGAGTTGTGTAATTATCACTCCCCTCTGTACTGGTTAAAACCTGAAATCGGTTCCAGTTTCTTACTACATGTTGAACTATTTCATTGCAGACTTCCATGCCTCTATTTATCGTACCGTAAATCAAATACGCCAGTGAGGAAAACAAACAATTTCCATCTCCCGCAATGGTAATGACACAGTAAGGTACGTTATTTATCGTCAATAATGCCATGTTATTGTTTAATGTTGGCAAATTAAAAAACAAACCAATAAATGTAGTGCGCTTACCTAATATTTTGCAAGAAAACAATAATTAAGTTATTAGATTCAATAAAAAAATCCAAACTAATTGCCTACTAAACAAAGAAGTACGCAATTTTATAACTAATATGCTTATTAATTAACTTACTAAAAACTAATACTAATAAACCTAATATCCTAATAAACCTAATATTCTCGATTGCAATACCCAACAAATGACAACAAAAAAAAATCGAAATACCCTAATAAACCTAATATCCTCAATTGCAAACAACAACAGAAAAATCCAAACTACTAAACAAAAAAAGTACCCAATTTTATATCTAATATGCTTATTAATTAATTTACTAACTACTCAAAATAACAGCAACGCAAAAGTTTCACCTTAGCGACCATGCATCGACAGCGCATCAAAGAATGAATAATATTGTGAACTAAGGTCTATTTATACCTTTCGTCTAGGATACCGTTTTTGTCGCATGACTATACGTACACACAGTAGAGCAGTTGGTTTCATTTGGTCCTTAGTGCTAACTTCGGTCGCATTTGGATATATTCGGGCGCCTGCATCCGCGCCATGTCTTTGCAGTGCAATTGATTGTTGTAAGTACCCTGGTGGTCAGGGTTCTAGATGATTAGGCTGTGATCTGGCGGACCGGGTTGCGATTTTACTAAACATACTTCACGCTAGCACAAGACACACCCACTGTAATACGTCAGCTTTAAAAATCTCCGATATACTCGGCGTCAGCACATCGCACTAAATATACCGCGCTCCAGCACAGGGCTCGGTGTCATCTCGGCTAGCAGTCACAAGCATTTGTATGAGTCTTTTTGAGGAAAGCAGATGTTTGGCTCAAGTGGTAAGGCCCTTGTTAAGAATGCGAGGCAATGGTTTCGACGCTCGGCTCTTGCAAGTTTTTTTTGTATTTATTTTTTGTTGGGTTAGTTAGTTTTTGACATGTCTTGGATTAGGTTTTGTTGGTTGCGCCCCGCAGCGAGCGAAGCGAGCGGAGGCAAAACTGACTATTGGCGGAGGGCATTGCATGAAATGAAAATGTAAAAATTCTTTGCATTTCGAAAACAGGTGAAAAAGACCAATATACCTTATATCAAAGTTTACAGAATAAAATATATATTCCTGTAGACTTTGCTTAGATTATGGAGGCTCTGCTGAACACCAAGTCCTGTGCTGGAGCGCAGTATATTTAGTGCAATGTGCTGACGCCGAGTATATCGAAGATTACGGAGATTTTTTGAAGCTGACGTATTACGGTGGGCGTGTCTTGTGCTAGCGTGAAGTATACTTAGTAAAATCGCGACCGGGTTTCGCGCGGGTTCAAAATTCATCACTGTTAAAAATTTCTTGTTGCCCATCTTTAGTAAGCTTTCTGCGTATCAAAGTCTTGGATATGGCCGTGCCTTGCCGAAAGCAAAGAAAATATTACTATGAGATATTTTCTTTGCCGAAAGTAACACAGAACTGCGAGATAAAAATGGTAAACGGTATCGTCATTCGGCTCACTAGTCCGCCAGTCATATTGCACCGTTTGCCTTTGACCAGCTCTAATCACTCATTTCATCGGGCTGCGCATTCTAACCCAACCCAAACTAACCCACGACTTCAGTAGAGACGACACCGACATATAAACATTAGCATTTTATATTTCGCACTTCGTTAAATGATTTCTTTTATGTTTCGTTATTTAATTTCTTATATTCCTGTAAGAGGACAATTACATTATCAAGCAAAAAATGTCCACTGAAATAAATAAGCATATAATACTAATTAGTCTAAACAAATCCAAATCATATTTCAAGCAAGTACTTTAAAATAACAGCACAAACATAATAAGGAAATATTTTATTGATAAGCAAGATATAAAACTTACTTCTAGCATCCAAAGAATTAGTAGTCATTACCCTCGTCAATAAAAGCAAAAAAACTAAAAAACAAAGCGAGCAAAACCCTCACCGCTAAAAACAAAATAAAGCCATCGCAGCTTTCACAAATAACCCAAACTAACCCGTCAAAACTGTCGGTTTTTCTTCGTTTCGTCTGCGGCGGTCCTTCATTCGATTTTCTCCGTTTCACTGGGCTGGGCAAAATTGTCCTCTGCCCTGCCAGTTGTGCCTGACGTCTGGCAAAAGGCATTACGCTGTACGTATCACTCTGACTCAGCGTTTTGAGCGCTACAGCTGCTTGTTCCCGTTTAAAAAGACCCACGTATGCTGAGCTGTCTGAGATCCATGATATATACACATTACCTACAAAAATAATATTGTATAACCTGCTTATGTTGACTGTATACAAATTATTTTTTAATTCAAGTTATACTAAACATAAAAAGCCCGAAATATACGGATAAGTCTTCAGTTTATATGATTATCATACATGTTCTATCCGGACAATAAAAAGAACTGCAGTTATGCAATATAAAATTCTATAGTAGTAGTGGCAGTACACAAGGTTATTTCTATTATTATTCCAAGTATAAAATTAATATAGTTACCCGAAAGTTCCTCAAAATAATCATATATCTGTATTGCCATATTTATACAATAGATACTCAGGTATTTAAATTGCTTTTGGTGTGTGGCCATTTCTTGACTATATATCAACAATTCAACAAGGTTTTCGTTATATAAAAAACCCAGTGGAAAGTTTAAACCAAACTTGAGCATCGATATATCAGTTATTATGCGTAATTTGAAACTCCAACCTGCGATTCGGGTGCATGTCATTTACAGAAAAATGCTTTGGACGGTTCTAACGGAGATAGTTATTAGTTAACCCAACCTAGTAAATTTGTATTTACGTAACGTCAGTTTCAATCCCATTTAAAGAAATTAGCTCCCAACAAAAAAAAACTTGCGCACCACAAATGTGTGGCATAATAATTTATTTTATAATAATATATATGTACATTATGGTGGAGTTTCCCTCCATGTCTTCATTCGGAGCTACGTAACTCCTGCGTAGGTAGCCCCGGCCGTCTGGGGGGGCGCAGCAGGAGAGCGTAGATTTCAAAAATTGAACTTATGGTTGTTCGCGTGTGTACGATGAGGGTTGGCTTCTTCTTGTGCCTCGTTAATATAATCTCGCCCACTGTTTTACTTGTACTTTGCCGGATCTTCGAAAATTCTTGTCGGAACTGTTTGATAGTCCTGTCGGACTCCATACATCAGGGCAACTTCTTCATAAAATGTGTACATGTCACGGCAGTCTACTTGAATAATACTTTTCATTTATGCTTCTCTTATATACTGGTGTGCTGTTAGAAATTCTCACACAGCTCTAAAAAAGAGAGAATAACGACTTTCCATGAACGATTTGCTTTTAAAATGGCAAATTATGTAAGTAAGTGGCGTTAGGGAATTGTGTTACTTTTTGTTGGCAGCAAATTGGCAGCGAACCCATGAATTTCGTTCTAATATAATACAATAATATGGCTGACCCCTTTCTTTATATAATTTTATCGTTAATGTTGTGTTTGATTATCTAAATAGCAGAAATCCTTTGACACGGGGAATAAAATCCTCTTTAGGCGATATTTAAAATGTTTTTGCAGAATGTCATGCAGTAAACAAAAATAAAACCAAACAATGAAAATGAAAATACAAAAAATCTAATCTATAAGATCCGATATCAATGTAATAAATTTTATATAGGTGAAACCTGTAGACCATTATCGTTGATGTGTCTAATTTCCGTAAAATAAATTTTTATTTTTTAACTGCATAATCATTTAATTAAATATATCCAATTGATGCCAGAACTAAAATTGAAGTAATTACTAAACTGATATGTATCATAACAGTACAAGTAATATTTTGTTACGTAACCAAAGTTTTGCAACAATATTCTGAGCGAATTTCACAAATACAGCAGGGAAGCTTCTCAATAAGTCTGCGAAAATAAATAGAAAAATAAAATCTCCTTCCATACATACAATTTAACATAAACTAACTATAATTTGCGAATTTACGTATTTTTGGATCTCCACTGGCCGCAGAATACATTGTTTATAAGAACGAAATCGAGCCTATGACGCGACGGTGACGCAACGATCGAAACGCTGAGCGTCCGACGACCTCCGCCCATAATCAGATCTAAGTTAAGTTTTGGACTTAAAAATTACTCTTTAACTTAAAACTGAGTTTATTTCAAGAAAAGCTGGTAACAGATTAAGACATATTCAATAGGTAATCACGCTTTGTATAGTAAAAACAAGAAGATAAACGTCGGTAGAACAGATAAACAATAGCAACCTATATTTATTAACTAAATGAAAAACTTTTGTATTCCATGCATAAATTTAATCCAAAAGGACTTAATCAGCGTAACAGAGCGCTTTCGGCGATTGCCATCATCAGTGTTACTTGTCAGTTGGAACAAAAGAACATATTCAAAAGAGACACAAACTACATCAAAACGACAACGGTCACATCAAAATTTAAATAACACTTTACATTTTAAGACAGGTTCACATAATTAAAACAATTAACAAATTAACAGACCGACGTGGTTCCCAGTAACGTCTTTCCCTACAGCGCTTCAAGTCCAACGTCTACCCCATCTTCTCCGCACACGCACCGCTGTTGATCGGTGAAAAATCCAAATCGTTGTTGTGGAACAGGTCGGGGGTTTATTTGAATAGGTTGACTTGAGAAGATTTGTGAGCTTGCATGTGGGAAATTTGGTAAAATGTTGTCTTGAAGTTTGGCGTGGGACGTACTTGTTGATTATTTCTCCTACTATCATTTACGATTGAAATGAAAATTTCTTCCTCTAAAACATTTTGCATGACAGTTTCTAAATTTGGGGGATGTCGAAATCAAACCGCAGTTTGAATGTTTGGGGCTAAATATTTTAAAATGGTGACATGCACGAGTTTTTCGATATTCCCTATTTGAGCTATTTTGGCCTCGTTTGACAGGGAATGATCATTATTAATAGAAGGAAATATCAAACTTCTATTGTATTGTAAGCGTACACCAAAATTATAAGTACTTTCTCTAGAATTAGGTCTGAAGTTATGAAGTTCATGTAATAGACATGTGAAGGACCTTTGATGACTAAAGGAAAGTTTAAGAACTTCTTTAACTTTTTCCCAACTGTCTAAAGTCCGTTCAAGTCTATTGCGCTGTTACGTCATATCATTCCATCTTTCTTTATGCAATGAACGTATGTACTAAATTTGTCCGTCAAATTGGAATCTTTGACATCGATTTGCGTCAATGTCAAAATATCATAACGAAAAAACAAATTTAATTCATTTATTGATTTGTTGGTAGTTGGTTTGTGTTTTACGCTAATAATTGCTAATAAAAATCGTTTTGAGATGCCCCACCGGTTCAGTGAGAAAGAGCAAGCTTTAATTTTAAAATTAGTGCATTATTTCACATGTGAAAAAGATGCTGGTATAGGCCACTTTTACCCTGGAAAGCTGTGCACAATGTAAGTAATATGTGTTTTCTATTTATTTGATAATACTAAAAAATTATATCTCTAGAAAAAATGTATTTTTGATGTGTAAACATCTTACGCGGCGATATGAGGACAAATCTCGGCAAATGAGACGGAAATGCGCAAACCAATTCTACCGCCAGGGCGGTATTATATACAATTTTCTCAGGGCGGTATTATATACAAAATCGTTTTTAAACGGATCTTAGACGATAAAAAGCATATTATTATTTTAAATTAAACGAACTGTCAAAAGTATTGTTCAGATGCCCGCAGACGTTTAAAACAATAGCCGCGTTCGTTTTTGTCATCTTTTTCCTCGATTTGCTCCAACATTTTGACAGGCACGTGACTTGGGTTTTCCTTTTAAATACACAGAACTCGTGACTGTCAAATTTTCAGAGCAAGTCGAGGAAAAAGGTGACAAAAACGAACGCGGCTAATATTGTCATAAGTATGTAAAATTGATAAAAACGGAACGTGCTCCGGAATAGAAAACAGGTACAGAGACATCTTTTGGCTAGTGTAAAAAATAACATACGAGTCTATCTAAGACGTGCGGATCTTTTCTTTTGACGTCAGAAATTCTGACGTAACAGCGCAATAGCCTTGAATGGACTATAACTTTAAATGACTCGAAATTAAAGTCAATAATTTGCCCTTAGGTTTACCTACAATACCTCTGCGAAGCGAGCGGAGGGCATAAGTGAAAATGTAAAAATTATTTGCATTTCGAAAACAGGTGAAAAATACCATAATATACCTTATATCAAAGTTTACAGAATAAAATATATATTTCTGTAGAATTTGCTTATATTACGGCGCGGTGGTTCTGCTGGACACCGAGCCCTGTGCTGGAGCACAGTAAATTTAGTGCGATGTGCTGACACGCGATTTTACTAAATATACTTCACGCTAGCACAAGACACACCCAAACTCTTAAGTTTTAATCATCTCCTGATGATGCTAACATGGTTAGCGAAACGCGCGTCGAGTGCAATAATTTTGTTTCGGTATTGTGGATAAAACTCCGTTTTAGAAATCTATAAAAGTGATTAAATGCATCGAAACCGGCTCAAATGGCTAAAATAAATTGAGACTAAGTGAAACCTCCTGAAAATAATGATATTGGGCCAAATATGCCTTAGTAAAATGTTGCCCATTAATGAGATACAGGGTGTTAAAGTTTAATTTTTAAAATTGCTATTACTTTATGGCTCAAGCTGTTTTTGAGATAACGACATGAAAACTGGGAATCGGGGGTTTTCGGGGACGGGGAATACGATTATATTCTATTTTTTCACATAACATGTAGGGGGCGCTAGTTACACCCTATAAACTCGCTATTTCATGCCATGACTTTCTTGTTAGTACAGTTCCATTATTTTTTTATTAAAAATTATGATAGTGTGATGATTTTTAAGAAAAATAGGTATACTACATTTATTTCGATTAAACAAACCGTTTTCAAAATATTTGCATTTAAACATTTTATTGCACAGTCAAATCGCGTTCTCAAAAATAATTCGTTAAGAACGGAGTAGGCTATGGATAAGAAATGAACCTAGTCATGGGTACTTGACAATACGTCAGGCAGTGTTGACATTCATTAATTTGAATGAAAGGTATTTCAACGTTAATTTAAATCGGAATAAAAAACAACTTCAAGTAATTAATATGCCTAAACATAATGAATATACCAATAGTAAAATGAGAGATATGATTTGCATTTATACCCAAGTAAATTTTAACAGTTGTGCGGCAGCAAGACGCTACCTGCAAAAATATCCAAATAGAAGGCAGTCGGATCGAAGCATTTTTCAAAGATTATACGCCCGATTAGGTGAAACAGGGTCTTTTTATCCTCAGAGTCACGTTGGGCGTCTTAAAGCAATATCTGTAGAACATGGAGAATATATTGTAGTGCGAGTGGGTGACAATCCAAGTATAAGTACCAGATATTTAGAGAATGCTACTCATCAGTTTTAGAAATTTTACACAGTGAAAAACTACACCCATATCATTTCAATCCCGTTCAACATGTACTACCATCCGAATGATCAGCTAGGCTTCAGTTTTGTCAATTTCTGCTTCATAATCACAATCACGATCCAACGCTTATCAATAAAATCCTTTTCACGGATGAGGCGACCTTCACCAGACGAGGTGTGTGTAATTGACGAAACAACCATATGTGGGAACTGGAAAATCCACACTTAACCAGAGAACGGAATTTTCAGCACCAATTTTCTATTAATATTTGGTGTGGCATAATTAGTGACTTTATTATAGGACCTTTTGAGTTGCCCGCAAGGCTTAATGGTAATCAGTATTTGCAGTTTCTACAAAATGAATTGCGGAATCTCCTTGATGTTCCTTTAAATTTACGACAAAACATGTGATATATGCACGACGGTGCTCCACCACATTATCCAGTTGCAGTTCGCAATTATCTAGATGAATGGTTCTCACAGATGGTTTGGTCGTGGCAGTGAATTTCCATGGCCGCCGCGTAGCCCGAATCTTAATCCTTTGGATTTATTCTTTTCGGGTTATATTAAATCCTTAGTGTATACAGACGAAATACTGATACTGATAATGTTATCAGGAATAAACAAGGAACTGTATTCCAAGTAAGGCGCTATTTTGTAAAGGAATTAAGAAAATGCATAGAAATATAATTATTTTATTTTAAAAATTTTTTAACACTAAATTGGATGGAAACAAAAAAATAAAAATTGACCAAGTTTCACAAGATTGGTTAAGTTTTATTTCCAGAGGAAACCTGTTATATCCAAATGAAGATTTATTAAATGCAACTAGGGTTTTAGAGACTGAATTCCATAATATGCATGGGGCATCATTACTGTGTGAAAAACATTTATTCAGAAAGTTAACAATGCGAATAATGACTAAACTAACTAACTAACACAGAAGTTCCTTACAAGGTGCGTCTGTGTTTATCAAGAACCCGTACATATATCAGACTAAGAGATTTGAATCGTAAAATTAGTTTTATAAACATTAAAAAACGATTCGACGTAAAATGCTACTTACTAATGGCAAAAAAATTTTAAATAAAATAATAATTTTTATATGCTTTTCTTTTTACCTCATTTTTATAAACTAATCAAAGTCAAAATATTTTCATTATTTACTGTTTTCTACACAGGGTTTGGAAAAATTGTTATAAATTATAGAAAAAAATGATACTTATATAGATATAAGATGGAGGGATTTCTTTTTATTTTCCTCTCAATGTGATATAATGTGAATATCATACTATGTTTAGCAATACTTAAAATAATAATTCATAAATTATAATTTATTTCAAAATTCGTAAAAAAAAAGTCGCCAATGGTACAGTACACGTGACAGAAGGGAATACTTCTTTATCGATTCCATAAGAAAGAAAGAGTATGAGAGAATCATATATTTTCTCTCTTGCGAGACGAAAATTTCATAAACCGTGTCGTGACGTAGGCCTGAAAAATTACTCACATGCAGCCAAAGAAGTATTCACCTCAAAAACATTTGCAATCGATTCGTCTCTTAATCCCCAATCTAAGGTGGCTAGTTTCGCTTAGTCTAATCAACTTTCGATTAGTTTCACTTAGTCTCAACTTATTTTACTTATTTGAGCCGGTTCCGATACGTTATAATTAATTTTAATAGATTCGGTTCGTTTAGGTTAGTCGTCTAATCAACTTTCGGTTAGTTTCACTTAGTCTCAACTTATTTTACTTATCTGAGCCGCTTCCGATACGTTATACTCAATTTTAATAGATTTGGTGAGCTTGTGTTAGTCGTCCAATCAACTTTCGGTTAGTTTGACTTAGTCTCATAAAAATTGAATAACTCTTTACCAATTCCTCTCACGAAACCAAAGAAGTATTTATTTCAAAAATATAATATAAATGAATTTTTCTTAATTTTCTGATATATGTACTACTGTTTTTTAATTTCAATACTTATATGTTTTTTTACCTAGGATGGTAGTCAACTACTTTATGCCGCACCACGAATTTGAAACCCCAATGAACTTCTAAAAAATATGATTTTTTTTTTTACACATAATGTATTATTTTGTCCGCCAAATAAAGTAGTAATCGCAAATAAGATAAATTATAATCCGCATCCTGTGTTATTTAAATGGCACATCTAAAAGTTTGCGACACACGTGACGTCACGTTAGGCTGGAAACACAACATGTATGCTCGCTGACACGTAGGTGTATCGTGACTTTTTACCATCTAATCTATTATCAGTATCAAATTAAATTATTAGAATAAAAACCGGACTAGCTTCAAAACGGTTGAAGATAGGTATAAACCTTATTATACACAATTTGATAAAAATTTTATGTAGAATAAAAAATTCAAATAAAATTTGGATTAGTTTGGGTTAAGTTAATGTTTCAACGTGTCACACGGGTTTAAGAAACCAAGTTGCCGTAACATTAATAATAATTATACTATGGTAGAAAACGCCTGTTGTACTTAGATTAATATTGATCATTAAATGTGAAAAAAGCAGATTTCCATACTGCTAAAAAATCAATCTGTTTCCACTTTATGAAATTTTAAAAATATGTAATTATAACTTTATTGAGTTATAAATATTCAAAATATACAAACTTATATCAGAACCAGGCTTCCAAGTTTGTTCTAACTATCAAGTCATGTTAGAGAAGTCATACTATGTGCAAAAGAAAACATAAGGTAGGTATTAAAGTTATAGCTCTAATTTCAGTAGAAATTTATTAAGTGATACAATGTAACATTTTAAATTTCGTACATTTAAAATTAACTTAAATTTAGTTCATATTGGGCATATTTCATATGTATTTTCGTTGACAAATAAAGTTTTCGAATATTTAATTGAATTTCGACATCACTGCGCCATCTATCAGTTGTAACGTTAAATGCAGTAAATTTCTAGCCTGATAACTGATTTAATGCTTTCGACGCGAAACAGCGATTCGTACCGCATCTGTGGTATAAAATAGTGTCGCGGTTATTCAAAATAACGTTGATACTAATTCATTGACTTTTGTACTAGAATTATTGTTCCAGTTTATTAATTTCTTTAATTTTCCTTGAACTATGGTTCGGTTCGAATATATGCTGATTTGGCCATTGCTATCATATCTTGCTTTTTTCTTCTTATTTGTTCCCGAAATACATATTTAAGTGTGCGAAGTTTTCTGTTTCAGAGTGCCAATTAGTACCATTGGCGGCACATTTACAGAGCCTTAGGCAATCTTTTTGGAACAGAAAATTGGCCGAGGCTAGGTGGGAAGCTAGAACCTTGGGTCGTGCTGTGTTCTTTCGCTTCGATGTCTAAGTGAACAGTTGGAGCCCATCTGAAAATTTTCAGGCGAACTTTTTGGGTTATAGGCGCCAACTGCAGATTTAGTTTCTGGGTTACTTTGCCTTTTGTTTTTGATATATATTTTGGAGACTTGTTTTGGATATTGACCAGAAACTAATATGCTTCGTATAGAAGGATTTTGTCACTAGACTAAAGTTGAGGGCACGTTGGTCACCCTTACACACACTTACTTGAAGGTAATTGTTAAGACATTTATATTGACGAATGTAATATTTGTACG
>MU182647.1:102833-147517 GCA_016904865.1 Pissodes strobi | reverse complement strand
TTCCCTATCTAGTATTAACTGTAAATAATGTTATATATATAAAAATTTCGTAACGCGGGACGAAAATTTTAAAACCATGTCATGATGCGGCCTTAAAAAATCAATGCGTTACAAATTGGTGAGTACTAAACATTATTTATAGTTAATACAGAGCTAGATAGGGATGCTGTATTCATACAGCAAAAGTACACACACATATGCACATTCAATAACTTTCGGAGGATACGCGGATTAATTTTTGCTTGAACAAAATCGAAGTGAAGCCTGTAAACAAAGATTCAGACATTTCTCCAAAATATATTATCATCCTCATCTTAAAACAGTGATAAATAGCTAAATATGATCATGTCTTCTAACGTGGGCAAATTAATTAAAATAAGATTATTTGAAAACTTAACAATATATATATAGTGCATCAGAATAGCAATAGGATACCTAAAAAGTTTCATAACTAAATTATTAAAAAAAAAAAATAAGACGATAGAACGATACCCGCACTTGCAGTTATTTAGACACCGTTCTACCTTTCTATATACTTCTTAATATGATAGCATGATGGCTGTGAAATATGAAGTTATGATATTTAAATTTTTTAGGTATCCTGCGCTTTGGGGCATTAAAAGGTCGGAGAAAATAGCTTACCATATTTAGGTAGTTCGAATGGCTTCTCCGAAACACTTTCTAACAGCTGTCCTAGTACAGTTGATGTTACTAAATCTTTAAATGGTTCGAGGCTTGACATATACTTAGTATCTAAAACTCTACAAATAAATCTAACAGTGAGAACTATGAATACTACTTATGCCCATCGAAAATAAGCCATTCAGCAACATGCTATAACCACGGTATAAGATATTATTTGTACTCTGCTATAACGGTATATTTCTATGACAAATCTATTAATTAAATATTCATGGCAGGCATCTTGGGTTTTAAAACTGTGTCCGGCGTAATACATCAAGCACATATACAAAAGCCAGCATATCATGACATCTTGGAACTACAAGTTGTCTTTGCAGCAATTCAGTCAACAAGTTACGGCAACTTTGATTTTCAATTACTACTAATTCATCTGTAAGAATCAGGGTTCATGTTCATATTTTGTATGTACCAGTAACAAAAGTACAGAGTACTCAGTTTTCGTTGTAATTAGAGCTTAGTTTGACTTAATACTTTTTGTGAAATAAAAGATGCCCTAAACATAGATCCTATCGTGTTTGAGATGATTTTGAAAATGTTTACTTTTTGGCCAGTCCCCGCAGCTCCGTTGTGCTTTAAACTATTGGTAAAGTAAAAGGTGATGCTTATATTTTTCTACGTAGAATTCAGTGGCGTACTTAATTTCTTTCTAATTGCAATAATTTTTTAGATATGACGCAAACATATGATTTTTAAATATTTCAAAGTTTGTTCGGGTTCATCGTAAGCTTTTCAAAAGTTTATTTTTTTTATTGAAGCCCCTAAATCACAAAAGTAGATATAAATAGCCGGGGCTACGCCACTCCACTCCGGGAGGAGGCTTATCGCGCGTAATCCGCGACTTGCGCTATGGTATATTTTAGGGCGGTGAACCCCGAGGCCGTGTGACGTATAGGGTGTGACGTATAGGTATAGGTGTTACTTTTTAAGCATATCATTTAAAATTGTATCTGTGCCTTGAGCACCTATTTTATACTGCTAAAGTGCATCATTTAGTTCTTTTAAACTAAAAGGCACGTTATAATCTAGGTCATTTTATGTTGTAAATCTATACTTAATTCTATGTTTTTTAATGTTTGTAGGAAGTTTGGATCATAGTTATCGTTGTTGCTAACTTTTTCAAAATGGCTGGCTATTGTGTTTGCTATTTCTTCGGGATCTTCAGTTATGGATTCTATTTCCGTTTGTATGGATGCGATTGTGTTGCCAGTGTTGATGCTTGACACTGCTTTCACTTTTTGCCACACCGGGTGTAATTGCTGCCGTGTACTGATTCCAGCTATGTCTTTTATTTTTGAGTATAATTTTACTAGCCATCGCTCTAACTTTTTTAAAATTTTATTAAGTTTTCGATGGTGGGACATCTTTTAAACTTATTTAGTGCTATTTTTTTAAAGTTTGGTTATATTTTATGTTTCGTCATTTCACCAAGGTAAGACTTTTTGAACGGTTTACCTCGAGATTTTGGTAAACTACTATTTGCTGCTACAAGTATGCAGTCTCTGATTATCGGTGGCTTTAATGAACTTCTAATTTTTCCCAGTCAGCTTGGGTTGTATTCCATCTAATAGGCACTGAACGTATGCTTATCTGTTTATCTAGCTGAATTTATATCGGGAAGTGATCGCAATCGTGCAGATCTTCATCAGTACTCCAGGTAAGTTTTGATAATAAATCACTAGACGTTATTGCTAAGTCTGCTGCAGAGAAGTTATTTGATTTTGTATTAAAACGTATTTTGGATCCTGCGTTTAGTATAGCTAGGTAATCTCTTTCTAACCGTCTTTCAAAAGTACGACCTTTTGCATCTGTTTTTATTGGGCCCCCAATTGTGTTATGGGCGTTGAAATCTCCCATTACTACATATGGGGAAGATAGTTGCTCTATGATATGGTCTATTTGCTCAATTGTCCAAGTTGTGTCAGGTAGATAAATATTGCATAATGTTATATTTACAGGACTGACCACTTTTTTCGCTACAACTTGTAGTTCGCCAGCAATGTTTATCTCTGAGAAGACATCTGCTTTTGTGAAGATCGCTACGCCACCATGTGATATGTAATCGTTAATAAATTCACGTCTTACAACAAGATCCCAGTATAAAGACCAACTTATACTCGGTCATCTCATAGATAATATAATATATAAAAAAAGGTCAGCTCTGACTCGGTTAATAATCTGATAGACAAAACTACACAACTAGGGATAAACCAAGAATCGTAAGATTCTTGGGCCCTTGAGGATAATCTGCAAAAAATATGTGGCAACAACGCGCGATAGTTTTGTTTGTTGTTTGGATTTGTAGTTTGTAGGAGGTTATTTTTATTTAACGCTAGACGATATTTTATTAAATTATTATACCCTTTGTGCTATCGCCTTTTACAGAAAATATTAGTGTTCGATATAAAGTGATTAGTTAAAAATTATGTGTTGTAGCAATATTTTAGGTGTAGATGGATCCAAGAAGACCTGTGGATATGTTTTCACATGATGGATTCATCTTTACACGGGCAGCTGTAAAACGATTGAGGTAAATAATTTAGCTTTTGTTAACGTTCTCACTGGGCCTGTGTTTTTGAAAAAGTATGAAAAAGCTTCACTTTATTTCTATAAAAGTATTGGTAGACCTCAAACATAGAACTGAAAATGTTCTAGCATTGGATAAAGGTATATTGTACCGAGACATGTTATCTGTTTATCTGTATTTAAATAAATAAGAAATCCGACCTGAAATCCGAAACAGTACAGTAGCGTCATTTACATATTTGGCAAATATAATCCATTGGGTCAAATTTCATACAAAAACCTCTTACTTTTTACATAATGCCACACATAATAGTTATATTTTATGGATTTTTTTTATTTTAGATAGTATTTGGGATGTAAACAGTTGCACAGACTACAGTGTACAGCATCAGGCCAGCTTATTAATGCTGCTGGAGAAATGATAATTGCTAAAGATAACTATCTAAGAGAAGACAGGAATATTGCAGGATCACTTTAAAAGACTACTGATGCAAGTTTGTCCACAAGAAAAAAATTTAAAGAACATTTATGAAAATATTGCTACACGGTAAGACAACAAAATTACTTTACATAAGCGGTATATTAATATCAATAATAGTGGCTAGTGTCCATTTCACAGAAATATGTTTAGATCTCCAAAATTATATTTTTACATAAGTATGTATTATAATACAGAACATGGAAAAACAGTATTTTTTTTTCAACTACTTCATTTACTCTACTTTAATTTGTACTCAAAACATAGCATATCTGATATTGTTAATAAATATTTAAGATTAAAAATATTTTAGTCAAATGAATATACCTTTAACATTTTCTTTTCAGGGATCGAGATAGTGTAGATGACACATAAAGCAGGTCAGATTTTGACATTTTTTGCAACATGAATGGATCATGTAAGTAGCAGTCTTCTCAGAAAAAATTATCATATTATTCAGCAGCTCATTTACAGTTACTTGTTCTACATTTTAGGCTTTTCCCATTTTACACGTATTTATAGAAAGAAAGGCAATGGCTCTATATGAAGCTGTATTTAATTATATTTCAAGACATTTTCCATTTTTATTAATAATACAGTGGTAATCGTTTATGAAGTCGCATTAGTTGAACCTTAAGAGTTTTATAATCACAAGCAACTATGCATGCATGCTTTTTTCACTTTTGCTGGGTATTTCTAAATTGTTTTAAGTTTGATTGTCTTTTTAGGTACTTAACTTTACCTTTATCTTTTGTTAAAGGCTGTAGTACGTAAAGTCATGGCCCCAGGACTGAAGAGGATATAGAAGGAAGGAGATTGCTGCTGAAGAAATACTACGCTTTAGCATTTTTGCTAACGTAAATAAGTTAGTCAATTTAAGAGAAAATTTAATTTTCTTGTAAAGTGATTCAGAAGCCTACCATATAATATATTTTTTTAGGGAACAAATAGTTTTAAGGCGCATTCACCATTTAATCAAAAACATCCTATTTTTGCTATGAGAAGTAAAGTCAGACGCAGTTTTAAATCATTTATTGTTAAAGTTAAACAAAAAGAAACATTCTTTGATATAATGCAGCCATTCTTCTGTTGTATATGTTGACAGAAACCGAGGATGAAAAATTGCTAATTCCACAATAAGAAATAAAAAGTCTATGATCGACACATTAGCTTCATTTACATATTCCATTCATCCAATCCTTAAAACTTTCTTGCTATTTTACTAGCATCAACACAAGAGATGCCCTATTTTCAATGCTGGTTACCTATGTGTAGTAAAAAAAATAAAAACATTTTCAAAATGTGAAAAATGGACATACCATTTTTAATTAGTAATGTACAAATTCAGTTTTATCCATGAATAAATTTATAAATTTGCAATCTGAAACCTAGGGTTATTATTGTAATTTGTAATTGTAATCCTAGGCGTGTCCGTCCTGATACTTCTCGATCCTCAATTATTCGATTATTCCCAAAAAAGCATAGGCAATCGTCAGGAAAAGTGACTTAACAAACCTTGCTCAAACTCTATGAATTCGATTAGTTTAGTTACTGTTTCTGTATTGAATCAAGCCTTTATTTTAATTGTATTTGAGATGGATTAGGTTGTTATTTATTTGACCTACCATATTACATTGCCATTGTTGTATAAGGTACTATACTTCTTTTTAATGGCCTTGTACACATCTGTCATATCTTAAAAGTGTATAAAGAAGTAATAAATAAATAAATGTATTATTATTATATCAAATAGGGCAACAAGATAGGTATAAAATATCAATAAATATTTAAAAATATATTATATTGCATTATCGAATTGTAAGTAAAGCATAGATACCTACTTACTACTTAGGTATTGTACAAAATAATTAGCATACATCATATGTAGTTGAGAACGCAGGAGAAAGAACTAAATATCAACAGAATTAAAATGTAAAGCAAATAAATAACTTAATAAAAATAAGTTTGATATCAAATTTTATACACTTCTACTCCTACTTCTAATGTTGAAAGTTTCCTTTTTATCATGCATAATTACAATCCATTGGATGCAACTATCATCAAAAATTATGTTAAAACTTTTACCTTACTGGCACACTGTTATAGAAAATATTTGGCAAAAATATAGGTACCTATAACGACAGAAAATGAAAACTACCATTAATTTTTATAAAATGTAAATGTAAACAAATCGATCATTCCATTACGTATTTCGTATTTTCAAGTATTTTATTTTGGATTTTTTGGGTTATGTTATTCTCGCTTCACGTCAGCGTTTTGCAGGCTGACCGACCTTCGAAAATCCGAACGCTTAACGTTAATTTTAAAATATTATCACAACGTAGTAAGTCCACACGAAGAAAATACCACAGGAGGACAATGGAAACAGACTCATACCATTGTATGAACATAATAGTTTAATATTGCTGATTCTACCAACATCGTGATATCCACAAATACACATGGACACCAAAGACACGAAATTTTAAATCCATTATAGACTACACAATTACTAGACAAACAACAAAATAAAGGACGCATCATGTTGGAGTATCCATTATTTCTTAAAAGCAAAAATGATACTACCAACGTTTAAACAGACACAGACGAATTCAACAATTCACGAGGATAGGGGAATTGAATGTAACCCGGTACGATACAATTTAGGCAGCCTTGATCAAGACAGCACAAAAGCTTTAATCAAAACCGTCTCACAGAAAAACTGAACAAAGTTGATTTTGCAAATGCAGAAGAGCACTATTGGGGGGATTTAAAAATTGAACAAGATGTAGCAGACAAAAGGACGAAATACCAGAAATATGAAACAACAAACAGGAATAATGATAAGATGGAATACAAAGAAACGCAAACTAGTCAGGCGCAATTAATAGAAAAAAAAACCAAGCATAAGAGAGATAGTGAAACAAAACAAATACATACGTAGGTAGAAGAAAAAGTACGGGGAGTGGAAACTGTTATCAAGAACCTACGACTAAATCAAGAACGAGAGATAATTTTACCAATAACAATGAGATAAGCACTTCTCAAATTTCCTGACAGAAAAGAGACTTGTGTCAAAACAATGAAAATAAAAATAATTCAAAAAACACGTGTGCACTATGTGCGCATATCTGTGAAGCTTCTTAAACCTGATATTTTTCGTTCCGCCAGCTCGTGTGTCGCGGCCAGCGGTGTGTAGCAGCCTACCAGCGCGCGCCGTGTGTCGCGACTTTCAAATTTTACTCCCGGCGCGCGTTAAGAAGTTTCACTTCAATAAATGTTATAACGTCACCAATAAGACTAAGTATAAATGAAATATAATATATAAACAACTAAAAATGGAAAAGTGGCTGGAACTACCTGCTGAACTGGTCAAATGTGGACCAGATAGATTATATAACCACTTAATACTAAATACTGTGTGAAAGATGTCTCAATGGTGGAGAAATTCCCAAAGAATGGAAAATATCTTGGATATCTACTACTCATAAAAAAGGCAATAAAGAGGATTGCGAATACTATCGAGGACTGTCAGTTAATATTACCCTCAGTATATGGGAAAATACTAAAGAACAAACTTGAGGAATAGTATAAAGACTTAGAGGCAGAAGAGCAGGCAGGATGTAGAGCTAGTAGATCCACAGTTGACCATCGATACTGTATTATCCAAATAATTGAAAAAAGACGGCCTTCAATCAGGAAATGCATTTGTTGTATGTAGCCTTACAAAAAGCATATAACAGCGTACCTTTGAATAAGTTATAGGAAGCATTAACGAAAACCAACATCCATGGTATGGTATTATAAAAGCAATATAAATTATATGAAGATACAACTGCTAAAGTGAAAGTGAAAGGAAGACTATCGCAAGGTTTCACAGTTACCATGCTGTCTATGACTAACGCCGTTCAAGATTTACTTAGAACAAGCTCCCAAAATACGGAAGAAAAAATGCAATGGTATGGAAATTCATCTAAAAGATAATAACACTGTATTTATGCACGTTATGTTTTGCCGACAACCAAGCAATATTAGCACAGGATCATGATGACCTCGCATACATACAAAGAAAACTACAAGAAGAATATCGAAAATGAGGACTTGAAGTAAATGTAGGCCAGGACAAAACATAATACTGGAGGATGGACGAACTATACAATGCTGTTTCGAATATAAATATCTGGGCCTAAAATAATCAACAGCGGAACACTATATGAAGCTATAAAAGAAAGGAACACACAACGCAGGAAAGCAATATCGATGATGAATACAATATTATGGGACCAGAACATATCAAATAAAATAATAATAAAAGCCCGATTTACGATTCCATTATCAAAAGTATTATAACATATGACAGTGAAGTATGGCAGATAAAAAAAGAAAAGAAAAGAAAAAATATTAACAGCTACAGAGATGGATTTTTTGAGAAAGGCTGCTGGAAGATTCAGACGAGAGAAAATAACAAATCAAAGGATCAGAGAAATAATGAACGTGAAACATACGATGGTAGATGGCAACTAATATGATATGATCACGTGCAACGCATGCCGGGGGAAGGATTACCAAAACAACCTTTAAAATAATCATCGTATGGAAGAAGAAAAAGAGGAAGGCCCGGAAAAAGCTGGAGAGGCATAGAATAAGAGATGCGAGTACGAGAGTCGGAAAGCGTCCTAGAAAGCTATAAACCGATATTTGTATTATAGTTTGAAGCGGTGAAGCACAACAGAACGCACACAGTTAAGACAATCTGCAAGCATTTCATTTAGCTAAAGATACAGGCTTCAAAATTGTCATTCATAATACCTGACTTGCCAAACGATGACTGAACAGTTTATAAAATTTTTATAAAATTCTGGCTGAAAACAGAACAACACAAAAGCTATCCACCGTCAGTTTTAGTAGATGTTATAGCTAAAATTTTAGCCTTGGTACCGCTTTACATGCAAAAAGAATGAGATAACTCTATTCTTTTTTAGCTGTTAGATACTGCGGATATAACATTTTAAAGAATGTTTGCCCTATAGTAGGTACGTAAAAAGTTTAAATACATCTTTACCAATTTATGTGCCATACTAACAAGAATAAAAATAAACTTGTCTTTAGGGTACATACGTATACGTGTTTCATTGGTACCGTAAGTTAGTTGAATATTTGAGGGTTATTCAAATTAATTGCTCAAAACACAGCAAGTTCTAATCAAAATATTTTATCAAAAATAATATAACAGTAAAGCGGCTAATAAATTACACCGGACCTATTTGTTGCTAGGAGGTTGAATTAATTAGTGCCATTGTTTTTATAGATTTAATCTTTAGGCCATTCAGTCAGGAAACTGGGTACATCTGAGGTATGCCTCAAGGCGCGTAAAATAAAATAAATATAAATGTTGTTGTTCATGTATTTTTGTGAAAGCCATTGTAACAGTTCGATTTTGCCAATTTTAAAATTTCATTTATATGCCGCATTTAGGGAAAAATTATGCTGTATTTTGCACTCATCGGTTTATTAGTTCTGAATTTAATAATTCGCTTGAAATTGCCTCTTTTCTCAATGTAAAATTAACTATATTTTAAGTATAGGTTAGCTATATATTTGTATTCTTAATCCGTTGTGACTATTTATTTTAGTTGATAAGCGATGTATGTGCCTTATTATTAGGTTAACTTGGCTTGATTTGCATTATATTATCGTAAACAGCCAGATTTACATTTCTAAAGAATTCTCTTAGCCTGCAAATACGCTGCATTTGACTTATTGAACCATAATTTAATTTCAGTTTGAATATTCTATTACCTTTTGAGAACACTGCTTTAAATATATTTCTCGTTTGGTACGGCCGACTAGTTTTTGTGTGGTTCATGCCAAATAATAGGAATGGGCTACCTATCGCGCGTTTTTCATTCTCTCTCGATTTAGATATTTGAAGGTTTATCATTCCTGTTAGAGCATTTCCTAGCCTTTCGGGAAGAATGTAATTTTAGCTCACTATTCGTGGCTTCCGCCGTCATTTATCATCATAATAAGCGAGAATTAAGGCGTTTATTTTCTTAGAATTATTCCTTGTATCAAATCACTCGTCAAGTTTTCAGCCCATTACTACTTGTGTCGCAGTATTTAATTTAAGGCAAATTGACGGAAGACGGAACGTTGGAGAAGTCTTTTTCTAGTTTGCTCGCCTGGGGAACGTTTGCCAGCATAGCGAGAAACTGCACGTTTTGAGTATTGTGATATAATACAACCCTTTTGCTGGGGGATTTACTGTGTGGTTTCTGTTTGTGTTTTAACACGACCGATTTTTCAGGCTCTACATGCTGTACTAGGTAAGCATTTTCTCTGGATTCCTTTTTCTGTGGCCTATGAAGCTCGTGACTGCCATGTTGCTATTTTTTTTTGTTTCCATTATTTATAGCGGCTTCCACGTTCGTCCCATAAGACCGAGACCGTCGAATCTCGTCTAATACACCCTCAAGTCCGAGTCTGAGGTAAATATCGCCACCATATTTTGCCTAAATTAATGAAATTGATTGCTTATCTACCTTTTATTTTTTTTGTGCACATGACGCCATTTGCTTTTCCCATGTGTTATTTTATCTACTCCATTTTATCTGATCCGAATTTTTATTTTAATGCAACTTTAATTTTAATCATATGGGGAAGTTTATATTCTTTTAGAGGTGATTCATACCTACCTTTTTATATTCAAGTTACCTGAACCTTAATATCTTTTTTATTTGCTTTATTGCACTGCAAGTCCATGGGTTTTTTTGTTTTTGTCTGGGAAATTTTTTTTTATAAAAAAGATGTATTTATGCAAAGAGGGAGGGGGTCTATGATTTTTATTAAAGTAAGGGGGCTTCATTTAATGCGTACTGGATTATTTCAGGGTTCTTCTGCTGGGCCAGAAGTTTACTTGATGAACCAATTTCTTCTGCTGGGCCAGAGGTTTAATTAAATGACTGCAACTTTGTTCTGAAAGGCCGGAAGCAGGTCCACAACTTTTTTTCCCTGGAAGGCTGACGAAGGGCCTTAACTTGTGGTTCCCGCACTAGAGGCCATCGACAGAGTTCGACGACCGGATTTGGGTATAAGTTTTGTGTCTTATGTTTACTCTTCGTTTGCTTTTATTGATATAAATCAAACATTGAATTGAGGTAGCTCATTGATTTTAATTAATCTAATTTACATTTATTCACTGGTTTATCGGACCAGTTAATCTAATTGCTTTGAGTTGTTTTCTCATTTAAAAAGTTAAGCGCTGGCTGGATAACTTCATTCTTTTCATTAATTAGCCGGCAGATATAACCGCTCTGAATTTTATCTTTTTATCATATGAATCAAGCTAACCATAGTTTTAATCTGATCTGGTGCTTTTATTAACTTCTCAAGTTTTTTTTAATCTAATCATTGTGTCCGCTCATTGCGGCATATTATCACCATCAGTGCAGCTATTAGCGCACGCATACCTAGTTGTAAGAAGCTTAGTCTGCGTCAAGTGATCACTTTGATAAGTAGTGTTTAGTGCATTTAGTGATAAGGCATATAGAACCGAGGTTTTCCAACTGAATTGGTCTCTGTACGTACAATCTTCATATTGTACTCTGTTTATTTTATTAATTACTTTAAGTCATTTAACATTCTTTTGTCTACTCCTCCACATTTTAATATAACCTTTTTCTCCAGATAGATTGTTGCTGTGTTTGCAAAAAAAAGGATTTAGTAGCAAATATAGTGTTCATTAAATATTTAGAATGTGTTTTCTTGATAGATTAAGTTGGTTGATTATAGTGCCATAATTATTCTCATTTTCTTGAAAGTTTGAAATTAAGTACTAAGAACCGGTTAATTTTATGAGCGAATCTAGCCACTCGGTACAACACCTGCCGAGCTTTTTCTGTTTAGCTGGCTAGAACGGGTGGCGCTCAAACGACCCCACGACAGGGGCCGGGCTTTGTAACGCGACTCTCCGGGGCTAGGTTCTTTTTTTTTGTAATTAATTGGGGAAAAAAAATCTGGGTTTATTCAGAAAAAACATGTTGCACCATTTTTAAAATAAGCTTATTTAAAAATACATGAAATATTTAGTTTCGGTCAACTATTACCATGTGTTAAATTTTTGCTTCTAGTATGTAATGAGATTACTGTTATAGACCAAACGGCACATAAACTGTAAAAATGTAGCTGAGACAGGTAATATTTCAAAAACATAACATAAATATAGAACTATCCAACAATAGCAGCAATGCTTCGACAAAGTTTAATTTGTTAGATTTATGCAAACGAAGTACAGGGTGTCCATTTTTCGACACTTACGTGGTTACTCGCTTAATTTTAAAGATATGAATTGGGTTTTCGCGACACTTTTTTGTGAAACAAAACATGCCGTCAACAAAAATTTCGTAGCCCTCTTGGTTTTTGATACCGTGTGAATTTGAAAATTATCAATTTTGACACACCCCCGATCTGTTGCCTTTTAACTTATTAGACAGCTGAAAATGTATTCTTATAGAACTTTTTCCGTAGAATCCAGTGGCGTAGTTTGTTCTTTTCTTGGGTCATCCGTTTCAAAGTTATAAAGCAGACATGTTTTTTTTTAATTTTTATATTTTTACCTAGTAAAATGAGGCATTTTCTGGGTTTTCCAAAAATATATAATAGTATATATATTTATTTTGAAAACTAGCTGAATAAACTACATTTTTTTTTAATACATTATGTTATTTACTATTAAGCCATGACATCAGAAAATTTGGAAACAAAAGAAAATCACAATATGTCAAATCGCTTGTTATAATATTTTAAGGTTGACTGGTAAATTTAAAATTGTGTTTTCTGTTTAAAAAATGGCTGAAATGGGAATATATCAGAACTTTGAAATGATATGTTGGTCTGCTACATACAATCCAATGAAAATTCGCATGAGGCCTCAGAACTATATCTTAACATACACATTTTCTTAATTCAGTCCCTAATTATTTTGTATTATTGTGCGTCTTTATACTTATTATAGATATCCGGAAAGAAGACAACCTTTCTCTGATCAGTTTTCTATACTAAAAATAGTTTAATTAATCCTTTACGCGACCAAGACCAAAAGCATACCATATGGAAAATCGAGAAATAGATGAGACCAATGTTTTAGCCGTAGTAGAGGCAAATCCATTAACATCATATACGGCCATTGAAGCAGAAATTGGGGTCATTAAAAGCAGAGCCCAGCAAATATTTAATTTAATAAAAGTCTAGACCCTACAAAACAGATATTGTTCAGAACTTACACCCTGTGAATAAGTCTAGACCCTACAAAACAGATACTGTTCAGAACTTACACCCTGTGAATGCTGAACTTCGGTTAATTTTTTGCAATTGGTATCTAGAACAAATTCAAGTAAACATACATTTTGCTCGTTCAGTAATATGGTCGTATGAGGCGTATTTCTTAACAGAAACAATACTAGACACTGGCACCAAAAAAATCCTCACCTATTATTTGAGGGTGAGCGGCAGGGTAGGTTCGGCTTCAGCGTCGCATGTTTCATTTTGGGTGGACAAATAGAATATAGAATTTATGAAGGAAGTCTTCCTGTTCCTGAGCTCCTCATAGATGATGTCCCTTAGCCCACTTGAACGCTATATATTTTTGGACTTTTTTTATGGGGTTACTTACAAAACAAGGGTTTATGCCAAGCGTCACCGCAACCCACATGAACTTCGTCAAAATTGATAATTTTAAAATTCACCCGGTATCTCAAAAATCAAGAGGGCTATGAAATTTTTGTTGACGGCATGTTTAGTTTCACAAAAAAAAAAAGAGATGCCCCGTATAAGTGTCGAAAAATGGACACCCTGTACCGGGTATCCAAATAAGAATGCTCGCCGGCGATACCTCAAGAAGAAGTAGGCATCGGAAAAAATAATTATAGTAATCGCTAGGAGGCATTTTTCCCATGCCAATGTAAATAAAGGAACTTTTCTTAGAAAAATTTCTTGTTAACGCATGTCCAAAATATTCAAAAATATGAAACATAGCTTTATATATTTATATATTGAGGTGAAAAAATGATAAAATAATCTAAAAATTGGCGGAAACCGCACTTCGATATCTTTATTTAAACGGGAGATAGAGTTTAGAGAGTTTATTAGTTATTTTACGGGATCAGCTGGTAAGCTACCATTTTATTTTTTAAGCGGATCGAACTAGAAAGCTAAAATTAGAAACGGGGTAAAAAGTGCTTCATTTAATACTATGTTTAGGAGCAAAATTTTAAAGATTGTTCAGGGTCTTTCGGAAAACAAAGTTGAAAGTCAAAAATTGGAAAAAATAAATTCTAAAATCTGTTAAATTTGTATTAAGAAACCCTCTACTAGATAAAATATAATTAAATAAAAAAGTGAAACGGCTTAAAAATTGGGTAAAAAAGCATCCTGATATTTTTATTTATACTTAAGATATGAACGTTTTATTTTGTAAGTAAAATCACAAAAAATAATCATCAGATAAGAAAATAAAAATTATTTTAATTGACTCAATATTGACCTATAATTATATTGTTTGCCTTAAGTATATTGCAAATAAATTCAACTTTACTAACGGAATGCCTCCCTAAATGTTCAAAATGTTTCCCATCATTTTGTATACACTGTACGAGTCTTTCACGAGTAGCAAATACGGCAGTTTCAATTTCTGCTCTTGAGATACTATTAATGGCAGTTCAAATTCTGTGGATCATATCTAGTAGTAGGGCGAGTGGTAAAAACTAAATCTTTCACCCTTCCACACAGGTAAAAGTCGAGACACGTGAGGTCCGGTGACGTAGCTGGCCATGGGGAGATGCTTCCTCTTCCAATCCACTTATACGAAAAATGCAAATCCAGGTAGTTCCGCACTTGCCCGGAAAAGTGGGCAGGGCACCCGTCCTGTTGGAAAAACATTTATACTCGTGTTTCCAATAATACATCTTCTGACAAACCCATAAATCGTTTCTCAAAAAATGCAAATATCGTTCCCCTATAAGAGTCTCCTCAAAAATAAAAGAACCAATAATGTTGCCATCTATTATCCCACACCACAAAATTACGCTCCACCGACCTTGAAATTGCACCTCTTGCATCCAGTGGGGATTGTTTGGGGACCAATAACGCATATTATGCAAGTTAACACCGCCCGCACTGTTAAAAGTGGCTTCATCGCTCTACAAGATTTTCGATAAAAACCGCGGATCCTCTTATGTCATGTTTAACAACCAGTAACAAAAATTTAATGTTATCGAAATCCCTCTCGGTTAATCCTTCATGATGTACCAAGTGATACAAGTGTAGCCTAAAAAACGTATAAGGGTAGGGTCAATGTGTAGGATCACACTATGCGTTTTCGCATCACCAAAGAGACGAATAAAAAACCATACCATAATCCAACAGAGTTCATTAGTCAAACACACAAAACGGGATACGGCAAAAACTCTTATTGTGTGATCGTACACTAACTGACTTGTTCCCAAATGATTTTAAAAAAAATCCCTAGTACCTATACTTATCATAAAACGACACTGAGTAAATCATACCTGAAGTATTTTATAATAATATGGATGGTACTTCGCTTTATCCCGAAATCCGATATTTTTCGTATACTTATGTGATGGTCAAAAGTAATATATGCGAGCACACTGGCCACGGTGAATACTGCCAGTTGTTCTTAAGCGGGTTCTAACCGAATAAATGTTCCTTTGTCGTAATGGTGCCTTTGAGGGTACGTTATGGAGTAAACTCTAGCAGCAATTGTAGCATTTTGCATGCTCCAAAAACACTGCAAGATTATCGTAAGCTTCGGCGTTTGTAGGCATTTTTAATAGGAAATAACAAAGAAAATATTACATCTATCTTAAGGAAATGCACCGAAAATAACATCAGGATAAATATTATCTGTCATTATTCTTATTTTTTACGGCCATATTGAGTATTTCGTTTCACAGCCAACTACACTATATTGATAATTTTAGTTGAATTTGCTAATTCGAATATTATAACTAGGTTTAGTTTTTTGAAGGACGCCTAGCGGCCATGTCGTATTTTTTATATTGCTGACTAAGGCAAATTATTTTTGCACTTTTTATCACGTGCATTAAAATTAAAGTTTACGAATGGACTGAAAGACACTGAAAAGCAGCACGGTCTAAACAATAATCGCTCATATCTCCCGTTTAAATAAAGATATCGAAGTGCAGTTTTCGTCAGTTTTTAGATTATTTTATCCTCTTTCCACTTTAGGACCATGGAGAAAACCTAAAAAGTTAGAAGATTTTTCAAATACCGCCATCTAGCGGTAGACCTACTAACTAAAATTGTTGGATTTATCATAATTTACATTGAGTAGGATGTGCCCATCCAAACGAGACTAAGTTTGTCAAAATCGGTGATACCGAACCCATGTTATAAGCTTTTGTGAATTTAAATATGTTTGCTTCCCCCTGCACTTGTTCAATGACACTTAATAAAAAGCGATGTGAAAAATAAGCAGAATTTACTGGAGAATCCGAAAATCATATTTTTGACATACATTAACAAGGAATGTTTCTAAGAAAAGTACCTTTATTTACATTGACATGGCGGAAACGCCCCCTAGCGATAGAGTTGAGAACTTCAAAATAATTTGCAGCAATTTTTCTGGAACTCTTACTATAAATATTTTTTTCCTGAAATTGTGCGATGCCTAGTTCTTGAGATATCGCCGGAGAGCAACCTTATTTGGACACCCGGAACATTGCACAAAATGAACTGCCCATGTAATATCTCAATAGAAGTCGTGAGAGCTGCAATATCATTTTAAGAAAAATTGACAATTCGTGATTCTTTCGTAACATTTTTATCAGACTAGTTTTGGGTGGCTGCTTTCGATGGGCTGTCTTATAAACTACTACAAGTTCAACTACTTACTTCGTAAACAAAGAACTAGCACATTCCTTAAATTCCAAATAGTCTTCTGGGAGTGGAGTCAAAAACTTGTCAATTGTATGCAAAAAGTCTAGTAGCATATTATGTCCTACAACCAATTTGCCCTAAAATCCAGAACATAAACAAATTTTGTAATTTTGCATTATTCGATAATTTTCAAATTGCATTTTCATAGAGTTTATACCAGAACTTCTCGAGCGTGGTAGAAACCTATTGGACTTTGAAGATTACAATAAGGAGGAAAAAAGTCATATAATGTATTTAGTTTTAGCGGTGGACTTGGAGTAGAGCGCTGTAAATTTGTTAAAAAAAAAACTGTAAATAAAAAATACTCGAGCGCGTCAGATATTGATAATATATACGCTCCACGTGTCCCTCATTCTTCAGGTGTGTTGATCTGACGGTCTGCCCGGTGCCGGTGGAAGTGAACGTACGGAAAGGTAAAACATTGGGAAAAAATATGCTCAAGCATAAAGAATGACGGTCCGGACGTAACATAAACTTGTGGTGGCTTTTTAAAAATGTAAAAAAAAACGTTATGTAGCAATACGCGAGCGCGACAGATTAGCATACAGACTCGTTCAGCATGATGTCCTGGCCACGCTGATCCTTAATGCGACCGTTAATGTGAAGGGTTTCCTTAGCCTGATGGTTTAAAACATGTTTCTGCAAACGTAAAAAACCTGTCAAACAAACGCCAGAAAACATCACGGCCAACGTCATAAGGAAAGGGGATAAGGAAAGGAAGCGTATTTTGTACGAAGTCTGCATCATTGTGCATTAATTAATAGTAATTATGAGATTTTATAATAGGTGCAAAACTATATTGGCGGCATGCGGCATGATAATTATTTGTTTGCTGAATGTTTCGCAACAAAAGGAAACTGATTATAGTATAGTAGTGTATTTTTTATTGATTTTTGTGTTCAAATTCAATATTCAAATTTATCAACCATCTTCATCCGTTGACGAGTCATCGAACAGGAACTCGGGCTCTCTCGTCGTCTTCAGCTCCTTCTTCATTTTGTATATCTGAAACAGTAAGCGTAAAAGTATAATATAATCTAATTTACTTTTGTTTTGTAATTATTGTGCCTTATACTCAACAGGTTGAATTTAAGCCGCTTTCTACAATGACTTGAAGACATTTTCCCTAGGTACTAATATTTTTTATTTCGTAATGTATTATGAATGTATTGATTAGTAAATGTACCTGAATCTGTCCTCTCCCCTGGAACATCCGTTATTATTCTAATTTTCTTTATCGGTCCATCCGTAATCAGTCGGTGATATGTCAATGATGTTGGATTTGTGTGTTCTAACCTCAAGAAAGTCACAATATCGGCAAGTAAATACCTAATACAGCCTCTGTGCCGATTATAAAAAAGTGGGTCTACCTCTGCCCTTCAACACGTATTCTGTCATCAACATTTTTGAAAAAAAATATATTTTTGGCAAAAAAAAGACAATTTGAATTTTATGTTAGCTCATATAGCTTTTAAAAAGTTAAGATAGAAAAGTGGACGCTGTCTTTCTCTATCCTTTACCGATTGGAATTTATAGCATGTCAAAGATGCAAAAAGGTCAATTTTCAACTGATAATATCTCAGAAACAAATGAAGTTAAGGTTCAAATAGATATATCAAATTTCTTGGAATTTCATAACGATTTTAAATATTGAAAAATATACAGGGTGTTCTATTAAAAAAGAGCAGTATTCTTGCGCGGGCTACCATATTGTTCGGGATTTCTTATACCCCGGCGCGTGAAAATCGTCAGATTCTATTTTCCCCACCATGCTTGAATTAGTTCCTTCAAAATAAAAAAAAATTGGCCGCCCTCGAGAATGTCGAAGTGACGTTTTTTTGTAGGCTCGCGATCCTGCTACATCACTAGGTCACGCTCAAATTGTCAGATTCTATTTTTCCCATCATCCTTGAATTAGATCCGTCAAAATAAAAACGAAATCGGCCGCGCTCGAGAATGTCGAAGTGACGTTTTTTTTGCAAGTTCGCGACCCTGCTACGTCATTAGGTTACGCTCAAGTTGTCAGATTCTGTTTTTTCCACCATCCTTGAATTAGTTCCTTCAAAATAAAAAAGAAGTCGGCCGCACTCGAGAATGTCGAAGTGATATTTTTTTGCAAGTTCGCGACCTTGCTACGTCATTAGGTCACGCTCAAATTGTCAGATTCTATTTTTTTCCATCCTTGAATTAGTTCCTTCAAAATAAAAAAATAAATAGGACACGCCCGAGAATGTCGAAGTGACGTTTTTTTTTTGCAAGTTCGCGACCCTGCTACGTCATTAGGTCACGCTCAAATTGTCAGATTCTGTTTTTACCACCATCCTTGAATTAAATTTGCGGATAATAAGACAATGTCATTTTCATTCCTGCGTGCGCGCCATGTCTTCGTGATGCAACCAGTCGTTTGTATGTGCCCTGGAGGTCTAGGGGTTTGCATAGTTAGCCTTCACTTCGGCGACTCGAGTTCAAACCCCGTCGGTGTTTTAATTTTTTTTTTTTTTTGTTATATTTCTAAACTGTTTTTTCTTGTCGTATGTCTTGGGTTAGTTTGGGTTAGCACCTGGTTAGTTTCCTTTTCTTGAGCCCCCGTAGCGAGCGAAGCGAGCGGAGGGCCATACGAAAAGTGAAATATGCGAAGGAATGAGAATTATATTGTCGGAGTATCGTCAAGTTTGAATTAATTCCTTCAAAATAAAAAAGAAATCTGCCGCGCTCGAGAATGTCGAAGTGAGGCTTTTCTTGCAAGTTCGCGACCCTACTAAGTCATTAGGTCACGCTCAAGTAGTCAGATTCTATTTTTCCCACCATCCTTGAATTAGTCCCTTCAAAATAAAAAAATCGGCCGAGCTCGAGAATGGACCTTTTTTTTGCAAGTTCCGGACCCTCCTACGCCATTAGGTCACGCTCAAATCGTCAGATTTTTTTACTTAACTAGTAATTATTCCACCATACCTTAATAAGACACCCTCGAGTATTTCTGACTGCCTATGTTTTTTACTAATCTGATAGCCTGCCCTACAACCGGGTCTTTATACGAAGGGTTCGTATAAGACGCAAGGTACTCAAGTGTTCAAGGTATCCCCAATATCTTAAAATGCCGCGCTCGAATATGTACAAGAAATCCCCTATTGGGCTCCCTACTATTACACTGCAATAAATAAAAAATACAAATAACATATTTATTAAGACGTTTTATGAGTAGATATGAAATATTTACATGATTTCTAATAACACTTGCAATTATGAAAAAATTAATACAAATAAGAAAATAATTTTTAAAAAATTAGTAACCAACTTCATGTATATTACTGTGATAAAGTGGTATATACAGGGTGGTCCGTAATGAATGCGTCATATTTTAACCGTAGATTATAGACGTCAAAATATTGCGATTTAGCTAAATTTACCTTAATACCAAAATCGATAATTACCGAGATACAGAGGGTCAAATTTAAAATATAGTTTTTTGTTTTAATTAATATTTTCATAAGTATCTAGAGGATCTTGCTGAAAATTGGTACGTGGGGGTCTTTGGGGTGGAAAATAAGAATCTAGCGTCTATTTTGTTACACTTGCTAGGGGGCGCTCCCTGCCGACCGCTTTGCCTATTAATGAGGCACTAACTTTTTTCTGCTTAACTGTTCAGCCATTCTGATTGCAAAATGTGATTCTCCTATATTTTTAGATGAAAAACGTATACTTGATTTAATTCGATTTAACACTCCGTTTTCGAGAAATTCGAACTTAAATTATTTAATGCATTATGATTTTATCTTGATACTGTCAATAATATTATTTTACATAACATCGACAACCGACAACGCATGACAGTAAGCGTCAAAAGTAGTTTGAAAGCACTAAACTTATAAGAAATGCCGAGGCATAACGCTTTTACAAATGCTGAATTGGGAGACATGATTTGCGTTTATGCTCAAGCCAATTACAGTGGCCAGGAGATATTTGGAAATGTACCCGCATCGCAGGCAACCAGACCATAATCTTTTTCAGTCTTTTTAGACGATTAGGTGAAACGGGTGAATTTCGTCCACGGCAAAGAGTTGGTCGTCCAAAAATTGTAAGTGTGGAGCAGGAAGAAGAAATCTTGGTGCGGGTAGCGGAAAATTCCTCAATAAGCACAAGACGTCTACGTGCAGCAACAGGGATAAATAAAACAACAATTTTAAAAATTATTCATGATGAGGGACTTTATCCCTATCATTTAAACCCCGTCCAGAATTTATTACCTCGTGACCTACCTGCAAGACTAACCTTTTGCAACTTTCTACTGGACAAGCAAGTAAATGAACCTGCTTTTTTAAGTAACGTGTTGTTTACGGATGAGGCGACCTTTACGAGACGTGGTGTTTTTAATTGGAGAAACAATCATGCTTGGGAACAGGAAAACCCTTATTTGGTTAGGGAAAGACATTTTCAGCACGAATTTTCGATAAATATTTGGTGTGGCATTATCGGGGACTTTATTGTTGGGCCATTTGAACTGCCATGCCAGTGCGAATTAATGGTGAAGACTTATTTGCAGTTTTTGCAAAACGATTTGCCAACCTTAATAGATGAAGTTCCATTGGCAATTAGGGAAGATATGTGGTACATGCACAATGGAGCGCCTGCCTATTATCCTCTACAGGTTCGGAACTTTTTAGATGAAAGTTTTCCACACAGGTGAATCGATCGTGCCAGCGAATTTCCTTGGCCTGCTCGAAGCCCCGATCTTAATCCTTTAGATTTTTACTTTTGGGGCCATCTAAAAGACTTGGTTTACAAGGGAGAAATTTTAATACGCGAAAATCTTCTACAGACGATTCGTGATGGAGTTAAGACGGTTGTTAATGAAAGCAATGAGAAAATGTATTGAGGTGAATGGTGCTCATTTTGCCCATCTATTAAAATAGTTCTTAGTTGTTAAAGGCCTTTCGCGTTATCTGTAGATTTGTTATTTTTACATTGTGTATTATTGTTATTCTTTTTAAAGTATTGTTAGGCAAATACATTTTTTCGTCATGATCAAAGTCTAAATTTCTCGAAAAAGGAGTGTTAAATCGAATTAAATCAAGAATACCTTTTTTATCTAAAAAACATAGGAGAATCACATTTTGTAATCAGAATGGCTGAACAGTTACGCAGAAAAAAGTTAGTGCCCCATTAATAGACAGAGCGGTCGGCAGGGGGCGCCCCATATCAAGTGTAACAAAATAGACGCTAGATTCTTATTTTCCACCCCAAAGAACCCCCACGTACCAATTTTCAGCAAGATCCGTCAGATACTTATGAAAATATTAATTAAAACCAAAAACTATATTTTAACTTTGACCCCCTGTATCTCGGTAATTATCGATTTTGGTATTAAGGTGAATTTAGCTAAATCGCAATATTTTGACATCTATAATCTACGGTTAAAATATGACGCATTCATTACGGACCACCCTGTATAGCACAATAAAGGCGTCATTTTTGTCTAAAAAATTGGGACCTTAAAATTTGCAACGTTATTTATGACCCGACATTGTAGAGCCCCTGCGCAATATTAGAAAAAACTTGCGTAGGTACCTAGCGTTAGGTACATACTTGAGGATGGTTAAATTTTGGACACTAAGGAGTTTCTCCACTGAACTGTACGAAAAACAAAATCGACCCTTACTAAAAGTTATCAACAAGGGCTCAGAAGGCATAACGATAAATGAAGTAAGAAAATCACTCCAGGAAATAAAAATAGTAAATCCCAGAGTGAAAATGGAAAGTGGTCGACGCTTTAAAAAAAATTCCTGGCTCTTGTCGCACTTTTTAGTAAAAGCCTACATGAAGTAATAACACCAACCCACTGGCGTAACGCAGACATTATTTTACTACACAAAAAAAAGGAAACAATACGGATCTTATGAACTCGCCCTGTACGCGTCCTTTCTCATATCTATCTACAAGCTGTTTACAAAAATAATCACAAGGAATTTAGAAAGAAACTTTGCCAGAAAACAAGCAGGGTTCAAAACTGGCTGACACAAGTGACCACCTATAATAAAAAATCTAATAGAGAAGCGTGCCGCACCCTTAGTATTGCTACGATATTCCGTGGGTTCTGGACGAAATTACAACTTTCACTATTTTAAACTAATACTTTCTTTATTCTCTACCACTGTATACAATTAAAGACACTAAACTACTCTTATAACTTTACAACTAATAGCTCTTTACAATTCAACACTCAATGATTAACTAACTCAACACGCTTTCTGCGTGCTATTTATATACAATCTAAAATTTATCAGGAATACTCCGGAAGAAGCGAAGCCACTCTATATGATTTTCGACCAGGGCATCGAGATAATTCCACGGTTCCTGAATCTTCGCGGCCGCCGATGACTCATACGTAGACGCGACAAGGCTAGTTCTATAGGGTAGCACAAAAACATTCGGATGGTTGCTAGCCGTAACAGTATCAATATTTGCAGTTTATGAAAAAGCATTCGCCACATTAAATTATGTTAAAAATAACCAAACATATACAACAAAATGCCACAGCGAATGATGGTGGAACATATTCTAACGTTGCTGAAACATCATCACTTATGTTACGAAATTCTACTCTAGCCAAACCAACAATGTGATGCTAAATTCTGCTCTGTAATGCTACCCATTTGTCAGGTAGTTATTATCATACTGGAGTGTTCTTGTACTGGTCACTTCAACGATGTTTTGGACGAGTTAGAAGCAAGATATAAGAAAATTAACTTTAGTGGGATTTTTTTAAGTGAAACTTCTTTACGTACGGTAAAGTAAGTTCATTTCATGCGATTTGCTATGTAACGAAAACACGCAACGCTACGTAGGCGAGTTAGTAGTGGGGATCGCTTGAGCCGTGAGCGCGCTTCTATGCAATGACACGACAGGCAGTAGGCAGCCAGTCTGCGCGAGTTAGCCCAGCGGCCACGTTGTATACTGCGGTATAATTTATATTTCATATTATAGTTATCATAAGCATATTGTTTCTTGTTTGGAGAATGACTGACGATAATGATAATGTAGAATGAAAATAAATTCAAAAAAATTTCAATTGGTAGTGTGCAAATAATACCATAACATTGTTTTTTTTAATGCAGCACTTATATTTACTCTCTTCATTCGGCCTTAACGCCGTAATTAGCAAACTGACACGTAGTTTTACGTACTCGTCTTCGTGAAATTATATGATTTCAAATGCCCAATCTAATTACTTTAAAACGTGTTTATCACATTTCATAATGCATCTGTAAATAGTCCTAAAAGTACGCCTATTGTGATGGTGTGTCATATTCTGGAAATTTCCTACGTTTTAGATAAGTCTTTATTAGGCAACTCACAGTTCTTTGAATGCTAAATCTGTTTCCATGCTGTACATATTTTGTAATTTTTTAATGACAGTGTTTAACCACTAACAAAAATTAATTTTCATTCATAATCATAAAGAGAGACAAAATATTCTGAAGAATACCAAATCCGTTTCAGATTATACAATATGAGCAATTATTATTGTATACAACTCGCTTAAAAAGGGCTGCAGAACAACGGTATAGTTAACAAAAACCTAGATGCATGAACACTTTATTCTGAAGTTAACAACTTTTACACTATCCTCTTGGAGACTTATAAATTGTGAGATAACGCAATTTAGCTTGGGTTACAAAACTAACTTATGGCAAATCAAATTAACAACTTTTTTTTCTATAATAGGGGATGTTACAAAACGAATTACTAAATAGAATACCACAAAATTAAGTTTTTTTTTGATAAAATATCTATGGAGATTACTGGCACTATATAGTGATTCAATAATTCCTCTACTGGTATCTATACTATAAATAGAAAGGTTATGAAATGTATGGCAGACCCATTGTACTTACTAACACTTAACTTTCAAATTTATTGAATGCTTGTATATATGTGTGCATCTTCATGGCTTAAGCCAGGTTTTTTTAGAGGTAAATCTCAAAATGCTAATCGTGAATTTCGTTCGTATTGGTCGAATTCAAAATAACATGGTGGCGGGAAATCTGAGAGGGTTGGTTCAATTGTTTGAATTCGCAGATTTTAAAATATGGGAAGCGGGAATATTAAAACGGATTAATTTTTTTACGAATAATACCGGAGAATTTGAGTAGGGCCTGCGTAGCAGCATCGGTCTAGTCTCTATTTTGTCCTTGTGGACTTTTTTAGGTTATATGAAAGTTCTGTTTGTTTATGAGTTAATTTGTGCTGTTTGTAAATACCTACATTTTCAGATGATATTATTTTAAAAATGGACGCAAATGAGACGGTACAATATATTCACCATGTTTACGTTTTTACACAAGCATTTACTCACAGGGTCAATTAACTGTATGTTTTTATTTTTAATCGGTTGTTTTAATAATTCAGTGATAACTCGTTTTCGTCGCCAAAAAAAGTTGGATTCTTAGCCCATCAAGCAAAATAACTTAAAGGTGTTAATTCTAATGAAGTCAACACAAATAATATAAGTGCTACAGAACAGAACGTTTGAAGTTTACTGAACAAAGAAAATGCATTCTGGAAAAAGAAATGTCCTCAGAATACTTGCAGTTTGAAGTTTCACAGATATATGAATTAAGAAAATAAAAGAAAACATTTTCGGCAAAATTCGAGATCACAATTCGCGTCTATAAGAACCTAGTCGAGTTACGTGCCTGAACCTATGGATTAGATTAGATCATGGTTTCGTCGAGAGCGAGAAACAAATTATTCTCGAAAAATAATCTTATTATATGATAAAATATACGGCAGATTTATAGCCTTCTCCACTTTCAAATGTATTTACTGCTTTTGTAGGCGCGCGTCTTCCCCGACTGTTGTAAGTTGTAAGTATTAACCTTCCGTGAGAAATCAGATGATATAAACTAACCGAACAATTTTCATAAAGGGAGATTGACGATGGCATTCTTCCAATTTGGCCTTCGTATATCATAGTCTATCATTCAAGTGGTTTCTGCAATAATTACGAGTGGCATGGTAAAGGGTCTTGAGGAACTAAAGTTTGTTAATAGCACTATATCCCAATTAAATATGTCAAATCGCTGCAATCATTAACAGAAATCAGAACAAAATCACAAATAAAAGATCAAACAATAGGTATTCTGCGGCACCACAATTATTTTCTTAACAGTTTGACCATACCGAAAGTTGATATAAACAACAACAAAATCAGTTTTTTATGAGGGTATTAAAATATTTAATCACCTTTGAAACAAAACATCAAACGCGTTCGGTTCTTGGTTGACCGAGCCTTATACACTCTCTGAATCTTATAGAGATATATTTTAGCGATGTTTTAATATTATGTAAAAAGGATTGTCTTTAATGGATTGTGTACGTTTCTTTTCTCTTTTTAACAATGACGGTGACTCTATAGTATGTCCTCTTTGTCTTTTATGTTGACATACAAATTGTATCTTGTTTATGTAATACTTAGTATATTATGTTTGTGTTTTGTTTGTTCTAGGTATTATTATTACTTTTAGGCAGGCTGTGTTTATAACAATTATTTTGTTCCAAACAATAAAGCATATTTTGACTTTGACTTTAAGTATATTAAATAGTTCCAGCATTCTGAGAATAATTAAAAAATCCGCGCACATTTGGTTAAAATAAAACTTTTTTCCAAAACACCCCATATAATATGGCAAAAATTAAAAGATATAGTTCAAATGATTTCCTTGGAAGTAATTTGTTCTCGAAAAACGTGAGGTTAGAAGTCTTCAGCGGACCACCCTGTATACAGACTTCATTATCAATAAATATATTTTGAATGGACTGAATAGGGCATATTATGTAGTGAAACTTGTTCACTCACCGATTCAACAATCATTCGAGCAACTTTACTAAAACCAATATAATCTTCCATTTGACCAACTAACTCTTCATACTTTTTTTCCTCTATTTCCTCTCTTTCTTCCCTACTCTTTATTTTAGTAGCAAATAACACTCTGTCCTTTTCTACCACACGAGTTTCCAACTGGATTTTGTCCAAGAATTTTTCTGTATTTGTTTGATAAATAAGTCTTCTCAGAAATGCATTGCATTTTGGAAGTTGCAGTTCAATTTCTTCTGACACTAGGAATTCTTCTAGTTTTTCCCTATAAAATACCAACATAAAAATACACATTTATTCGTTAGCGAATTTCGGTAACCTACTACCAAATATACAATAACCATCTAAAGTACCCTCTCACCGGCGCCGGTTAGAGCACAAGAATAAGAAATAGTCAAAAGGTAGTTTAACGAGCCTATTGTGGTAGATATGTTCTATATTGTTGTAAAGGATTCATGTTTACGTTACAAATGTTTGCCTATTCTCTCCACTTATTATGTTTTTCAGCTTCGTTAGGGTCACTAAACTAGCACTTGTGCTGTTTACACCCTGGAGCCAGGTCAAGCGGCTCTAATTCATGAATAAGTGGAGAGAATAGGCAAACATTTGTAAGGTGAGCCCATTGTTCTCGCGTAAGTTTTGCATGACCGAAAATATAGTCACAGGGTACAGATATTCTGTAGAATATGGTATAGTGTATACCATATTCTACAGCATATCTGTAGACTATAACCAAAGTATACATAAACTAGTAGCTCCACTCCCCAAATATTTTCAGCCAGCCGCCGAAATCCGCAGATTGTTGGCAGCACGTGGAGCGTTTTAGTTTAATCAGTCGTTCGTGTGTAGACAGAGTATTCAGAACAGAGTCGGATTTGTGAAAATCCTTAATTTTATTTGTATTTTAATATTTTATTTGGACTTCGGTGGAAATATATACGAAGCAATGTAAAATACAAAGGCAAATAGGTAAAATCTATAGATATAGTAATAAAATTAGGTGAAGGAGGTGACAAGACCGGAACAATCGTCTAATAGGATTTTGCTTGCTATTTCTTCGATATAAGTACATAAATGGAATGCTTTGTAAATATTAAATATATTTTGGTCCTGTGAAACTAACCCAAGGTTGATTCGACGGCTAACCCAAACTAACCAAGTCTATTAAAATTGATTATAACGTATCGGAACCGCTTCAAATGGCTAAAATAAGTTGAGACTAAGTGAAACTAGCCGAAAGCTGATTGGACGACTAACCCAAACTAACCAAATCTATTGAAATTGATTATAACGTATCAGAACCGGTTCAAATGATTAAAATAAGTTGAGAGTAAGAGAAATCTATTAGAATTGATAATAACATCGGTATCGGAACTGCTTCAAATGGCTAAAATAGGTTGAGAATAAGTGAAACTAACCGAGTTGTTTGGACTACTAACTCAAACTAACCAAATCTATTAAAATTGATTATAACGTATCGGAACCGCTTTAAATGACTAAAATAAGTTGAGAATAAGTGAAACTAACCGAAAGTTGAATCGACGAATAACCCAAACTAACTAAATCTTTTAAAATTTATTATAATGTATCGGAACCGATTCAAATGACTAAAATAAGTTGAAACTAAGTGAAACTAACCAAACGTTGATTGGACGACTAACCCAAACTAACCAAATCTATTAAAATTGATTATAACGTCTCGGAACCGGTTCAAATGATTAAAATAAGTGAAACTAACCGAAAGTTGAATCGACGACTAACAAACTAACCAAATATATTAAAATTGATCGTAACGCATCGGAACCGGTTCAAATGATTAAAATAAGTTGAGATTAAGTGAAACTAACCGAAAGTTGAATCCACGACTAACCCAAACTAACCAAATCTATTAAAATTGATTATAACGTATCGGAACCGGTTCAAATGACTAAAATAAGTTGGGACTAAGTGAAATTAACCGAAAGTTGATTGGACGACTAACCCAAACTAACCAAATCTATTTAAATTGATTATAACGTATCGGAACCGATTCAAATGACTAAAATAAGTTGAAACTAAGTGAAACCTACCGAACGTTGATTGGACGACAACTAACCCAAACTAACCCAAACTAACCAAATCAATCAAAATTGATTATAACGTATCGGAACCGGTTCAAATGATTTAAATAAGTTGAGTCCGAAAATTGATTATAATATATCGTAACCGATTCAAATGACTAAAATAAGTTGGAACTAAGTGAAACTAACCGAATGTTGATTGTACGACTAACCCAAACTAACCAAATCTATTAAAAATTATTATAACGTCTCGGAACCGGTTCAAATGATTAAAATAAGTTGAGACTAAGTGAAACTAACCGAAAGTTGAATCGACGACTAACCCAACCTAACCAAATCTATAAAAATTGATTATAAAGTATCGGAACCGATTCAAATGACTATAATAAGTTGAAACTAAGTGAAACTAACCGAACGTTGATTGGACGACTAACCCAAACTAACCAAATCTATTAAAATTGATTATAACGTATCGGAACCGGTTCAAATGATTTAAATAAGTTGAGTCCAAGTGAAATTAACCGAAAGTTGAATCGACAACTAACCCAAACTAACCAAATCTTTTAAAATTGATTATATAAACTATATCGGAACCGATTCAAATGACTAAAATAAGTTGAGACTAAGTGAAACTAACCGAAAGTTGATTGGCCGACTAACCCAAACTAACCAAATCAATTAAAATTGATTATAACGTATCGGAACCGCTTTAAATGACTATAAATAAATTGAGAATAAGTGAAACTAACCGAAAGTTGAATCGACGACTAACCCAAATTAACCAAATCTTTTAAAATTGATTATAACGTATCGAAACCGGTTCAAATGATTGAAATAAGTTGAGACTAACTGAAAATAACCGAAAGTTGTATTGTTTTTAGATTTATGAAGAAAATTGGTAACCACATTTGTTGTTCTGGCTCATAATATGTCTCTACAAGCAACAGGAGTTTCATCAATTATATTTTCCACGTCTGCCAGAAAACGATCCAATGTCAGCTCATCTTTCTGACATGGGATACCAAATTTTGGACCAAGAGACAACAAATCCGATATGTCACTTGGAATGTCAGTATTTGAAATATTCTCGAACCATTTTTTGTTATCCAAAAATAGTACATTATTAGCTGACACATTCTGAGATAACCTTTTATATTTTTCAACATTATTTTGTCGTGTTTTTTTGAAGACAAAGTTATATTTTACTTTTAATCTGTTACAATAATCCGTAAAGACCTGATTAGGAATTATATTCTTCAATTCAGTTTTAATTCCGTCAATACTGCGCTGTATATATATATATATATATATATTATTTACAATATACTATCATATTTAAGTGTTTAATTTCGTATCCATAATGAACGTTCATCATATAAATATATCAATGTTAAAATTACCATGTAATTACCTGTTTATTTCAAACATTTCTGAAAAGTTTACATGTAAATGATGTTCAAATTTAACTAATGTCATGCAGTATATTACGCACTATAATAGAATTGATAAGACAAACACGTACTGGACAAACATTTTTTATTTATCCAAACGATTCGCAGATAATACTGCGTCAGCCTAAAGAGATCGCCATAATTACCTGAATATTGCTGCTAATTTTGACATAAATGATTCGGCCAAACCTAACATATGTCAAAGTATGATATTAAATGAATTCTAAAAAAAAATAAAAGCTCTCACTGACATATAAACGTATAATATATAAAATAAACATGGCTACTTTTTCTGCAAGTAAAAGATATATGTCAAAATATGATATTTAAATGTGTCAAAATGTTAAGGTAATATTTTGACAATATCATATCCATTTGAAATAATTTGACATCTAAAACTGTCAAAATTGACAGTTGCAGATGTCAAATTTTATTTGCATACAATAAAGCATCGAAAACTAAAACGTTTTTGTTAAACACTCTTTTCGATATCTGTTATAATAAGGAAAATATTGACGAATTTATTTAACTGTCAGCTTTGACAATTGCTTGAACCGTCCAATTTACTGAAATCTATATTATCGTATATTAACAGGGGATTAAGTTGACATATTTTAACGTAAATATTGACACATTGTCTTGACGTTTTAGTGACATAACCAAATTTTGGCTTTCACGCGACCTGGTATAAATAAAAAGGAAAAGTGTAGATTTTGTCGAAATTAAAAATCGAATGTCGATAGAGCAATGACAACGGTATAAAAAATGTCATATAAATTTGTCGGTATTGTTTATAGTTAAGCTTGAAAAAAATAATGAAGAATGAGGAAGTTTCATCAAATTTTTTTTATTGCTTATTTCGATAGCCCATGAAAAATAAGTGGACACGTGCCTTTTCATATTTTCATAAGTCGAAAAATGAGGCAGATACAACGCCTTGAAATGTGCTTATGACGTGACGTATACACATGCATTGTTACGTCGCACCATGCTTAGTATACTTATATGCAGTGTGGCCCAAATTGGGTATACATGTATGGGTATCTTCTAAACTATATGAGATAGAAAAATGGTTAAATGGCGAAAGTTGTAGGCCATTCAATTCCCAATTCAACGCCATTTTGATAACGATTTTCTCTCTATTTTGAAAAAATCAAAATGTTGTATTTTCGAAAAAGCGCTGTACTTTTTTTTATTTAAACATATTTTTTAAATCTGTAAAAACATTGTTGGGACAACTTTTTACGCTCGATGCACCCATGTAATCAGTTTTTAGTTCTGACGTTTCGGTTCTGAGAAACCATCATCAACTTCGTTTTTTCTTATGGCGGTCATTTTGTTTTTTAGCACATTTAAAAAGAACATATTCTTTCCTTTCTTATGATGTATAACACTTTATAAAAATATTTTATTTTTATGTCAAAAAACGACAAAATTAATTTTTAACTGAGTTGGCCATGACTGCGGAGGCCATTTGCCGTAATAAATGATAGTGTTGCTATGGTGATTCAGCGGCATTTAAGTCATTTTACTGAAAAGTGACATTATTCAGTCAAAACTCTATTTGGTAGTTTTTGTTTAAATTTTCATAAATTTTGATTTCTAAATATCGCCACGCGATATGCCAGTGAAGAAAAATATGACATATTAGAATGTTATATTAAATGTAATAGAAATACAAATCTTGCCACCGCCGACTATTTGGACCTGTATCCTGAGAGGCAACAGCCAAGACTATTCGCGAGGCTTGACCTGAACTTAAAAAATTATGGAAGCTTTGAAGTACCAACGCCAAAAAAATATCAGAAGGACAATCAAGCTCGTGACGATGACATTAAGAATATTTTAATGCGAACCCAACGACGTCGACGAGAGTACGTGCGAGGGAAATACTTATACCAAGAACTACTATCCAAACAGCCCTTAAAGAAAACAAATATCGTCCTTATAAACCTACTATTGTTCAAGTTTTAAAGGAAACAGACCCAAGGCGATTATGATTTTCAAACTTGTAAACCAATGTCATGAAAACCCCAATTTCAGTATGAAGATTATTTGGACCGACGAAACGTTTTTCAGCAACTGCGGAGCATTCATTATGGTGAATATCCATTTTTGGGCCACTGATAACCCTCACCAAGTGGCAGAACGTAGGCCACAAGTAAGATTTGGCATTAATGTCTGGTGTGGTGTGTACGGTAAGTCTACACAGTCCGCAAAATATTTACAAAGTCAAATAGTATAATTTGTTTTTAGATAATCAACTTATAGGACCATTTATTTACAATTAAATAATGTTATATCAAACCGGGGTCCTGTAAATCGGCCAGCTAGGTCCCCGGATATTACACCCCTCGGTGTAATCTTTGGGCAAAGTTTACAGAATAAATATAAGTTGCCTCACTCACCGTCGAAACTTTAATGCATTGAGATCACAAGCGTGCGGCAGATACCTGCATATTCTGTAAACTTTGTACTTTGTACCATCAAATACCGTGAACAACTGTGTATGAGTATGCATCGGCAGTGGCTGGGTCCTCGAGCGGGACGAGGTGGTGGGATCTAGCCGGTTTCGCGTGGTTAGATTAGTTAGTTTGGGTATGTTAATAGTAGTAAGTTGTAAAGTAAGCAGTTATGAACAGAAACCGATACCTATATTTAGAACGATAGTTTGGAAATTAATAGCAAATATTGTTTTGTACGGCAACCGCCCTCCGTAGCAACTGTTGCTAAAGCCAATTCAATATTGTTTCAATATTATTTTGTCCTTTGGTCACATGGCTTCCCAAGCCTTCTATAATTTCATAGGTTCATAACAGACTTGTCTTAAGGCTTGAGTCTTGAGTGTTGACTCTCAGGATTGAGTTCCAAATAACTGGCGGTGCTACACTTGTATTCCTATTGCATTTAATATAACATTCTTAACATATTGATATTTTTTTAATGATGTTTGGCATGACAGCTAATATTAAACTTACCTTTTAACAAATATTAATAAAAACAAAAATTACTAAAAATGAAAAGTTAAATTCGATGTTTGTCTGATCAATGTTTTGTATATTTTTCAGTAAAATAACTATGAAACATTAGCAATATTTGATTTGTACCGCAAATGGCCTCCGCAGTCATGGCCAACCCAGCTAAAAATTAAATTTGTCGTTTTCTGACATAAAAATAAAATATTTTTATGAAGTGTTATACATCACAAGAAAGGGAAAAAAAGTTCTTTTTAAATGTGCTAAAAAACAAAATGGCCGCCATAAGAAAAAAAGAAGTTGATGCTGGTTTCTCATAACCAAAACGTCAGAACTAAAAACTGAATACATGGGTGCATCGAGCATAAAAAGTTGTCCTAACAATGTTTTTACAGATTTTAAAAATATCTTTAAATAAAAAAAACACAGCGCTTTTTCGAAAATACAACTTTTTGATTTTTTCAAAATATCTCAAAAACGAAAAAATATCAAATCGTTATCAAAAGGGCATTGAATTGGGAATTGAATGACCTAAAACTTTCCCCATTTAACCGATTTTCTATCTCTTATAGTTTCCAAGATACCCATACATGTATACCCAATTTGGGCCACACTGTATACAAAACTAAAAACTGGCATAGCTCTCGTAATAATCATCTTTAGAGGAAATTAAAAAATACGTATCGATTTTTTTCACTGTTCTATAGTTTGCAATGAAAAATAATCAGTTTAATTTTTCACGAAACTTCCTCATTATAAGGCAACAAAAAGGTTTGATCTTTTAACGTTTTTCTCGAAATACATTTGCTAAATTTGCAGTTATTTAGTTACAAAATAAGCATAAAGTATAATAATAACATAATACAGCGATGCAGTCTACAAAATTAATCTAATACATTTTAGCGTCAATAGTCTAATTTTAAGTAAAACTATTTAATTTATTCTGACCTTACACAAATACATCAAAATTAACTATAAACAATACCGAAAAATGTATATGACATTTTTTATACAGTTGTCATTGCTCTATCGACTTCCGATTTTTAATTACGACAAAATCTACACTTTTCTTTGTTATTTATATCAGGTCGCGTGAAAGGCAGAATATGGTTATGTCACTAAAACGTGAAGACAATGTGTTAATATTTATGTTTATGCAAATTTAATAGTCGATTCAACTTTCAGTTAGTTTCACTTATTCTCAACTTATTTTAATCATTTGAAGCAGTTATGATACGTTATAATAAATTTTAATAGATTTGGTTAGTTTGAGTTAGTCGTCCAATCAACTTTCGGTTAGTTTCACTTAGTCTCAACTTACTTTAGTCATTTGAACCGGTTCCGATACGTTATAATCAATTTTGATAAATTTGGTTAGTTTGGGTTAGTAGTTCAATCCACTTTCGGATAGTTTCACTTATTCTCAACTTATTTTAGTCATTTGAAGCGGTTCTGATACGTCATAATCAATTTTAATAGATTTGTTTGGTCGTCGATTCAACCTTCGGTTAGTTTCACTTATTCTCAATTTATTTTAGTCATTTAAAGTGGTTCCGATACGTTATAATAAATTTTAATAGAATTGGTTAGTTTGGGTTAGTCGCCGATTCAACTTTCGGTTATTTTCACTTAGTCTCAACTTATTTTAATCATTTGAATCGGTTCCGATACGTTATAATCAATTTGAATAGATTTGGTTAGTTTAGGTTAGTCGTCCAATCAACTTTCGCTTAGTTTTACTTAGTCTCAACTTATTTTAGTCATCCGATACGTTATAATCAATTTTGATAGATTTGGGTTACTAGTTTGGGTTAGTCGTCGATTCAACTTTCGGTTATTTTCACTTAGTCTCAACTTATTTTAATCATTTGAATCGGTTCCGATACGTTATAATCAATTTTAATAGATTTGGTTAGTTTGGGTCAGTCGTCGATTCAACTTTCGGTTATTTTCACTTAGTCTCAACTTATTTTAATCATTTGAATCGGTAGTTTGGGTTAGTCGTCCAATCAACTTTCGGTTAGTTTCAGTTAGTATCAACTTATTTTAGTTCATCAATTTTAATAGATTTGGTTAGTTTGGGCTAGTCATCTAACCAACTTTCGGTTAGTTTCACTTATGCCCAGTTTCTCAAAGTATGGATAACTTTATTCTTCAAATATTTCCTATGACAACGATTGTTAATACAATTGTAACCATAGTAATTATAGGCTTCATAACTTTATACAATAGATATCTGGTACTTCAGAAACCGGGCATTAGTCTCAACTTATTGTAGTCATTTGAACCGGTGCCGATACGGTATAATCAATTTTGACAGATTTGGTTAATTTGGGTTAGTCGTCCAATCAACGATACGAAAATTCCGTAACACGAGACGAAAACATAAACCATGTCGTGACGTGGCCTTGAAAAATCACTCTCATGAAACCAAAGAAGTATAGTAAAAATGAGGTTCGAAGTATTATATTATTATATATTTTTAAATAAATTTTAGGTAATTCCACCATTATTGCTATCTTTGAAACGGTCAAAGCTACAAAGATGATTAAATTAGAAAAAAGTTGCCATTATTGATGTCTTTTCATGACCGATTTGCAGTGTTGTTAAATTCTTGTTAGATTCTGAGATAGCAACAGTGGTATCACCTAAAAATGACACCCTGTATAGCATTTTTTTTTTTAATTTCCTCCTATGAAAATATTTTTACAACTTTGCTCAGTTTCACTTGATTTTTCACCCGGCCGGCAGTCAGTAGGTCTTTCGGTACGTGTCCATACAATCTCCTGAATACATCTCTGGTAAACGCCTGGCTAGAGAAAGCCACGCGAATCGATCGGACACTACGCAGCGCATCGCTCATCTCCAGTTATGACGTGATATAAAAGAATGTGGTTGAATTACATCAAAAGATTTACCGCTGAGTAAACTTACTAGTTTGTTTATACTATGCATGCTATAACTATATCTGGCTGGCTTCGAAAATATTTACAGGTTGGCTAATTTCAATAGACAGGAACGTATTCCTTATTGCATTATTTAGGTAGGGTAGGTTAATGCTATTTCACTATTATAACTTATTGGTTATCTTTGACGAGCGGTACTACAGTGATAATAGTGGCTATGTAAATATGTCTAGCCAAGAAAAACAAATGCGTGTTAACAGCAGAATGATTTTCTCATCACTTTACATTAGTGGAATTATTGTATCTACATAATAGTATATTATTTTATATGGAGGAAAAGTGATACTTTTCATGGCGCGCTCGTGTTTAACAGCCGAACGGAGTGAGGCTGGTAATAGAGAGCAAGCCATGAAAAGTAACTTTTCCTCCAAATAAAATATGCTGTTTTTTCTTCAAATGTCGACAAATTAATCCAAAAACGTCTCTTTTTAATAGTAATAATAATTATTATTAAAGATAAGTGGGTTCGCAAGGCGGCTTAGACCGGTGCGATGTCGGTGAATAGGCTCAGGTTGTTGCTATAGTAATGTAACATAAAGCTGTCAGTGGACACTGTCAACAATATTCATATTTTTAAAATTGCGTATTCGATTGCGTTTTAATTCCGTATTGATAAGCAGTTATTGAGTAAGTTCGATTAAATAATAACCAATTTGTTCCTAAATTAGTGATTTTTAGAAATGCAGTCACACATTGAGTGATAAATACAAATTTTAGTTTAATAACTCTTGAGTTGTTGACGCTTATTTTGATGTTTGTTTGTATTGTATCTATGTTGCTATGACAACACTTTTACCTCCGCCGGCGGAAAAGTGACAAGTAAAGCTCCGGCGGAGGAAAAACGAAACTTCACTGCCGCCTACACAGTCGAGTAATGACGGATTTACTGACGTTTGAAGAAAAAATATATTTCGTAAAATTATATAAATACAAAAAAGTGCCAGGTGTCTGGAAATAACCACAGTATGGTACAATTGGGATTGGGTATAAGTATTGTTTATCATCGGCGACACCCTACACGGAATATAAGGGTACATGTCGTAGTGACGTTGATTGAGGAATCTGTATTTTTGAAAAAACGACACTGAAAAACCAACACAAATTTACACAATTATACAAGGCGTGACGTCAGTGACTTTACAACATGTTTCCTATTGCCGTGCTTTCAAGTTGGTGGTAATAGTTACTCTTATATAGAAAAGAATTTTGATCAATGCATGGCTAAAGTTAAATATTCTTGTTTGATTTTGTTATCAAAACTATTCTTCTCAAGCAATTGACCATGGTATTGCAAGGTCTGTGGGATTGGTACACATTCCAAGTGGCTAAGAAACCAATTTAAGAATTTACCTATGAAATAATAGAATTCAGGAGTACTACATTCCTTAGATTTCAAAAACAAAATTAAATGTACGAAACTTAAGGAAGGTGAAATTTTAATCTCGTTTGATGTTAGCTCAATGTTCCCTATTGTACCAATCCCACAATACCTTCGTGAATTACTTAAGATGAATAGTTTTGATAACGAAATCAAACAATAATAATATTTAACTTTAACCAAACTTTGCATGGATCACAATAATTATTTTCAATACAAAACTAACTATTACCATATTACCAACAACTTAAAGGCACAGCAGTAGGGAACTGTTTATCGCCGTTGTTAGCTAATCTTTTCATGAGTAAATTTGAAAATTAAATCAGCCACGAGCTCGAATATTTTCGAAGGGTATGGTATAGGTATGTGGATCACATTTTCGCGATTTTCGGTCGAAGGGTATGGTATGGGTATGTGGATCACATTTTCGCGATTTTCGACATAAAAACTGCTAATAATAGTACACCCTATGGTTAGTTTTCTTCGCGGCAGAGAAATATTTAATAATGAAAAGGGAACCATTAAGAATATAGCGAAAGTTAATGGTTTCAATACTAAGTTAATATATAGACTAATTAGTAGGCATGTGTGCAGAAAGACCATTCGTGATTTCACTTCTTTTGTTAATGAGAATGAAAATACAAAATATGTCTCGATAGCGTAATCCACAGTATATTAGAGGACTCCAAAAAGTTTTTAAGGAAGTAGGTTTAAAATAAGTATACCATACTCAGTTTAACATTAAGAAATTATTGGGTGGTCCAAAGGACAAAACTGAAATATTGGAAAAGTGGAATTTAGGAAATTGGATATAGATTGTAACAAAAAATATGTTGGGCAAACTAGAAGATCTATACAAAAAAAATTTATTTAAAATATGGTAGAACAGAAAAATCAAGCGTTGCCAAGCATGCCTTTGAAAATAATCATAGAATAGCAATTAAAAATTTAAAATTAATTATACCAATTAAGTCCATATTTAATTCCATTATTATAACAGTATGTAATTTTATTATACTTTATATACATAATTATTATTTTCATTAGTTCTTCCGCATTATATATTTTAAACACAATACGAAAGGAAGGGAATTTATTATTACAGAAAAATATATGAATTATGCTGGCATCTTAGTTCTTTTGAGATTAGAAATTAAATTACTGACCGAAAAGCAACTAGAGTTGTAATGTTACATATTTCTGCCAAAAGATCTACACAATAATATTTAATGCACATAGTATATAAAAATATAGCTTATTTGCAAACGTAATAAGCAAATTCTGATATCCTAGAATTTGCATGCTTACGAATTGCGAAATAAATCTACCGAACTGGCAGATAATGCTACCGTTCGATATTAATACCAACTTTGCCAGGCTGCTGCCCGCATTTGGAGGAGCGGCTAAACGTAACGCAAATGTTAACAATGTTGCCAAAATGGTAAGTCAATTCCTCGCTTCGCTCTCTACGGGGGCACAACCAACAACAACTAACCGAAACTAACCCAGGGCAGGCCCAAAATTAAGAAAACAACTTTTCACACAACCTAAAAAAACATCTCTTGCCAACCCGGGCCGCTCTACCACAAGCACAGAATCTGACCACTGGACTAAAAGACATGTTGACAGCAATTCATTGGACCGTAAAGACATGGGTGATTCTGATGCATCGTACTGCGCATGCGATAGGATTTACAACATTGCGCTACATTTAGCCATTCCTGTATTTGGCACTTTTCCCACAGATACGTCTTGCGCGGAGAAAAATGCGTGACCATCGGACCTCTCTCCTCTCTTGTTACCCTTCTGACTCCTCCTTATTCTTGTGGTTAGAGAGCAAAATGCAGACAAAATATATCAATTTAATATAATGTGTTCGCTTTCTTTTTTGTTTCACTTTACTTCCCATGTTGGTTAGCTTTATATTATTACATACTTCATATATTTTACCCTTAAAAAAATATGTAGTTTTATAAAAAAAAAAAATTTTTTTTTGACTTTATTTTAAAAGTATTAACATTAGAAATCTCCTGTTACTTAGTGATCACGTAGGTTATTGTATATCTGTGATCCGTCTAGGAGACATAACCTTAATGATGATTTACAAAAAGGAACACAATGTATATTCAGCTTTTGAATTCTACGGAAGACTTAAAGAATATTTGGGATAGGCAATATTTAAATTAAATTGTTTAAGAAAGATTGGTCTTTTGCAAACTTTGGAAGACTCTAGAATCTATAACCGGTCCTATATTTAGAACAAACTGAATTGAGATTTCCATCTTAAAATAAACTACCCTCGAAACAACTTTTTAATATCGTCCGTTAAGGTCGCGCACACTATACATACCTGCACGGACCGGCACGGACCATACCAGTAAAATCTGCCCGTGAAGGCTACCATGTTATTTAATAGAGCAGTGCACAGTAGACCGTCACCAACAACGACCGTCAGAGTAGGTCGTGTCGGTCTAGGACAAATATGACCGGCCATATCTATGCCTGGTCGTACTGGTCCGACCTAATGTGCGCACCGACACCTTCATAGACATGCAAATATTGAGTGGCATGCCACTTGGTTAGGTCTTGTTTATTTTGGTTTCGAACGTTCAAATCGTTTATGATTGTGTTTAAATATGAATGAAGAAAAGCTTATTCTACTGGTACAAAAGTATCCAGAGCTGTGAGATACGAGCCACTCATTTAATAGAGACCAAGAAAGAAAAGATGCAATATAGGAGGAAATAGCAAAAAAATAACTTCCTAAATAAAACAGATAAATAAATGTTATTTTGTTTCTGCGGCGTGTTGCTACTTGTTGCAGGATTGCAGATAGCGAATCAGCGGTAATAATACTTATTAATTATAATTTAACTGAACATAAAAAACTATAAAAATAAACGTAAATTGTAAAATCTAAAACGGTTTAACTTAGAATAACGGCCACTTCTTCTGAGTTTGTACATTACGACTTAACTTATAATGGGATTTGATTGTATCCGTTATTACTCGCGGCATCCTCTTCTTACTATGTCTATTTGCCAAGCTACTGCTCCATTTTCGGACATAAAATGCTGTGCAAATTTGTCCCTAATTTGAATAGCTCTAGTTGTAGAATTTCCTCCACTTCTATTAATGTTTTGTAAACTCGGCATTAGCGGCGTGGTGATTTCCTCCTCCTCTGAAGTCCAATAGGAAGTATCAGTGCGCAAAAAGTTGTGAAGGCAACATGTCGCGGCAACAACAATGTCCAGGTGTTCTGGGAAAATTTGTAATTTTCTTTGATACAATCGGAACTTTTTGGCCAAAATACCGAAACAATTTTCCACGATTCTTCTAGCTCTGCTATGGCGATAATTATACATTTGTTTTGCTAAGCTGGATTTCACTTGCTTCCTAGGGAAAGGTCGCATAAGATGTTCTTGGAGAGGGAATCCTTCATCTCCAATAACAACATGTGGTACAGGCTCAGTACAACCTGAAAAAAGTTTGTCATCAGGACAATTTACCTTATCGGTTGCCATTTTTTTCCATAACCACCTATAGTAACGCTGATGAATTTATAATCAGCACCAACTAATGCCATCAAAATGACACTGAATGTCTGCTTATAATTAAAAAATAAGGACCCAGACTTTGGAGGGCACCACAGCAATTGGGATAGTTCCACCGTATTCTGAAATTGTTTTCAATATTTTCCCATTGTTCTTTGGACGGCTCCGGCATTACAATTTGCATTAACTCTTCCCAGATAGCATTACAAGTAGAGTATACTATTTTCCTTACAGTTTCCCCTAGGCGGTAGCTGGATGGTATTGTTTTAAAGCTGTCTCCAGTTGCGAGGAACCTAAAAATGGAAATAGAACAGATAATCATCAATATTTTTATATCAAATACTGCTATTCATACATACAATGAAGAGTGGAGATTCCAAACGCTTTATGCGCCAATTTACTTAAATTAGAGTTTTTACTTCGATAAGTTTTATACAGGGTGCCAATAAATAAGTTGCGAAAGAAACAGAGGGTGATTCTTTGGGTGATTCTAGACGTAAAGTTCAAACAAAGATACGTCCGCAAATGCTTCATTTTCGAGATACAGAGTGTCAAACCTTAAAAAAACTAAACCGTTTTTTCGTAAATCTAAAATATCCTACTTGTAAAGTTACCAATAATTGTTTTTGTTACAGGCGACGATTGTAAAAAGAAATGGTTTACATTAAGAGATGTTTACAGGCGAAGCTTAAATAAAAGGAACATTGTCAATGGACAAGCGAGTACAAATAGGTCGAACAGCAAATGCAGTTTCTTCGTCCGTGTTTCGAAGAACGGTCACAGTTGACAAACCTTGATAGCCCATCTGAAAGTGATAACAACGAGGATGAAGAGGAGCCATTTACTGAGGACTTGGCAACTGAAATTAGAGACACATTAAGTTCTTCGGTAGCGTCGCAACCGTGAACGGTGTATTTTGCATTAATTCCGTCCCCATCTGCATCTGTACAGGGTGGCACGAATTCGTGTCTATGTATGGGGAACTCGAAAACCGTAAGAGATACAGTGCCGGTCAAATTAAGGCAAAATTGCGCATTTAAGTGCCTAACAATATGCCGTTTAGAAAGTTTTAAAATTCCGAGTATTTACGGAGATATCCGGAAAAAACCGAAATTTTGAAAAATGGTTTTATTTTTTTCCTGCGCTTATTTAAAAACGGATTTCAAATCTAATTGCACTTTTGCATTGCCACTTTTTCCTCTCTATCCAATGATGATATCCAGTTTGAAATCCGACGTTTCGTCTTCAAGGGATCATCATCAACTTTCTTTTTTTAAATATGAACTTTAATTTTTTTTATCGTTTTTCAGATGGTATTGGCGTTATTAATATGAGTATGTGTTTTTATTATTTTTTTATTTTTTATTTTTTTATTTTTATTTTTTTTTATTATTTTTATTTTATATATTTTGCTTTGGCGTGATTTTAAATAATTTAAGGTAGGTACTTTTGAAATTTTCATATTCTATAAAAATAATTATTTGTCTTTTGCATTAAGTGGAAAAATGGAGCCCGTATTAAAAATTAAAAATAGTAAAATTATTTTTGACGAGAATATGGCCATCAACTATTACTCAAACAAGTTGCTTAGTGCATTTTATTTATAAGCAAAGTTCCAATAGGTGTTTTTCCATCAAAGTTCCTAAAGTATCACGTAGTATGATTATAAATTGTTGATGTTCTCTATTAAATAAATTTTTTAATTGGTTAAAAGTTGGGAATATTTTATCTTTGCAATAAGCAACTTATTTCAGTAATAGTTTATGGCCATATTCTCGTAAGAAATAATTTCACTATTTTTTATTTTTAATACAAATACAATTCCACTTAATACAAAAAACAAAATAAAATATTTTTATAGAACATAAAAATTTCAAAAGTACCTACCTTAAATTATTTAAAATTACACCAAAGCAAAATATATAATTAAAAAAATAATAATAAAAATATAAAAAAATAATAAAAAAGATATAAAAAAATAAAAACACATAGTCATATTAATAACGCCAATAGCATCTGAAAAACGATAAAAAAAATAAAGTTCGAATTTAAAAAAAGAAAGTTGATGATGATCCCTTGAAAACGAAACGTCGGATTTCAAACTGGATACGATCGTTAGATGAAGCGGAAAAAGTGGCAATGCAAAAGTGCAACACAATTTGAAATCCGTTCTTAAATAAGCCCAGAAAAAAAATAAAACGAATTTTCAAAATTTCGGTTTTTTCCGGATATCTCCGGAAATACTCGGAATTTTAAAACTTTCTAAACGGCATATTGCTAGGCACCTAAATGCGCAATTTTGCCTTAATTTGACCGACACTGTATCTCTTACGGTTTTCGAGTTCCCCATACATAGACACGAATTCGAGCCACCCTGTACAGGGTGTCCCAAATTCGAGCCTGATCATTGGGATCTCGGAAACTAGAAGAGATACGAGGTCGGTTAAATGGAGGCAAAGTTGTGCAATTTGATGATCAAAATGCCATCTTAAAAGTTTAAAAATTCCGGATACGAAGATTTTTGGAAAAAAACGAATATTCGTGATTTCATTTTAATTTTTTTATTACTCTATTTGAATAGAGATAGCAAAATAAATTTCACATTCTCATTGGTACTTTTTCTGTTCTATAAGATGGTGTTATCAGATTTTCAAACTGACGTTTTGTCTTTGAGCTGCCATCATCAACTTTGTTTTTTCAAATACGGCCCTGGATTTTTTATTACGGATTTTAAGAGCATCTAAGGTCCCAAAGCCAATGATGTATCGCACTTATTCGGAAAAATCATATTAATGGCATTTTCCATAAGAACTCATGTGCTAGAGAGAAACAGAAAACATATTTTTGGTAAGATTTTACCAGGAAATCATTAATATGATTTTTTCGAATAAGTTTCAGAGTCATAAAAAAATAAAAATAAAATCGCGAATATTCGGTTTTTTCTAAATATCTTCGGAAGTATTCGGAATTTTTTAACTTTTAAGATGGCATATTGATCAGCATCAAATTGCGCAACTTTGCCTCCATTTAACCGACTCGTATCTCTTCTAGTTTCCGAGATTCCAATGATGAGGCTCGAATTTGGGACACCCTGTACAAGTACACTCATCGAAGAGCATCTCCATACACCATCTCTTAGGAAAAAAAAAACAAACAAACGCCCGTGCGTGCTGCTGAAGTACTACAATTATATTTGAACAAAAAACCTCCATCGATCCAAGAAGATCATTTGTCCACATTTTTTCGGTCCATGGAACTCAACGTTAGAACGTTTCCCAATTCCCTACAAATTGAGGCAAAACAAAAAATATTCGAAATAGTCATTAAATTGGAGCATTATCTACCACTCCATAGCAGGGACAACGCCCACCTTTTCTTCATAGTCTAAGATCCGGTATTAGAAATATATACCCTCATCTGTTATTTCACGATGACAAAGAATATATATTAGATAATAATATATAGATTGATAAATCGCAAATGGGTTGCCTAGCTAAATCACGTGCCGATGCCGTTAAATAATATAAATTCTAATTAACTTTTTTGGAACAACTTCCCCGATTTGTTATTCGAAAAAAAACGAGCATTAGCTGAGAGAATGTCACAAGGAACTGGAGAAATATAGGTTGCTTACTTTCCTCTCAGCCCAACTATGAAGTTGCCAGGTATAAACAGGTGAGCAAGCGTTATTAATATATTGAGATAACCCACATCTTTAAAATACTATTTCATTAGACCTGATACA
>MU182647.1:55855-77833 GCA_016904865.1 Pissodes strobi | reverse complement strand
TAGAATTTGATATTTACAGAAAAAATACTGCCACTAACCGATATATTTCTAATGACTCCTTCCACTGCGACCAACATAAAATGGCCAGCTTTCATTTTTTAGTACACCGTTTGGTTAACTTTCCACTTAGCAGAGAAAGCTTTAGATTAGGAATAGAGCGAAAGTTAATGGTTTTAATACTAATTTAATAAATAAACTAATTAATAGGCATTTGTTTAGAAAGACCATTCGTGATTCCACTTCTTTCGTTAATCAGGATGAAAATACAAAATATGTTTCGATACCGTATAATCCTCAGTATACTAGAGGACTCCAAAAAGTTCAGTAGGTTTAAAATTAGTATACCAGACTCAGTTTAACATTAAGAAATTATTAGGTGGTCCAAAGGACAAAATTTAAATATTAGAAAGAAGTGGAATATATGAAATTGGATGTATGGATTGTAACAAAAAATATGTTGGGCAAACTAGAAGATCTATACAAACGAGATTCAAAGAACATAAGTATGGTAGAACAGAAAAATCAAGTGTATGGTAGAACAGAAAAATCAAGTGTTGCCGAGCATGCTTTTGATAATAATCATAGAACAACAATTAAAAATGTAAAATTAATTCATAATATAACTACGTTGGGGTTTGGAACCTTCGGCAACATGCACTAAAACAGAGTTTTATCCACAATACCGAAAAAGAATTTTTGCACTCGACGCGCGTTTCGCTAACCCTGTTAGCATCATCAGGAGATGATTAAAAGTTTTAATCATCTCCTGATGATGCTAACATGGTTAGCGAAATGCGCGTCGAGTGCAAAAATTCTTTTTCGGAATTGTGGATAAAACTCTGTTTTAGCATAATATAACTGATAGGAGATTATTAGACGCATATGAAAGTATGGAAATTATTAAATGTAAGAATAGTTTAAATAGAGATAGAGGGCCTATTCCGTATAGTCCATTGTATTGGTTGATCAAGCGTGACTAGTGGGATTCCAGGATTGGTTCTTTTTAGTTCCGCTTGATTAAGCAAACAGTAGTATAAAAGAGAGTTAGGTAGATTTTAATTTTAGTTTTAATTATCTCCTGATGATGCTAACATGGTTGGCGAAACGCGCGTCGAGTGCAAATATTCTGTTTCGGTATTGTGGATAAAAAAAACTCTGTTTTAGTGCATGTTGCCGAAGGTTCCAAGCCCCAACGTAGTTATTTTCATTAATTTGTTATTTGATTTCACTAAATTAATTCCTTAATTAACTTTAGTGATTCTTCATTTTGATTGAAATACTTAATTGAACATTGGATACTGGAAAACTTTAATATAATTCAGTATTAGGTTGGAAAACTGATCCCGGCGCGCTTATTAGTGAAGTATTCTATTTCTTTTTGGTTTTGTTTTACTATTTAAACTGTATAGATTTATTGCCTTATAGTTACTTTATACTCTAAGACTAAATTAGTTTAGTTTATATGCTAGCTTTCACTGTACATTTAATATTCTAACTCATACAGAACTTCAATAGCAAGACACCTGACCCTTGTTACAAATAACAACATTATCAATAAACGTGAACATTGTTTAAAAATTTTAGTTTTTTTTTGTTGTCTAATATCTTATTACTTACTTGCAAACTTATTCGTGAATTTATTTAGTTATTGAGGAGTGGTACCTAGGACACCAAAGGCAGTTAGCAGTTCAACTGGTAGAGAGGTGCTGGCGCCCTTAACCGAACCCCATCTTTCACTGAGCAGCAGGATTTGCACACTCGCCTCAACTGCCTCTTCTCGTATAAGTAATTGTTTTATTGTTATTATTATTTTAATAATATTTTATATCAACTATAACCTTACTCTCTGCTATTAAACAGAGAAAGAGTGTGGCAAGGCAACATTTAGATTTCGATCTAATTCTTATAATAATCTAGACTCAATAATCCAAATAACAGTGCTAAGCCCAAGTAATAAGAGCACTTAAAAAGTAGCAACGAAAAAACGAAAAACTAAACGCAGCTTTTGATTATAAACATATAAACGGTAAGATCAAAGATCAATTAAAACAACATATTATAATATAATAATATAATAATTTAAAACTCAAAATTCAAATGAAAATTAGAAGTCATCAGTCATCTGACATTTGACATTATAGATTTCACCAATAGTGATTTAGTATCGATACCACAAAATAATAATCGATACATCTAATTCGACGTGTTAAGAATCGTTTTTTTTTCGACATCGAATTTGCTATCGTATTCGAGTCTCGACTCGATATGTCGAATCGGCATTGAATGAGAATTCGTATGCTGATCCCTACCACATGTCTTTATCAAAAATAGCCTATTACAAATAAAACTATTACTAAAACGGAGTTTTATCCACAATACCGAAACAGAATTATTGTACTCGACGCGCGTTTCGCTAACCATGTTAGCATCTCCTGATTATGCGAAACGCGCGTCGAGTGCAATAATTCTGTTTCGGTATTGTGGATAAAACTCCGTTTTAGTGCATTTTGCCGAAGGTTCCAAACCCCAACATAGAAATAAAACTATATTGGTCAGTTGCCGTGTCAGGCCGATTTTGTCGCTTTTCCATCAAAAACATACAAATTGATTGTTTTTACGTAATTTTTAGACGTTTTTTATTGGCGGAAACCTAATAGTAATCAACTGTCTAGAGGGGCAGTGGAGCGAATAGGGGTGATGGCTGGGAAAAAAAAGGTGCGCTCGCTACGGGGACGCAACCAATCAAAACTAGTCCAAGGCATGCCCAAAATAATAAATACAAAAATCGGAGGATGAACCACATTTGGGCCCCCAAAGTTCGAGTTTTGACACAAATGTTCAGCACCACTTAACAAAAGCACCAGAAATATAAGCAAAATCTAATGATTTTTTCTGCATTTTGGGCATTTCGTTGGGTTGCGCCTCCGGACCGAGCGAAGCGAGCGGAGGGCCATGCGCGTAGTGAAATATTAGTAGCACAGATTAACCCAACACAGATCCGAAAGTCAAGCGACAACACGGGGCCGCGCGATTCGCTTGGCCACGCCAGTTTTCGACTGTAAACCCGGCAGCTTATTCAGTCCGTAGGCTCGAGAGTGTTCGGTTGATTCAAGCAATCCTATATAGTCCGTGTGCATGTTCTCAATATGACTGCTGCGTGTAAAAATACGTGTTAATATACTTTTTAAGTGTCGAGTGGTGTTTAAAATGACTGGACACAGGTGTGCGTATAAATGTTGTTCTTCTAAGACAGGAGGAAAATTTTCAATGTTTAATTTTCCCAAAGACGGTGCCAGGTATGTAATCGTGTTATTTTTTAAATAGTGTTGAAATATATCAATAGTTAATATTTTTTTAATCAAATAAATTGATTACCTACAATGTCTTAAGTGTTGTATTTACGTTAATTATTAATTAAGCTCAGTTCTCTTACTGTAAAAGGAAGTACTGTAATCGTAAAAAAAATCGAGTTGTCATCGAACCACTATAAATTGAAGTCCTTAGATCACAAAAACAAGAAACAAGCTTCTCCAATTCCGTCGGTCGGTCTGTCTACCTGCGGTATGGCCGCACATATTTCCTTGTGGTATGTTTACGCGATTTTCATTGAATTTCCATTGATCTGCCAAACCGATTTCAATGAAAGTTTTTCTTGTGGATTGGTATTTTTTACAAGCTTTTATTTACTTTCACCTGTGGGTCTGTCTGTCTGTAACCAAATCTTGCAAGCTGAATTAGAACTACTTCTAAATGTACGATTGACTTGAAATTTGGTACACGTTTATAGTTCCGATGACAATACAATACTATAATGTTGTTCAGTTTACACCTCCCCCCTTTCAAGGGTAGGGAAGGGGGGCACCACTTAAAGTATGTACGATTTCGTTTAAAATTGGTATATGGGGGTTTTTGGGGAGAAGGAATATGAAGTTTTTATCAGATTTTCAAAATTCAAAATGGCGGATTTAACATGGCCGATTTTGGGTTAAATGTTGCAAGTCAATTTTAGCTGACTTCTACATATCCAATTCGCTTCAAATTTGGTAGGCGTTTGTAGTTCAAATGAAAACATAAAACTATGGTGTTGCTTACATTCACCGCCTTCTCTTCAAGGCTAGTGGTGGGGGCTCAACTTAAAGTATGTCCGATTTCGTTTAAAATTGATATATAGGGTTTTTATTTTTATTTATTCCGAGAAACTTATAGGTGTAGAAAAAAGCACGGTACTGTAAAGCCGCCCATACTCTCTAGCTTTATTTCTGCGATTTTTAAGTCGAAGCAGAAGCCGAGGGTCTTGAGTATACCATTTCTTTGACGTTAATATAAAAAAGTTATATGGCTTATACTGTTATTATTATTATTCCAGGTGTGAAATTTGGCTAAATATAGCTAAACAAGAAGATTTGTTGTATAAAAATCTAAAGAATTATAGAGTATGCGAGAAACATTTCGAAAATAAATATTTAACTGGATCCACAAATGCAAGAAAGCGTCTTTTTGATAATGCTATTCCTTCACCCTTTTGCGGCATGGGTTTGGAACATTCCTATGAATGCGAATCTGGGCAGCCTCCAAGAAAAATTCAAATTTTATCAGGTAAGGTACTTAAGAATTAGGTATCCTATGATGCAAAAAATAACTGATTAGTTATGAACCAGCTTTCTATTTTTTTAAACACTTGACTTTGTTGGTGTTGGCCGCCTAACCAAATTCAAAAGGTGCGTATCCACCAAAAAATCATTGGGAACAAACCTTTGCAAACGTTTGTAAGTGTTCATTCGTCTCCACCAGCCAATTACTCGGAAACAAGTAGGTACTCAAAAAAGCAAAGCGCACACACAAACAACAAATCCTTTTGATGTACCGACACCGATCGGAACACGACGAAATTATTTCAAACGTTTGCGAATGCGCGTGATATACGTCTCCACCAAACAAATATTGAGTTTGCAAATATTTGCCAATAATCACAAACATTTTGCAAGCTTGGTGGATACGCACCTAAAGATTGCGTTCCAGGCGGCCGCCTTTGCTTCTGCTTTTTATGGATACCGCGTGCCTGTGCCGCATTTGTTTGAATTTATAGCTAATTTTATAATAAATTAATCAATTATAGATATATCTTAGCAAATTTTGTTTGTAGAACTCAATTTTCATTCTTCCGTTCATATTGAAGTATACAAAGGGAGGTTACAATGTTCTCGTAAAAAATTTCGATGCCTTTTTTACAGATATCGATGTTTTGAGATCCCCTGAATGGATCCTGACTATTTTTGACCTGATATATTTGTGTATGTGTGCGTGTGTATTTGTCTGTGGCATTTTTTTGTGTCGCGATAATTTGAGAACGGTTTAAGCGATTTTAGTTAAACTTGAAGAAAAATGGCCAGGTGGGCGTTACGGGGCCATTTGATTTTGGAAGTAATTGGCATACGAATTCTAGTTCGAAAAGGGGCTCTTTTGATAGAAAAGTTGATTTGATGGCGTCTTTTAACGCATTTTTGTAGTGTTTTTTTTTTTATTTTTTACAGTATTCAGATTTCTTAATCAAGTTTTTTTTTACAGACTTTTTATTATCAGGAGCCAGTACCAGTACTAGTGATAATTTGAAGTTATCATCGCAAAATTTAACCAAGCCAGAGAGTCTTATCAAGATTGATGTGTCGACAAGTCCCACTAGATGTTCGCCGTTAGTCTCACCATCTGCAACAACCCAAACTGCACCAAGTCTTAGTACAAATACACCTCGAAAAATCAAGCTAAAATATCAAATCAAGTCATTAAGAAAAAAACTTTTAGAGCGTAAAAAATTGTTTAACAAAGAACACAGTAAGCTCCGCTATTTCAAGACGCTGTGCGATAAATTTCTAACAAAACCGCTTGCTGATATTGTTAAGGTTCAGGGTGACTTACAAAATAAGGTGCCAAAGGCTCGAAGATACACTCTAGCATATAAGCAGTTCGCACTGAAGCTTCACTTTTTGGGACCCAAGGCATACAGCTTTTTAAAGCAAATCCTTTATTTGCCAACAAAGCGATGTCTAGAACAGATGACGCAAAATCTTATTTGCAAACCTGGATTAGAAAACGATTCTCTGTTTGATGCAATTGGATTAAAGGTGAAAAATATGATGGAAATAGATAAATATTGCAATATTTGCATAGATGAAACCGCATTAAAATCGAATCTGTATTTTCATTTGGGTCGCGATGAAATTGTTGGATTTCACGACATAGGAAAAGGAGGACAAGATGCTTTAATTGCTCAAAATGTTGCAGTTATAATGGCAAGAGGGCTTTTTCAAAATTGGAAGCAACCTATCGCATACTTTTTCATTAACACTCAACTGAAATCTACCGATATACATAGTCTGTTATCAGAATGTGTTAAAAAACTGTCAAATGCTGGACTATATGTGCAAGGTCTTATTTCTGATATGGGTACAAACTTTGTCCAATTTTCAAAATTAGTTAATGTTACTGTCGAAAATCCTGAATTTCAGTTAGGAGAGCACACACTTCTTTATTTTTTTGATCCGCCGCATCTCGTAAAGGCCACAAAAAATTGTCTTATGAGAAACTCGTTCCATTTTAATGGCAGTGAAACGTCCGGGAAATATGTAGAGCAATTTTATGAAGAGGACAAAAAGCAACCTTACAGGTGTGCACCCAAGCTGACGGATTCACATATCCATCCAACAAACTTTGAATCAATGAAAGTAAAGTTGGCTGTGCAAGTTCTTAGTAGAACTGTTGCAAGCGGAATGCACACGTATATGAGTTTGGGTGCACTTCCTACTACAGCTGCAGGTACTATTGAGATAATAGATAAATTTGATAAATTGTTCGACATTTTAAACTCTATGGATATAAACCATCCAAATAAATATAAAAAAGTTTTCCAAGGCTTAGATTACCAAGTTATCTATTTAGACGAAATGTGGCAATTTTTGCATGATTTAAAAATATATAGTAACAATAATATGGATCTTACATCAAAATGCAAATTTAGAACTTGTTGGATGATAACAATAAAGGCTCTAAAAATTCTCTGGCAAAGGCTGTCTGATGCAGGATTTACCTACTTAAAAACCAGACGACTCAACCAAGACTGTTTGGAAAATTTCTTCGGTAATGTAAGGCAGCAAGGAGGAAATTCAATCAACCCTACCCCAATCCAGTTTGAAAGAATCTTTAAGAAGCTATTTTGTCAAAGTTTTTTACATTCCGACCACATGAATTGTGCAGATGATTTTGGAGTTTTATTAGCAGAGTTAAAACATATTAAGCCAAATAATATTTTCCAGAATAAAGACATCACTCAAAATTTGAATGCCGCTGTATCAGTTTCAGACTCTAGCTACAGGTACGAGAACATAGGAACTCAAAATGCATTTAGTTACGTATGCGGATATTTAATTAAACGGGCTTTGCAGACACATATTTGTGATACGTGTGCAGCAGTTTTTAATGAATCGGCAATAATTGACACAAGTAAGATATTCATTCACTTAAAGGCATATTCCACTGAGAGTAGCAATTTTGGCAGTTTAAAGTCGCCGAATGAAAACTTTATCGATTTTGTTTATCAGTTGGAGTCAGTATTTATAACTCTTTTTGATACTCGTTCTTGCCAAAAAGGAATCTCCAAAGAATATTTCAATGAAATGTCAAAAATAAATTTTAATCATCCTTGCATGGAGTTTCCTCTTATTTTTATTAAAAAAATTATTTATTAGACTAAGAATCTTTTATACGCTAAAATATGCTAACAGGGAACTTAAATTTTCAAAAAAGTCTGAGAAAACCAATAGGAAAGTTAAAATATTGTCACATTTGTAATAAAAATATGTTTTTTATTACCTAATCCATCTTTCTCATCCTACTTTTGCCCCGCATCAATCTTCAAAAATGGTATTTATTGTATTTAACATAACTTTTGTCATCGAGATAAAATTCAATTTAATTAGATACACCTCATGATATTTTCAATATTTTTACCCTGTTTGCACCTCATCCACCATTGTGGGTGGTGGATTGTGTTAAAATTTTATTTTTATTCTTTAAATACTTGACGAAATTACCTTTCGTTTAATTAATGTCTCACGAGGTACATTTTCCATGTACCCTTTTTTTGTAAAAAAGACAACCCCAGTTTTTCGCCCCTGAGAGGTTGATTTTTTTCTGTGGCCCAAATCATGACCACCCACCAAATTTGATTCAAATTAGTGAAGTACTTGTTGAGATATCGGCGTTGGTTACAGCAAGACAGACAGAAACCGGAACAAAGAGTAGGTATTCGAAATGTTTTGAAACGCAAAGGTATATAAATATTTTTGAGATCGGATATTTATTTTTACGATTTTAGAACGATCACATATTATGTGTAGTAAGATCGCATTATGGTGCAGACAATCTGTTCCCAAGAGCTAATAACACTATGGTGCAATAAAATGTTATCCCGTCTACCAAGGTCGAAAAATGTGGTTCCCTGCGCTTCGCGAAGCTTTCAAATCTGTGTTGGGTTAATCTGTGTTAGTAGAATCATAAAAATTAATCAACTGCAACGGGACAGTGGAGCCCTTTTCCCCAAACCTTGTTACGCCTCTAATATATTAATAAAAATAACACATATTTTTAACAACATTCGCCTTTGCAAACAGAATATTTTCTATTTTTATACACTTTTTTTACCCCACCCATTTAGTACTTCTAAAAACTAATGATTAATAAATGTATTATTTGAGCTTTCACAGCCATAAACTATCACAAGATATATATCACTAAAAATGAAAAGAAAAAAATCATTGACCTGGACTGCACAGAAAAGATATGTTGAACGCAAAGAAACAAAACAGGAACTCAAAATAAGCATATAAACTTTTCGCGATTTTTCCAGCAAAAATCTTTAAACAAAACATTAAATTTTTTGTCCCTCTCAACATTCTTAATATTTACATTCGTAAAATTTAGGTCCTAGGCAAAGAGTATATAATGTAAAGAGAGGACAGTAAGAGAGAGCAATCAAATTAGAGAGGGATAGATGAGAACTCCGACTTAAAGGGCGCCTCGTATGTTATCGGATTATATCGGACACAATCGTCAAGCAAGGACGATCAGCCAACACAGTGGGTTAAATATATCTCGTAAAGGTCAAGTTTAGATTTATTAGGGAGACGTTTAGTTTAGTTTTTTTAATTCATATTGTGTAATTGAAATTAGGTGTGTAAACTTTAATCATGATATGTAACACAATTCATTTAATAGAATCTTTTAACAATCACTCGGTAAAATTTTGCTTACCTACAATACATGCATTTTTCATGACTTCTCAAAAATTCCTCGGATTTCTGATAAAACATTAATTGTTTTAATTTTATTACTAAATATTCAGAAAATTCTACTCTAATAATTAAGCTTCATACTCACTTTCGCTAATTTCGCCATTTTTGACTGTCATTTTCAGCTTTAAAATTATTCGCGGCGAAAAATTTTATTTATTTTACGAATTCTACCATAATTTCACAATTATTATTGTGAATTAACCTCAAATTTCTTGACTGCTTTGCTATATTTATTTGTTTATTCTTTTCAGGCATTGGGTTCATTAGTTAAATTGTAGAATAGATACTTTGACCATTGGATAATAATATTAATTATAATTTTTTTAGGTGGAGATATTATTATTTTATGTTCCGTTTGCGTCCGTTTGGTAATTATCTTAAAACTACGAAATACCCACCAGCTAAATGACACCAGAAAAGAAAATTTTCGGTTAGATATATATTCTTAAAATGCGAAAATATATTACTAACCTGCTTACATCATCCGGTACTTGGACCTAACCTATAAAACCTATTCCACTAAAAGCATACATTCGCAAAAAAGTTAAAACTATTTGAACTTTTTAGCAAATATTCGACGACGAAATTTTGCGTCAATGAGTATGGACCAAAACTTACATTCGCGCGAAAAATCAACAACTGTCAAAAAAGGCGAAATTTGCGGAAGTGAATATGAAGCTTTAAAGTGAGATTCGAATAGAATTTACTTTTTCGTTGGTTTATCTACATACTAAGAGTTTATCCCCTATATGTTTTGAATGAAACTTTCCTTTAAAATAATCGAAAAATATTGATTACACCTTTTTAATTTAAACTGAAGGAAATTCTTATTTGATTAATTAAAGCTTTTAGACGTCCTGAATAAATTTTAATAAAAATTCGCCGGAAACATTAAAAAACTGAATTTTATCACATTTTTTAATTAAAATAAGTTGAGCACTGAGATTTTAAGAAAATGCAAAAGTTTAAATAAATTCAGAGAATTTGAATGAAAATCACTCGATATAAAATTTTATCCTAGCAGAAAGTATTAGATATTTAGTAAATTTTGTCCTCATTTTCGTTATTTCGACCCACTGTGATGAAATCGTTTATTCGCCATCTTGTTTGACTTGAGGTCAACATCGCCCGCCTTGATAAAAAGTTACATCCGGCAACGTCGCGATATCTCCGAGTTAAAGGGACGAGGTCATTGAAACGGCTGACGAAAGATCAAAGGAAATTCGCCGGCTGTCTTCTCTTTACATTATATACTCTTTGTCCTAGGTATGCAAAAAAATGTAAATTTTAATCACATTTGGATTGTGGAATGTTTATGTTATGGACAGTGTTTGCCCGAGTTATATGACTATGAGTCACAATATTTGATATCAATTGCTCATTTCCATGTACAAAACCGCACACTGCAAAGATATATAAACTTTTAATATAATTTATTTCAAGAGAATAAAGTTGATTCGTGGGATATTATCTGGCCTTATTTAAAATTATGTAGTTCTTATGTTCAACTGATTTAGATTTGAATGAAGACTTTTTCTCATATAATACATACCGGCAAGTAAAAAAAATACATAATTATTTTATCAAATAATCACATTCTGAAAACAATCTATTTTTGTTTGGCTGAAAAAGCAATATCGGAGCTTTTAAAGGTTCATCAAAAATAACTTGATGACCTATATTTTGACTGGGACTCCGTCTTCGCAGATGCAATAAGCACAGAAAACTGAAACTTTTATGAACTAATTTAAGATTTATTTTTTTGGATTTGCAGATGTCAAAATTGGGAGGATGCTCTGGAGTTTACAGGCAATCACAAATATGCTAATATTAGCTCAGAACAATGTTACGTTAGGATAAGGGTGTAGTTGCATTTTACTGATGAATGTTTTGTCAACGACTTACGAAATTTAATTAATCGTAATGCAGTCCCTTCTCTGCGACTACCACCTAAAAGAAAGAGTATTGTAAGGACAGTAACGGTAATCGTAAATAGGGAAACTAATATACTAAAAATATAATATATTCTTGAAGTTAATGAATCTCATTATGTTGATTTTTGTTTGTTATTAAACTTTGCTCTTTCGGTTGTTAAAGTAAATTGTGGTGAAGGTACCCATTTCATATATTAAATAATTAATTTTCTAGCTACTGAATCACCTAACTGTTCGAATCGAAATTTAAATAAAACGTTTGCTCATGCTTATATTCAAACGGATGTTGAAGAAAAAGTAAACCAAATAAGTCAGTCAAAATAGTTTGCTTGGTATAAAAAGCATATTAAACATATGATTATATATTACTTGATTTAGGACGGCTTCCAGGGCATTTCCAACAATATAGATCTGTACTTTTTACATATCACATCTTTTTTAAATTTTAGACGAATCTACTCAAACATCATGCAGCTGAAAATAACCTGGATGCTCGAAGAGATTGGAAAATAAAATTACTATGGATGATCTTTTCAAATTTTTGGAAGAACAGTACCCTGAGAAATGTTGCAAGCTCTTAAAAGCTCAGCTCAGATTATGGAACAAGTCACCAAGATGTACAGATGAGTTAAAACAGTTCGGTTTAAGTATATTTTTTCTGGGTCCGAAAGCCTAAAAAAAAATTTCTAGTATATACAGGTTACCATCCAAAACAATACTACACCTTTTCACTGCAAAGTGGGTGATAAATCCAGGCTTCAATTACTTTATTTTTAAAATGACAAAGCTGAGGGTGCGACTTTTAAAAGAAAAAGAAAGGGATTGAATATGTTTAGATGAAAAGTCACTCAAGTCACATCTTCTGTATGACATTTCCTAGAATAAAATTATACGTTTTCAGGAAACTTACCCGCAAACTACTACCTACTAGCCTGTAATGCATTGGTAGTACTGGTGGAGGGAATATTTTTTTTATAAATCCACGGCGGCAGCTAACGAAATTAAAGATTTTTTATTTGAATTTGCAAGGAAGTTAAACAATGTTGGTTTGAATGAAATCGGTGTTGTTTCAGATCAAGGCCCTAATTTTCAAAGATTTGTTAAACCCACTCTTAAACTGACTGAAGATGCATCTACATTTTATGTTGATAATTCCAAACTTGTATATTTCTGTGATGTTTTAAAATCCACCAGAAACATATTTTCAACGCAGGAAGGACAAACAGGAAAAATATATCTCGAAACAATGTGCAATTATGATAAATTAATATCATATAGATTATTTCCAGATGACCACATCTTCCCAACAATTTTAAAAAGATGAAAGTTATACTTGTGTCCCAAATTTTAAGTCACTCAGTTGATGTTGCGTTATTTACTTATACTGATTTTAAGATTCTACCCTCAGACGCAAAGATTACAGCAAATTTTATTCAAAATGGACGATTTATATGACATGTTAAATATAAGTCACTTAAATAATTACGATACTTTTATGGGTACAGAACAACAGATTAATTTTTTAAATAAAATGTTTTAAAGTCATTAATAAAGAGGGAAAAAATATTCCAAATCAATTGACAATCAACTCGATCTTGATTTTGTGGGAACAATTAATGTTAACGAGAAATCTCAACAGGAAAACTTTTCGGACAAATAAGAAACTGTAGATATGTTCTATATTGTTGTGGAGGATTCATGTTTGAACTTACAGATTTTTGTCTCCACTATCCTTTTGAACTTGATATATAGCGCCTCTTCGGCTCTGGCTCCAGGATGTAAACAGCACAAGTGCTAGTTTAGTGACCCTAATGAAATATCTAAATAACTTCAACTTTTCGGCAAATAAATCTATTCCCGTCATCAAGAAATGTAAAAACTAAAAATGAAAATGGTTAGTAAATACAATAAAAGAGTAAAAAGCTCTTGCAGATTGTCAAGCTTTGAATTGACTTTGACAAGATGACAATTATAATGCCATATTTAATTACTGGTTACTGGTCTTTAGTGTGATATTGAGGTGTTATTTGGTAAATTAATTTGTTTTTGATGTTTTATATATCTACAGTTTGGTATTATTCACTTAGGAAGAATATAATGATTTTTGTTGAAAGGATTAGTTAATTTTTAAGTGTCCGTTATAGATGACATTTTTTCAATTTATCCATATAACGAACATTTTCTTAACGATTTTCTAAATCATATTAACACCAAAGAACCCACTATAGAAAGAGAAATTAATGAACAACTTTCATTTCTTGACATTCTGATAAAAAAAGACTTGAATAGTTTCGAAACCAAAATATACAGAAAACCTACACATACAAACAGATATTTAAATTTTAATTCAAATCACCCAATAATGGTCAAAAAAGGGGTCGTAAAAAGTCTATATGATCGAATGAAAATAATTTGTAATAATCCAAATTTCAACACAGAAAAAGAATTTTTAACCAATGTTTTAATTAATAATAACTATCCTATTGATTTCATTGAAAAATGCTTTATTGATTTTGAACAACCAAATATTAGACAAAATCAAAATAGACCTATTACGAACCTCATTATTCCTTATATTCCTGGTTTATCAGACAAAATAAAACGAATAGGTAATAAATTTAACATTCGTACTATTTTCAAAACAGAAAATACCCTTAGATCCAAACTAACAAAAACAAAACCACTCAATGAAAATGAAACTACTAAAAATGTTATCTATAAAATATCATGTGAATGCAATAAATTTTATATAGGTGAAACCTGTAGATCATTATCAAAACGTATAAAAGAACACCAAACTTATATTAAAAATACACAATTCCACAAATTACATATTTGTCAACATGCATTTGATAACAATCACAGAATACAACGGAACGCTTCAAGTATTTTAGCAAAGGAGCCTTCATCTAAAAAACGTAAAATTAAAGAAAGTGCTTTAATTTTATTAAATAAAGATGAATGTGTTGCTTCATCTTCTGTTAGTTTTAATAGCACATGGTTACCTTTGCTAAAAACTGAAGTTGATAAGGGACACTTAAAAATTAACTAATCCTTTCAACAAATATCATTATATTCTTCCTAAGTGAATAACACCAAATTGTAGATATATAAAACTTCAAAAATAAATTAATTTACCAAATAACACCTCAATATCACACTAAAGACCAGTAACCAGTAATTAAATATGGCATTATAATTGTCCTCTTGTCAAAGTGAATTCAAAGCTTGACAATCTGCAAGAGCTTTTTACTGTTTTATTGTATTTACTAACCATTTTCATTTTTAGTTTTTACATTTCTTGATGACGGGAATAGATTTATTTCCCGAAACGTTGAAGTTATTTAGATATTTCATTAGGGTCACTAAACTAGCACGTGCTGTTTACATCCTGGAGCCAGAGCCGAAGAGGCTCTATATATCAAGTTCAAAAGGATAGTGGAGAGTATAAGAAACTGCTTCGGAAATGCTAGAAACCCAATCCCAATTCAGTTTTGCAGATCGTTTAAAAAACTGGTTCCATTAAAGCATTTTGATCATGTTGAAGGTGGAAACTGTATAGAAGATATTAATGAACTTTTATTAAATTTAACACCCGTGTTAAAATGTAACTTAATTAGGTTAAGTTCGGCAACAGCGTAAGTCTGATGACATGACGCCCTCGCAGCGTTTCTCTAGAAGAGACAGTAGACAGTAAGCAAGGGTAACCGAGGACACTGGGGCATCAATACGCACGGCGAAAGTATGTATTCGTTTAGGCCATTTTGTGCTAAAGATTTTAGATCAAATAAAACACATTTAAGTTAGTCTCATGTTTTCCTTCCAAAGTGGAGAGTGGTTCTTCAGGCAAGCAGGAATACTCCAAGCAAAGAAGAATACTTGAAGCAACAAGATTATTATAATTTATGAGAAAGGAATTTTACCTGCAGTGACTTCGACTTATAAACCATTAAAAGTATACACAAGTGATTACAGGAATATTAAAAGTACAACTTTAGTATATGTCACGGGTATATTTTAAAGAAATGTTTGCTTCAACATTTTTGTGACACTTGCTTAAAGGTTGCTAACTCAGATTCTTTAGAATGTGAATCAACAACGTTTTTAAACCTTAAGGCCTATAATACTGAAAGAACACCTTTTGGCGGTTTAACTGTTCCTCTAATAAACTTGGTAGAATATATTACACAATTAGAAGATATTTTTATAAAAACATGTAATGAAATCGCTTGTCAAAATGACCTTGGTTTCAAGTTAAAAAATATGTTTAGTAGTTTTGATTTTGTACACCCGTGTAAAAATTTTCCATTCAGATATTTTCTTTCTCTATGCACCCGAGTGCGAATATATCATACCTTAAAATTCGCTAATAAGATATAAAAGAAAAAAACAAACAACCCGCATGTTAAGACCACAATTTAAAAAAAAACTTTTGATTTTCCTTGTTCTTTTCAGTTTTAGAAACACGATGCGTCTAGAATGTGTATTTATATTATTTTGGGTTTTAGTTTTTAATTATTCTTGCTTGATCGCTTTATTATTTTCATAAATAAAAACACAAAACCCTGCTTTTCATTTTAATTTTATTTATCGGAAAGATAATTACATACGTATTAATATACATACTTACTAATACAACGATATGATTTTTAAGAATTTTTTGTATGTACATTTTTACGGGTTCACTCCACATTTCAGAAATAAATATAATTTTATAAAAAGAAATATTTAAACATTATTACTACTCAACCAGCACTTTAAACTTTTACCTAATTCATACCAAAGTGTACAGAATTAACTTTTAATTTTGTAAATTGTCCTCATACTGTTCATAATGTACATCGCCCCTTAACCCCGTATATCTCAATAACCTTCCGCCGCGAAGCAAAAAAACATTTGATCGATGACGCGGTCTGCCAAAACCGACTCAATAACAAGGCCTTAGTGCTTGTCGTGTGACGTCGTCGATGTAGTCCGTGCAATTTTAATCGTATAAGGGGATGGGGATACATACACTAATATTTATGAAAACTATTAATAATTTACGTATTTTAAAGAATGCTATATGACAGATTTCTTGACAAATCCCAAAATGTATGTTTGTTCTGGTTTAATACTAGGTGTAGTATTAAATGCAGGCTCCTCTACACCTGCGTCAAAATTCAGGATATGTATTTAGGTATAATAATTTTTTTATGCTACTGAAATGCTATTACACATAAATACATATGAAGTATTCCACATCTCCTCTTAATTATTATTACTTAAAATAATTAAAAAAAAAACGATAAAAAAGTATACTTTAGTAGGTATAATATAGATATGCATGTTATGCAGTTTCAAATTTGATTTACCTAACATCGAGCCTAGTGTTTAAGTGAATGTTTGGTATAAAAACTATATATATTTATTTATAGAACACAAGCCATAAAAAGAACATTTAAAGAAATAGGTCCCAAATTAAACATGTTTAGTTCTAAAATATATTTACGCATTTATAGGTAAGTATATGGCCTACTTCGTTAATGGATCGAGTTTTCTTTTTTATTGTTTTTTTTTTAAATGATCGCTATTATTAGCGCAATACTTTTTAAGAGGCTATTGCAAATACTTTTGAGAATAATTTTTAAAACGTCTTTTCCATTATGGTGACACCGGCTCGCCCTTATGTGAACGTATATATTTGGAGCTTTAATGACAATAGTATTTTAGAAAGACTCTCTGAGAACCATAATTAATAATCTATAAGAATAAAGAATGTTTCCATAAACTAATAAGAATAGTAAAATCCCTTTATAATCAAAGGTATTTATTGATTAATTATGGCTACAATTTGTGAAATCTGCAACAATTCCATCAGTCGAGACGACCCGGAGTTTTTGCTGCATCTGCAAAAAGCAATTCCCTTCACAATGCATATCGAGCGCCGCAGACGTATTGAATTTATTGAACAGCATTAGAGGCCTATCGAGGACATGCGAAGAGTGCCTAAATGATAGCATTTAGGTGAACCAGAAAAACATTAGAGCTATCATTTAACAGGAGGTTCGAGATGCCCTTTCCAACCTGAAGTCTACTTTTGATGTTCTGGTGTCTGATTTATTGAAGTCTGTGGACTTAAAATTTGGAACTATCACGGCCATGCCTCCGTCAAATCTTACCATAGCGCTCACGTACCGAATTTATTGCACATAAACCAGAAAGGCATCAGAACTAGTATTGATCACGAGGATCGAGATGACATTTCCAACCTGAAGTCTGCATTTAATGTCCTGGGGTCCGATTTATTGGAGTCTGTGGACTCAAAATTTCGAACTAGCGCAGCCAAGCATCCGTCAAATCTTATTGCAGCGCTCTACGATAACGATTATCCTAAGATGCGTCACCAAACCAATGCCGATATGAATCAGCCCAGCCAACTCCAATATTAACCAGTCAAGAGTTAAGAATATCAAAAATGGTGGCGTTCTCACTGGATGCAGAAATTCCTATTGCAGCAATCAGGAACCTGATCAAACAACAGCTCTTCGCGAAGTTGGCGGAATTCATCCTCGTATCCGAATAGTAGAAATATCCAAAAAATACGAAGAAGCCAAACTATTAGACTTAATTAAAAATTGTAATCGTGATGTATTTCTTAATAACTGTTCATTAAAACTGATTAAATTTTGGTCTACAAAAAAGAACCAAGCAGTCTTTCAGATTACACTCCAAGTAGACAAATGTATTTTTAAGGGCGCGATGGATCTTAAAATAGTCTTTGTAAACCTCGACAGTTGTAGGGTTTATAATGGCACTGCTGTATACAGATTTTTTAATTGCAATTAGTTCCATCACTCGTCCAATAACTGTACAACGCGGTTTCCAGTTCAAGATACGGACAGAATCATCAAGAGAACAAGTCAGTTATCTGTCATGCAATAACTGCATGAAACTAAAAGCGAACCTAACGTACTGATTAATATTAATTATGCTGCCTAGCATGTATATAAACGGGCATGCCATAGAGTCCTATCCGACGTATTCTATGTTCAGTAGCAATCAGCGGACACCCCTCCATCCCATCTACTATTAAAATACCCGTAGTATTATGAATTACACTTAAGATGTGTACACTCAACTGTCTCTCTACGAATATGACGATATTGCCTTGACGGAAACTTGGCTTGACTGATCTATGAACGATGCTGAAACATTTTCACCTAGATTCAGAATTTAAGACAGTTGATTTTCCTACCATGCATGGAATGTTGTTTAGTTTTGACTGTACGTTTTTTTAGCAGTGCGGATCTAGAAAAGTTATGTCAGATGATGTATCATGGACTGTATTCAGCTTTTGATCTCTGATATAGCATCACGCAAAAGGTTATTTATTCACTGATCTACGTATAAGCGGACGCGTAGCACCGATGCCTGTAAGGATTTTACTAGGCTGCGTCCTGATATTAAAACTAGCGTTAATAAAACATATAGAGAGTATACCAACAACTTCGAAAACGGTCTACTTCAAGAACCCGGTAAATTCTGGGCTTTCCCACAGAATGAATTTTTAACGCTGAGATCCTAAAGGAGCCGAAACATATAAACAAACGTATTTGCCTGAAGCAGATCCGCCTCTTCTCCAGTTGTCTCAAAACAAATTCCAACATCATAATTTGGCGGCCATTAGGAAATCAACGACAATTAACCATGTATCTTTCACAAATTACGTTGCTGAAGGAATAAATAGATAGTCTATACGGATTTTTCTAAAGAATTTGATCGTTTAGATCACAAAATTCTATTACATAAATTGTCTTATTTTCGGTTTTTCCGATAAGCATTCTTCTCTTCATATTTAATCAATATGTGTCATACGGTGGTATCATTTCGGAAAACTATTATGCAACATTTAGAGCGCCTTAGGGTTCCTTTTTGGGGCCACTCTTATTCACATTGTTTATAAATAATATTATTGAAAACATCACCATTCCTCGCTTGATGTGCGCCGATGACTTAGTAATATATCCTACTGTCTCTTCTATAAAAGAATGCTCTGAACATCAGCGAAATATTGATATCCTCTCTGAATGGTGCTCTATAAACCGATTGATTCGTAACGCGAGTTATGTTATTGGAAATTAGTATTTCTGTTATCTTAATGACATTTCTTAATTGCTTTTCTCGATTATATAAATAGGTTTCTTCGACCCTATAGGATATATTACCTTCGTACTTCGTGTAGTTAAGATCTCTCTGTCCTAATTTTAACTTAAGCGTATATTGTATTGTCATATTTTGTTAACATAATTTGGTAATAAATGTTTTTTTTTTATTAAACTTTAAAAACCAAGTTATACAGTGTGTCCAAAAAAGTATGCAACATATGGGAAACTTCTTTATTATTGGTTCCTCAGAAAATTTTATTCTTGATAAAAGTTGGTGCTTGCCCTAAGACAATAAATCAGTATTTCAAAATTTACGTACTGCTCTTAGTACGGGAGCAAATGTAATTTTTCCGAAATCGCGTCAAGAGTAAAGTACCTTAACTTATAAAGATACAGCAAAATCTTATAAGGAAAAGTTCTTCCAAATCAAAAAAATTATCTAAATATGAAATGTGAGTTATGTATATCAACTTTTAATTTTTCTTTTTTTTTCCTCGATTTTTTTTTAAACGTTACGCCACTGGTGAATATTTTGTTCTTTTGTTATTAGTATACTTGCTAAGTAACTTCAAAATTTATTTAAGATAGAAATTAGTTACATACTTGCATAATGTTGCAGTTTTTCCAGAGATAATAGCCATTTTAGGTATCAGGGTGTTGCAAACACATTTAAACCCTTATGGTTCAATTTTTTTTCCAATCAAAATCATGAATAGACCCAACTCTTTTCATTTCATGTAAAACAACTAATAACTTACTAATCTTTTGCACCCGATGAGTAAAATATGCCCAAGTATCCTAAAAGCCATATAGAATATTTGGTCTTGAAGAGTAGGCCGTGCATTTGGAATAAAAACAAATAAATAGCAATAATTTTACTTCATTCTGACATATCAAATTAATTATTAACGAGTCACTCATTCCAATTGTATTTTGTAATTATTGTGGGCAATTATTTTGGATCTAAAGTGTTTGCAACACACTGATACCTAAACTGGCTTTTATCTCTGGAAAAACTGAAACATTATGCAACTATGTAACTAATTTCAATCTTAAATAAATTTTGAAGTTGCTTGGCAAGTACCCTAATAACAAAAGAACAAAACATTCACCAGTAGCGTAACGTTTAAGAAAAAAAATAGAGAAAAAAAAGAGAAATTAAAAGTTGATGTGTTTAACTCAAATTTCATATTTAGATTATTTTTTCTTTTGGAAGAACTTTTCCTTATAAGATTTTGCTGTATCTATAAGTTAAGGTACTTTATCCTTGACGCGATTCCGGGAAATGAAATTTGCTCCCGCACTAAAAGCCGTACTTAAAATCTGAAATACTCATTTATTGTTTTAGGCCAAGCACGAACTTTTATCAAGAATAAAATTTTCTGAGAAATCAATAATAAAGAAGTTTCCCATATGTTGCATGCTTTTTTGGACACACTGTATAATTCGCGCAAAGTGCAAATTTTATTTTAATGACATTACGGAAATTTTAATCAGGCCTGAGGAATTTAAAAACCTTAGGGTCATTTCTAACAGAGAGCTGTCCTTTACAAATATTATCAGCTCCTTGATTGGCGATGCTTTTAAACTTTTTGGGTTTATAATGCGTACTACTAGAGAGTTGCGGAATATCAGCACATTACGTTTTTATTGTTTAAGCTGGCCAAATCTAAACTGGAATACGCCACAACAGTGGCGGCTCGTCATAAGGGGCCAAAGAGCCGTTGCACTACCGACCGACTCTTAATATTTCGAGTTTAACTGCCAAAAATATTTTTTCTATTATTTAATATATATTATTCAACCGTAATTAAAATGTATCAATTAAATAAATAATATTCATCGTATCACCAATGGACTACAATAATCTATAGCCTCTTATTATATTAGTCGTCGAAAAATGTAATAATTTCCCGATAATTGGACTATCCGAGACAAACGCGCGGCGGCCCCGTCTTCAACAGCAAATTGCCATGGAAAGGGTCAAATGAGGTCACGACGATGTATGCTGAGATGGCGACTTTAGCCGTAAATCGGGGCCACCTGATTCAATGGCTCGGGCCGCGTTTCCCGTTTCGATAAGTAAAAAAGATCGGCCTGAATTACGTTTAAAATTAATCAAATAAGCAATCTTTTAGTGAAATCTTTTTCCAGATATTCACGCTTTAGGTATGCTGTCTGCAGAAAAACATTTTGTAAATGTTTTGTAAATTGACTTATGGTAAGAGTCTTTATGGAAACTGCAAGTACTTTCAGTATTCATTCCGGGGGAATGTTAAGTTTTTTTTTATTATTTTAATTAATTTAACAGAACTTTTTGATAAATTTTGAGTAGTTTCTTGACAAAATTTGGTATAGTCTGGGTTAGTGTTAGTTTCCTGGCAAAACTTTGGTTAGAACCCCAAAAAATAGTAGATATATAATAGAAAAGTATCCGCCCTCCATTTTTTTAAATTACAATTATACCTATTTTGACAATATCGCGAATGAGCTATCAAATAATGGTAGCCCGAGGTGCGTTTTTTTAACGTCTTTTGGGTAATAATTTGGGCG
>MU182647.1:4227-40855 GCA_016904865.1 Pissodes strobi | reverse complement strand
TTAGATCATCAAAATTACAATAAATACCACTAAGGATATGGATCGGGTCATAAAATGTAACCATAGATATATGAGATTTAAAATCTTACTTACTTAGTATAAAATATTAAAAATAAAAATAAAAACGGGAATTAAAAACAATGTACACTTATTTCATTCATTCCATTCTATTCCCCTCTCAATCTTCATAGAATTCATTTAAATTATAATAAACCTTTTGTATCAAGAATGCCTTCAGCCTGGACAATATCTTAGTTGGTGCCTGTTCTTGCAGATTTGCAGAAAGCAGATTCCAGATTTTTACTATATTAAAAGTAATATTTCTTTGTATGTATGTGTAATTCGGTTCCTCAGTTCTCAAGTCGCCCTTAAATCGAGTATCATGCTGATGTTTTGCCTGCATATCATTAAAGAAGCGATTAAAAAAAAAATACCTACAATAAATGGTTTAACCAAGACATTCTGAGCGAAAGTGAGGAATTAAAGAACCTCTTTTGGTTAAGTAAAAACTCTAATTCAGTAGAATTACAAGAACTTTACAAGGCAACTAAAAAAAGTAACAAAATGTTGATTTAAGCAAAAACACATTTTATCAAAATACATTTTTTAACTGATAACCCAACAAAAGCTATTTGACAAACAATAATTTGAACCTTAATAAAAATAACACAAGCAAAACTCCCTCTGCTATACAAAATGATAACATAACTTTGGTTAATCCCTTTGATGCGGCTATTACCTTTTGTGACCATTTTTCTTCGGGTATAAATGAGAAACTAAATAAATTTTCCAGCAGCCAAATAAAAATAAAAGAAAATATAACATCTTTTTATATGGGACCCATTGAATTACATGATATACGGGAGGCCATGAAACTATTAAAAAATAAAAAAGCGTGCAGCGGTAATGAAGATTTGCCACTATACGCTCTTGATTACATTTGGGACTATATAAAATACCTAATCTATTTTTAGAAAAACACACTTTTCCAGATAAATTTAAATGTGGGGAGGTTATACCCTTTCATAAAAAGGGGGAAGTCCAAATGGTTACAAATTACCGTCCAGTGACTAGTTTACCTTCATTCTCTAAACTATTTGAAAAAATACTAACAAGGCGATTTCAAAACTTCTTGAGTAAAAATAAATTACTAAGCAGTAATTAACATGGATTTACAAAGTGATAAATCAACATTAACTGCGGCAGTCTCTTTCGTGCAATCTATCTACAATTTCCTAGACAGAAACCACTACATGCTTGCTCTGTTTTTTAACTAACTCGTGCCTTTGATTGTATAGATAAAATATTATTACTTAAAAAGCTTTACTCAATCGGTTTTAGAGGCAACCTAAATACATTTTTAGAGTCGTTTATGCAGGACAGAAGAATTAGAATTAAAATATGTACAACTGTGTCTAACTATAATATACAAGAATACGGGGTTCCTCAGGGAAGTGTTTTATCACCATTATTATTTTTATTATTTATTAATGATGTGGAAGACTACTTAGATCTGGATACAAATTCCACACTAGTGCTTTATGCTGATGACACGAGCATACTTTTGTCAAACCCAATATTTGATAACCTTAGTCAAAAGACAAATAAAATTCTCTTAAAATTCAAAAACCAGTGTCTAAAAGTGAATTATTGGTCAACTAAACAAAGACACAATGTATGGCTTTTCATAAACGACGTGTTATGCCCGATTTCACACTTAGAATGAATAATATTGAGATAGTAAGAACTAGCTAGGCAAGATTCTTGGGATTACACATTGACAGTCAGCCGACATGGCATGCTCGTGTGGATTATGTCGCAGGGAAACTAAACTTTGCTATTGTAAGTTTAAAAAATATTCTTTCAACTAAACAACTTATCAGTGTCTACTACGCCCTAGTTTACAGTCACCTTAAATATATGATCTTGTGCTGGGACCAAGCATCCGATATTGACAGAATATTTATTTTACAAAAAAGAATTATTAGAAAAATATTTTCACTCAACACTATTGAAACGTGTAGATCAATTTTTAAAAGTAAAAAAAATATCAACTGTTTCTTGTATTGTTATGATGGAAGCGGCCATTTATGTAAAAAAGCACGAAGTAGAATTTTCTAAAGTTGGCACTTTTCACAATTATGAAACGAGGCAAAGTAATGACCTGCAAATTTTATATTATAGAATGTCAAATTTTAAAAAAAGTCCTCACTGCTTTAGCAGCTATGTTTTTAATAAACTACCTACTCAAATAAAAAATCAAAATTCATTTTGTGCTTTCAAAAAAACATTTATGTAATTATTTATATGAAAATTCAGTTTATACATTTAATGAGTACTTTGCCACATGAAATCTTAAACTAAATCTAATATTTTTTGATTGTATGTTTATTCACATTATTGACGTAGTTAATACTTTATGTAAAGTTTTGTTAACCAATAAAAATATAAATAAATAAATAAGGCTTCTCTGAAGATGAATTCTGAATAAATATTAAATAGTAATGTAGGAAGAATGCAGCCCTTCCTTACACCCTTCAGAATCTTCATTTCCTCTGATGTCTCATTTCCGACTCTGACGAAAGCTGATTGATTCTAATACAGGTTAACTATTATGCTGATGTCCGATGTCCCTTCCATCTTCACAGATTCTGTAGATTTTTCTGTGTATGATCTTTAGAAATAGTTTCAGTATATGGCTCATCAGACTTATTGTTCTAAAGTCTTCACATTTTTTAGCCCCTGGTTTTTTAGGCATTAGGTGATAAACTCCGATGTGAGCCACTCGTGCGGAATCTTACCAGAACCATATATTTTATTACACATTTGTTAACCACCTTACACTGGCCTCATCAAAAAGTTTCAAGAACCCTGTATTTATGATATCGGGTCCCGGGAATTTTCCTTCTTTCATGGATTTTATTGCTATTCTTACCTCGTCAATGAGGATATCTGGACCTGTATCATCCTTTACTTCGGGAGGTTCAGGTCTTATGTCATAAAAGAGATGTTCTATGTATGTTTTCCATATGTCTTTCACGTCAGCTATATTATGATTTCCCTCGTTGTTGGTTAGGGTGGTTACATGTTTAAGTTTATACGTCCCAGTTAACTCTTTAACGTTTTGGTGTACGTTGAAAGTATCGTGTTTTGCTTGTAGTATTTCTATTTCATTACACTTTTCTTTAATGTCTATTTCCTTGGCTTCACGGACCTTTCTTTTAATGATTTATTTATGCTGTTGTAAGCGCTAGCGTCGTCTTTATTTTTCTTCGTTGCTCCATCAACTGCAGAATCTCGTCAGTCATCCAGGCTTTCTTTTTCGTTGTATCAGGTTGTAACAATTCGTCTTTGATATTCTTAATTGTCGTGTTTAGTTTACTCAATGGGTCTTCATGGCTCGGGTCTGTCAGCGATTTGATTTCGTTATTTAGGTAGGTTTTTACTTGTTGATTTATTAATGGTTCTTTTAGTTTCTGCAGGTCATACTTATGGACATTACTTTTCTTAAATTTTTTCATCTTTATCTTGAATACACCGATAAGGGGATTATGATCTGAGTGTATGCCAGCTCCTGGAGAGGTTTTTAACTGACTTACAGCTATTTCGGTATCTCTTGTTCACAAGCATGAAGTTGATCTGGTTTCTGATTACACAACCCATATTGTCTCGAGGTGATCTCCAGGTATATAGCCTTCTAGCTGGGAGTTTGAACCATGTGTTTGTTATCACAAATTCTTGCTCTTCTGCAAATAAATCTAGCAAGTCTCCTCTATCATTCCTCTCACCCAGTCCATGTGGCCCTATGGTATCTCCTATTCGTCCTTTTCAAATTTTTGCGTTAAAATCACCCATAACTATTGTTAGTTCTTGTTTGGGCAATTCCTTCAATATGTTTCTAATTTGGGAGTAGAATTCTTGTACTTCCTCATCACAGTGTTGGGTTGTTGGTGCATAATCATAATCTTTATTTGTCCTAGGAAAAATACATTTTCATAGATACGTCAAAATAAAGTAAAACTACACTATAAATTGCATCATATTGTCTAAAATAAACAACATCTAAAATCACTAAATACATACATAGCACTTAAAAAATTAAAATAAAAAGTAAACCAACACAAATTCACATTAACATTAGTTAAGTTAAGAATTCAATAAAATTCACTAAAATTCCTGTTCACTAAAATTCCTGTTCTCTCTTAATGCAGTACTAAACTCCCCAATAGAATAAGGAACCAATTTTATTATATATTTTTTAAGCTTTTTTTTTGAAGATACTCATTGGCAAGCTCCTAAACTCTAAAGGAAGTAAATTGAATAACTGAATTCCAGTACTGCTAAATTTATGTAGGCGAGAAACTGGCATGATGATATTTGTTCCATTACGAGTATTATGGGTATGGTTATCACTATGTGTTGGATATTTATGAATATTGCCCTTTATGTAACAGATTTCATAGCATATTTTGCCATACAGAGTCATAATCCCAAATTGAACAAAGAATGGTCTACAGCTTTCAGTTGAAGGTATGTTAGCCAATATTCTTATTGCATTTTTCTGTTTTAAAAACACGGTATTTAGGTGAGTGGTCGCTGCGTTTCCCCATGCCAGAACACCATAAGACATTTTGGAATGGAAAAGGGCATGGTATGCAGTCAATGTTGCATCCATACCAATGGTAAAACGGATTTTTCTTAAGGCAAAGAGAGAGGAGGATAGCTTCTGGTTTAAGGCATTGATTTGATGTTGCCATCCTAGGGATGTATCCAAAATCACTCCTAAAAACTTGGGATTACAATCAATGTCACCTCCACGCAGCTTAAACTCCAGCTCCACTGTTTTTGCCTCATTGAGAAGTAACTTATTTGCTGAAAACCATAGCTTAGCCCTTTTTAAAATTGACTGCAAAAGAGCAATGATTGGATGCCCTTTCTTACATCTAACACAAAAAGATGAGTCATCTGCGTATTGCAAGGCGAGAGTTGAAGACTGGTCTACAAAAATGGAAAGGTCATTAACACATATAATAAACAATATAGGTCCCAAAATGGATCCTTGAGGTACACCTCGTTTAAGAGGCAATGCTGAACAACGCTTTTCCAAGACATGCACCTGTTGGAAATGCTCCTCTAGATAGGATTTGAATATTTGTACCTGGATTATATTTATATTGGTAGGTGTTGATTTTAACTGTAATAGCATAATTATTTCAGATATTGGGGCAAAGTTTGTGACAGATCTAGCAACTGATTTGTTCATTAAGATGCCAACTCCATGCTCATATTCTCCATTTGCACTTCCCGCGTAATATATTCGATGGTCTTTAATGTCACAGAAATGGAGCCTGACCATTGCATTTCACTTATTCCTAGGATTTCTATTTTTAATCTCTCCATTTCTTTGATGGCATCATCAAAATAATCTAATAGAATAGTGTAAATCAGTCTCGTTTCGGTTGTTCCCGCTTTTTTCCGTTTTTTTCCCGTTCTATTACATCTATAATAAAGAAATTTGGTGTCTGTGTGTGTGCAAGATTTAGCAGAATACGAATTTTTGGGTTTCACCATCGTCCTTATGCAAGTAAGTCAACAAAACGGGAAAAACCACCGAACAATAGATCAAGCAATCAGATAAATACTTAATAAAAAAAAGGATAAACAAACCTTTTTATCGACATCTCACCGTTTAAGAATGTGTTGATATACATTTTAGTCGAGCAAATTTTATCGTCAAAATGTTTTAATATCAGCTTAATGATCCCATGTTAGGGGAGCGGCTTTAGAGGATTGAGGGTGCAACTGATGATCTTGCACTATGGATGGTGATGATGAGATAGGATTTACCTGTTGTAGACAAAAAAATTTTAGCAGTTACTTCTGCGTCTCTTGTCAAGGTGTTTATCACCCTAGCTGTGTTGCAAGAAAATCTGGATTCAGCGTTATTGAGGGCTATAAAATATTCTGCTCTAAACAGTGTAAAAAAGTTAAGGATGAGTCAAATAAGGCAAGATCATCAATATCTGATGAACTCAATCCACAACAGTGTAGTGAGCAAATCGAGAAACTATCAGCTGAAATTCGTGATCTGAGAAAAGAAAATAGGGAGGTTAAGGCTAAAGTTGGTGAATATAATGATAAATTCGAACAACAAGTAAATGAGATAAAGCAATTGCAAGCTGAGATAAGCGAAAAGAACATACTATTAAGCGATCTTGGCTGTCGAATGAATGATGATGACCAAGCAGCATCGGAGCAGTTAATGGATACCAGAGACCAGCGGCATAGTTTTGAAAATGTCCTCCAAAAATACAAAGATGAACTTCTAAGTGCCAAAAATAGTTTAATTGAGATGGAATTCTTGAAGAAACAACTGTTAATCTCTATTGAAACCTTAACAGTGGAAAACAAGCTCCACTTGGACGAGATTCACAAACTAAAAAACGAACTATGTGTAGGCATTAACAAAGTCATCCCTCAACATACACCCTCGCATAATTCGTCATGCCATGCAACTTCCTCAAACCATCACGAGGCGAAACCTCAAATTCTATTGTTTGGCAACAAATCGTGTGTTTCTGGAATCGGCTGGCTAATCAAATCTTATTGCGATAGCAGATATGACATAAATAGCCAGTACTCTAATGTAACAGTGTCAGCTGAAACACTGATTAAGGACTTCGCCGACTTGGGTCGTAAGTTTTCAAATAATGATTATATTATTTTTTTTACGGGAATGATGAACGCTCTATATGGAAAAACTATTGAGGATGCCTGCTGGGACGTAATCTTCGACCTGGCTAAAAAGACAAATTTAATAATTGTCGCTCCACCGTACTGCTATAATAGAATGGTTTTAAACAACTTCATTTACAATCTCAATTTAGATATAAAAAAACATATACAACAGAATAGCCTTAACTGCTCATACTTGTGTCCCGACAGTTTTATGTCTGCCTATGAGCGTAACTATTATGGAAATCTGAGCTGGGAGGTCAAGCGTCGGATTTCCAAGTTTATATGCTCCGATTTAATCAAAGGTGTCTCTATAAATTTTCAACGAGCTATTGGCCAGGCAACCCCCCGCTAAATAATAGTATAAATAATACTTCGTTGCGTCGCGCAGAAAAAACCTCATTACGTCAATCTCTTCAGAAGAGACTTGTATCTGTATATTATCAAAATGTTCGCGGACTTAGAACTAAAACCGTACGCTTTCAACAGGAAGTATTGAATTGTAACTACGACGTTATTGTTTTAACAGAGACATGGCTGAATGAGGCTATTGCCAGTGAGGAGTTGTTTTCGGCAAACTACATTGTATATAGAAAGGATAGAGACCCTGTCCAATCCAGTAAGACGAGAGGCGGCGGAGTCTTGATCGCTGTGGAGTGTTCTCTTGAGGCCTCACTGTGTAGTGTACCAGACAATAACATCGAACAATTGTGGGTTAGCGTTCGAATAGGTAACGCCCATAACATTGTGGGTGCAGTCTATATACCACCAGCCTCTTGTGCATCGACCTACGAAAACTTTGTGACATCTGTTAGTTCTATCGCGGATCATTTTCCTTCCACAAGGATGTTACTTTTAGGAGACTTTAATTTACCAAATTACACAAACTCATTTGTCCATATTGATGACCGAAACGCATTCAGTAGCGAACAAGATTCTTTTCTAAATTTGATTAACAGTTCTTTGGGCGCAAACACATTTTTTACTTCATGTAACGAATGTGAACAAATTCTCTATGATTGTGCTTGTCTTAATGACCTTGTCCAATATAATACCGTTTCTAATACTCATAAAGTAAAACTAGATTTAATTTTTTCTAACCGATCAGACATTTCAGTTTCGAATGCTGATTCGCCGCTGACTGCTGTCGATGATTATCATCCCCCACTGATTGCGAATTTTTGTTATAATGTTGCGGATAACATAGTATCGGACTTGCAATCTACAGAATATAACTTTCCAAGGGCTGATTATGATCAATTAAATAATTACTTCGAGCGCATTGATTGGAGCTTTTTATGTAATAATGATATCAACGAGGCTACTGAGATGTTCTATACAATTCTGAGCATTGCAATAGATTTGTTCGTTCCAAAGTTCAGGATTCTTGCTACAAAATATCCGGTCTACTTTTCAAAGGAAACAATTAAACTCTTAAAAAATAAAAATAAGGCTTTTCAAAAATATCGACGCACACGGCTACCCTATGAATATACAAAATATAAAGAATTACGATCACAGTCTAAACTTGCAATAAAAAAAGATTATGACTCTTTCATTCAGTCAACTCAGAATAATATTTTAAATAATACCAAAGCATTCTGGTCCTACTTAAGGTCTCAGCGAAACACAGTAGGATATCCCTCAAAAATGATATTTAATGATTCAGTGACTGATGACCCAAAACTTATTACCGATTTATTCGCGGATTTTTTTCGTTCCGTATTCACAAAATCTAATTTAACATACGTCAAGGGCACACGTTCTTTGTCCACCAATGATAAAAATATTTCCAGTATTGATATTGACAGTACCATTGTTTTCCAGAAGCTGGCCGACCTCGATGAAACAAAGGGAGCAGGGCCAGATGAAATTCCCCCGCTGTTCATAAAAAATTGTAGCCCAACTTTGGCCTTTCCGCTATGCTATCTTTTCAAACTTTCTCTAAATTCAGGCCAATTTCCCAGTATCTGGAAATCGGCTTATATCACTCCAATCTATAAGGGCGGGGATAGATGTGATGTGTGTAATTACCGTCCAATATCCGGTCTAGACTGTATGGCAAAGGTTCTTGAGTCGATAGTTGTTGAAGAGCTCCTTTTGTGCTTTCGTGGTACTATCTCAATACATCAACATGGCTTTCTCCCTGGTCGTTCTTGCCAAACTAATCTATGCATTTATTCTCAATATTTAAGCTCTGCAGTGGATGCTGCTGCCCAGGTCGACTCAATTTATTTTGACTTTAAAAAAGCCTTTGATAGGGTGGATCACCACATCCTTATCGAGAAGTTGAAGACTTTCGGCATTACAGATCCTTTACTATCTTGGTTTTCGAGTTACCTAAGTAACCGTATACAACGTGTTAAAATCAATGGCGTCCTGTCAAGAGACATTACTGTAACCTCCGGAGTCCCTCAAGGGTCACACTTGGGTCCGTTTCTATTTCTCATGTTCATAAACGATCTTACGAATTCACTTAAAGATTACAACTTCCTTTTATACGCAGACGATCTCAAGATATTTTACAAAATCACAAATATTAACGAATGCTTCAACCTGCAACATGCAATAGACATTTTAGCTACTTGGTGTAAAACAAACCAAATGGAACTGAATACTTCAAAGTGTAAGGTTATATCCTTTTCTAGGAAAAAAGCACCTGTACTGTATCATTACTCCATTTCCAATACTCCATTACCTCGAGTTAATGTAATTAATGACCTGGGAGTTCTATTCGACAGCGAATTGCGCTTTAATAATCATATTAACTACATTTTGTCCAAATCTTTTAAAATGGCAGGATTTATAATGAGACGTTGTTGGGAGTTCTCTAATATTGAAGTTCTAAAGTCACTATATTATTCTCTAGTTCGAAGTCATCTGGAATACTGTTGTATAGTCTGGGCGCCTTATTATAAAACTCATATTGAACGAATTGAGCGCGTTCAGCTTAAGTTTGCGAACTTCTTATTATATAAATTAGGTATAGACAAGAGTACGTTGTCACATCACCAGCGATTGTTAATGTTGAACTTGGACAGCCTGGAGAAGCGAAGAATCTTTCTTACTATTTTGTTTGGCTTTAAAATTATAACTAATAACATAGATTGCTCCGATCTTCTGCAACTCATTAATTTTCGAGTGCCTGCACGCGACACGCGCCTTATTGAAATCTTTTCAACCAACAGAAGTCGTACCGATGTGGGCAGGAATAGTGCACTGAATCGAATAATGCAATATTTAAATAAATATCTTCCCGCCACCATCGATTTTGACTGTTCTACAGCAACGTTTAAAAAAAAATTGAAGGCGACTTTAATCTCGGTAACCTAATGATTCTAAAATTATTGCTAGTCAGATGCTTTGTATTTTTGTACTTACTGTTTAAGTTTAAGTTGTAGGTCTAATTACGTTTTTAACGCTTGTAGTTTGTAATTTACAATAATTGTTACTTATGTACCATTTGGAATTTAATTTCTGTAGTGTACTGTATTAATAAATAAATAAATAAATAAATAAATAAATTATAAACATTCCCAGTTTGGGCCAAAGTCCAAACATTCCAAGTGCCTATCTTTATTTTCGGTCTGACAGTGGTTTTCTTTGTATCATCATTATTCAAAACCGTTCCCCCGGGAGATCCGATCGGGGAACTTGAAACTCCGGATTCTGATTTAGCCTTGAACATAGTCATGCTGATACTACTAAAGACACCTATTGCAGGTCTTTAATGCAGTGGTTTCCTCTTGCCTTCTACATTCCCATGCCGTTGACTTTTGTTAGTTCGTCCGCCTTTAGGACCGACTTCTCGATCCAAGGACAAGAGAGTGCCCTTTCCTTTTATTAGCTCCTCCAATCTGTTGGCCAATACGAGGGGTATGTACTACTTATTCTGGCAGTCACTCGGTCGACAGAGCCTCGTCAGTTATCTAGCAGGGTGCACCGCGTGCAGGAGAGGTTGTCATTTGAGTTGGTGTATAGAATGTACAATAATGGGCCCAGAATTGACCCTTGTGGAACCTCTCTCTTTACAAACTGCATCCCAGGCATCAGCATATCTCCACCCCTATCAATACCAATGACACACTGCTTAAGATTTTCAAGATAAAACTTTATTAGTTGCAAGGCAATTCCCCTGATGCCATAATTACTCAGCTTATTGATTAATATGTCATGTTTAACACTATCAAAAGCAAGCGATAGAGCCAAAATTAGAGAAAGTGCAGAGGCAGCTTCTCAATAAGTGCGTCAGTACGCGCGCACTGCCTGCGAAAATAAATATAAAATCTCCTTCCCTACATACAATTTAACATAAACTAACTATAATTTGCGAATTTACATATTTTTGAATCTCCACTGGCTGCAGAATACATTTTTTATTTATAAGAGCGATATTGGTACCACCGTATAGAGAAAAAAATACTTATTTTTTGGTCCGATGCACAATAAGGTCTTTGTAGGAAATGTTTTTTTCATAATTATTTAAAAAAAAATATTTGTATTAGCCCTTATGGCCGAAAAAAATTTTAAACGTAAATATCTCGGTTTCAACTGTGCAAAAATTTGGTTAAAAAGTCGTCTTTTTTAAATATACCTTTCAATTAACAAAGAAAGAAGGCTTAAATAAATAAAATATATTCTCTATAAAAGGTTCGCTTATGTATTGACAATGTAACAGTGCAATCCCATAATTTTTGCTTTTAAATTAACATAGATATAGCAATAAAAGTGATGTGCAGCTCTCTCACTGTTGGTATGTATGGAACCTGTTTCACTCTTTTACATTATTTTGTACAGGGATCATTGAATTATCCGCTATGAAGGTGAAGAATGTTTTATAGGGTGTATTACTTCATCAGGATTTTTTTTTCAGGAAAATGAAAAAATAACAAGATAATATAAACTATTTATTGAAGGTATAAGCACAGTTTGTGTAAGTATAGGTTATCCATATACACATGTGTTTATGTTGAAAGAACATGTGCTTAAATAATTAAAGATTTTCCTACAGGCCCAGGAGTTATATTCCACATAATTTAATATTCTTTAAGTCTTACGTTACTTTTTCTGTTCGCTTCAATATTTCTTTTACTTGTATTTGTAGTTATAACTAATATAGCATAGCTTGTGCCAAATTACTTCGTCGAATGTATTACTACTTTTAGCATCTGAAATGACTTTTTGTATTGCTTCATTAATAATATCAATCTTACAGCGAATCTTGATTGTCATGAGAAAAGTAGAAAAAGTTCTTTCTGTCACCCTAATGATTTCGCCTTTATTATAATTGCATATAATGCACTTCGGTCTATTTTGAAACCTAAAAGACACAAGAGGCTCAATTTTGCTCCCTGAACTTGTATCCGCTGTGCTGTCCATTCTAATTTGATTTCTATTTAAAAAAAAAATTATGCAATATTGTATAAATAGGTACCCTTTAAAATATCCAGATTTATGACTTAATAAATATTTACCTATATTTTTTTACTTTAATTTCAGTCCATTATCCTTCCAAAATACAGTAAAATGGCTTCTCGATACTGCTAACCTATCTAACCTAACAATCAAAGAAAATGCGCGGGAAGACGGCGTCCCAGATGGAGGAGTAAACTTAAAACCTCCCTACGATGGCAAATTAAAGCAAAACCAGCACACTGGGGAAGGATGGCAACGAGTTGAACGAAAACGCAGGACTAGACGTCCCGAACCCACTAAAGGCACAAAGGAAAATGTGGACCAGTTAACAGTAGCAACTCCAAGAAGCCAGGCATGGATATTCGTATCCGGTTTTACTCCTGAAACAATGGGGGAAACCATCACCAAATATTTAAAGGATAATGGCTATGACGGCTGCACATCCTACAAAATGAGAACACAAAAGGACAAAATGAGAAGTTCTTTCAAACTTTGTGTACCCTTGAGTAGCCGAGACGAAATCATGTCACCTGAACTATGGCCAAGTGGCATCACCATAAACCATTTTCTCAATCTGCAAAGGCGTCCAGGAACAACCAGGGGCGTGGAAAACCAAATGGAGTAAGAGCAGTAGTAAATAAGACACAATAAAATGGCAACGTAAATACACAAAATAAAAGTGACTGGAACTTAAGGATCTTTTATTTAAATATTCGTTCCTTACGAAATAAAGTTGAGGAATTGGAGTTATTTCTTAATACTTTACAGACTGATAGCAAGTACAATGTTCTGTGTTTTAGTGAACATCATTTAAAAAATTATGAAATACAGTGTCTTACTGTGGAGAATTTTGAAGTGACATCCCATTTTGCAAGATGCCATAGAAATTGTGGGGGAACGGCGATTTTGTCAGAGCCTACTCTAAAAGGGCAGTGTATTGACAATATAAACAGACTTTCTGTGGAATCCCATCTGGAGGTTGCAGCCGTGGAGTATTAAGTATTTTAATATTGCAATTTTAACTGTATACCGTCCACCAACCGGTGATTTCAATGTTTATTTAAGTGTATTTGAAAATATACTACAAGTCGTAAGTCAAAATAGATATAAGTATTTGGTAATTAATGGAGATTTTAATATTATTTTTAATTCTAACAATCAGAGAAAAAATGATTTTATTGACTTACTAGGAAGCTTTGGTTTGTCTAGGCAGGTCTTTCAGAGTACAAACCTGGTGAACTGTATAGATAATGTTTTTATAAATTTTGAGGGTATTTTGGTTTTTGATTTGAGTGTTTTTGACCCACTTTTGTCAGACCACTTAGCAATCGATGTAAGTCTGAAAGTGAGTAGAATGATTGTGGAGCCCGAGTACTATGAGTGCAGACCGGTCACCCGACAAGGTATGCGTAAAATGTATGATTACTTGGAGAATTTTGACTGGAATTTTGTGAGTGTGGAGGGGTTGAATGTTGATTCAAAGTTTAGTCAGTTTGCCCTTGTATTATCAACTGGCATAAACGAGTTTTTTCCTAAAACTAAAAGAAAATCATCTCACAAACAAATAAACATAGATTGGTTTAATGATCACCTAAAGGGTATGAGGAGAACTCTGAAGTTTTTGCAGGATTTTTATAAAAATAAACCCTCGGAAAACTTGAGTGATTATATAAAAACATTTAAAAAGGAATTTAGGCAAAATATTCAAATGGCTAAAAAAAAGGTTATTCAGACTTTATACTGAGATCATCCAATGTTGTAAAAGCATCTTGGGATGTCGTAAATAATATTAGGGGTTGTAACAACTGTACAGGGGGAGAGGGTCTATCACCGGATGATTTTAACGTTTTTTTTTTGCTAATATAGCAGAAGAAACGCTATCAAAGGTCACAGCTACTGGGATTGAACCGAGTGACTATGTGACTGCCTTTAATATAAGTGTAACATTCAGTTTTCAGGAGGTAAGTTTTAACCAGGTGAGGGATGCCATTGATGCACTAAAAAATAAAAAAAGCAAAGATATATTTGATATGAGTGCATCTATGCTGAAATCTTTTAAGAACCTGGTGATTTCGCCTCTTACAAAACTAATAAATCATTGTATAAGACATGGTGTTTTTCCAACTTGTTTAAAAAGAGCCAAAGTAGTACCAGTATTTAAAAAAGGGGATAAAAACAACTTATCTAACTACCGACCCATTGCACTGGTCCCTATACTGTCAAAGGTCTTCGAGTATTTGCTTAAAAGTCAACTGTATGCTTACTTTGAAAATAATAACTTGGTCACAGACAGTCAGTATGGTTTTAGGCCTGGAAGATCCACATCCCTGGCTGTTCTGGACTTCCTGGAGTTTGTGGCGGAGGCTTTTGCGAGGGGGCACTATGTTAGTGCTGCATGTTGTGACCTCTCAAAGGCCTTCGATTGTGTATCACACGAAATATTGCTGGGGAAGCTGGGATGGTACGGTGTGGATTGAGTGAGTGTAGATTTGATTGGCTCATATTTGAATGGTAGAAATCAAAAAACAGTGTACAACGGCAGGTTGTCTGACAACTGGGCTGCAGTGCAGCATGGGGTACCACAGGGCTCGGTGTTAGGGCCATTGCTATTTCTCATCTACATTAACGATATCGGCTTGGCGGTGCCGGGGGCAAAGACCTTGTTGTTTGCAGATGACACGTCGGTGGCAATAAGTGGGGAGTGTCGTGAGACTCTGAGAGTGGGTATGGACGAACGAGTGAAAGATTTGAATGTGTGGTTTAGGTCGAATAAGCTCACACTTAACGAAAGTAAAACTGAAAACATAGTGTTTGGACTGCGCGAGCTTGAGGAGGGTGGTTCTAATGGAGTGAAGTTTCTGGGCATTTACCTTGATCCAACTTTGAAATTTGAAGCTCATATTGAGTATACCGCTTCACGACTATCTAAAAATATCTATTTACTAAAGAATCTCTCCAGGATTATGCCGGAGGCTGTTCTCTTGCAGACCTTTCATGCCCTTTTCCAGTCCGTTGCAGTGTATGCCATCTTAACGTGGGGACACTCAGCACATCGTGATAGAGTCTTTGCACTGCAGCGTAGAGCAGTGCGGGTCGTAGCTGGCCTTGGTTACAGGGAGGATGCAAGGCTTGCTTTCACGAGGCTTGGCATTATGACTATTCCTTGTCGATATATATATGAATGTATTATATATTGTCACAACAACTTAGACAAATTTAATACAAATAATTACTACCATAATTATCCTACTAGACAAGGAAATCAAATAAGACTGGATTTCCTGAGACTGCACAAAACACGTATGTGCTTTAACTATTATGGTCCTACTTTTTATAACAAACTCCCTACCACTCTGAGGGATCTGCCTCTTAGACAGTTTAAGCTAAAAATAAAAACATTTTTGTTGGATAATGCTTTTTATAGTATAGACGAGTTTTTATCACATCAACTTGTAGTGTGTTAATTTTAACAGGTTTTAATGCATATGTTAATTTTAAGTTAGTGTTATATATGTATACGTTTGTACTTTTAGATTATAAGGTATGTGTGCTGGCACATTTTATGTAAAAAACCAGTGACGAAAATGTGACGATCGTAAAATTACTGTGTAATTCCTGACGTAATATATATATTTGATTTGATTTGATTTGCTGTTGTCCGTGGACATCACTGATCCTGCTGCTGTTTTGATCAATTTTTATGCTGAACAATTATATGTTTGTAATATTTTAATTTTATCCAGTGGCGGCTCGTGGGTCTATAAAGGGGGAGGGCGCAGAGGTAGACAGGTGGCCAACTCCCGCCGTAGGCGCCGCCGGAGGCTAACCCGCCGATGGCGGAAAAGTCTCGGGGTGCCACGCCCAATTTTCGCCCAAAAGTCGTTAAAAAATATAAAGGTCGTGGGGTCCCTTATGACCAATATGTTTATATTTTAGAATAAGAAGAATTTAGGAAAAACATAAACATGACGATAAATGGTATTTACCTACATTAAATCAAACCAGTTTTTCCATAGATAGGTATTAAGGTTTCAATTAAAAATTATAATTATGTAATTGTAATAAGCATAAAGTTATTTCGTTTTTAAATATAAATATATAAAATATTTTAATAGTTTCCTACTAAATTTTTAATAATTAACAACAAACACGACCAACAGAATTAACAGCATCCTTCCCCGCTTGACCATCTGTTATTAATTATATAGGAAAGTCCGAAAAACGCAAACGTAAATCGAACCGAATATGGAACTACTTGATTGGCCCAAAATACCCAAATAAAGTGCACTTTATTCTTTACCGCCCTTCGGCCAGCATCGACAATTAAAAGTAGCATGTGTAGTATGAATACCCAAAATATTATTATTAATTTCTTGACCTCTTTTTGAGATATTACCCCGTTATTGAATTCCTCATAATTTAGAGGTCTGTTTTTTAAAATATTATATACCACTGATGAATTCATTTTAACAAAATAATTTGCCGTAACTTTCTATTACACTAAACAAAAATAAAATGGTTCAAAGTACTTATTCGGAATTACCTACTTTAGTTTAGCATCGTCACTATATTATTTCTCTAATCGCAAAATGTCAATCAAAACTCTAGTCAAAACAAACGCGATAAGTGGTAAAAATCACAGATTAAAGGAAAGCTGTCAAGCGGACGCAATAAGAATGTGCACGAATCGGCCATTCCAGGCGGCGGTGAAACCAGCCGTTGCCATAGCAACCTCGTAAACAAAATAGAATGCAACGTGCTCTATGGCCATCTGTGATGTAAAATCAGGACGCGTGAACCTGTGCGAATGTTAGTAAATTGCTCTAGTATTTTAATAGATAATTAGGTAATGCTAAATATGCTGAAAAATTTACAAATAATTATTAATATTATTATTGGCATAATAGGAATAGGTGTTTAATATTTTAAGATTTTTTATGGAATTTTTGGGGGGCACGTGCTCCTGTGCCCCACGGCAGGGGCCGCCACTGATTTTATCGTGTATTTGTTATCGATCTTATGTATTTAATCTTAACATAGTATTGTACCATTTGGAACTCAGCTATGTTGTGCTCATTGAATTAATAAATAATGTACTAGATATTGGTAAAGCTAGCTCTAATAGTGCCAGCATCAAAATAAAATAATTTGATTAAATGCCATAATTTTGGACATAGTTTAATCAATATAAGTACTGGCCCCAACAAGTTTAAAAATTAATTTCCTACCCACCTGAATAATGTAATTCCATACTGAACAACCAAGAATTCTCTGCAATCTTTGACAACTTTCTCGTAATACTGTTTTGGAGTATCAAAAGCATTTACATTATTTAAAGCAGTTTTTAAACCAGTAAGTTCACAGTCTATACTTAGGAACATACAATTTTTTATTCCTAATTCAATTTCTGGTAGAATGGAATTAAAATCTAGAATGAAAAATATTAGGTACAAGAGAAAACTCGAGCATTTGATGACAGAAATGTTCCTTACTTGATTGAGTTACTTCCATTATTTAAACAAAGAAAAAGTAGTTTCAATTTCATAAACTAAAAAATATAATTTTAGTTTTAAATTAAATCAAAACACTACACCTACACCACCATCCACCATAATCGCAAATCGCATACAGTGTTGCCGACTGTTGCCAACCGTAAAACAGAAAAAGCCGTCAGAGTCCTCAAAATTTCCGTGTTTTTGTACCCTACGGCCACGGCGTTGTTATATGTTGCGTGCTACGGCCGTGTTGCTGAAATGTTGCTTGAAAAAGGTTACTGTAAACCACGATACATTTTACAACGGTATGCTGGTTAGGCAAACGCGAATTCGAACGCGCCGCGCAATACGTCACGTGCGAAGTAAAACAAGGGAGGAGTTTCGGCTTCCCGCGTTAAATCAGTTGTTTAGTTAAAAGTTTGCGTTGTTTTATGCTCCTCGTATCAGATATTAAAGTGCTGTGTTTCTGTGAATGTTTACAAAATGCCTGGTTGTGCAGTTGCTTCATGTACAAATTATAATCAGAAGACTAAAGGTTCAAACATAAAATACTTTAGGTTCCCTTCAAATTCAGATATTGCAAAGCAATGGATTATTGCTTGCAAACGGGATGATAAAATTAATTTGAAAAATGGTATGTACAGGATTTTGGTTTAAAATTATAATACAAATAGAGTAGAAGTTGTATGTTGAAAATATGTGCAATACATATTTTATCAGCAAAATGCATTCTTGTAATAATATTGAATCTGTTTCTATTCTTCATTTATCTTGTTTTAGCATGTATCTGCTCGATTCATTTTGAGGAAGGATGTTTTGAACTGCCTTTAAAATATAGGTTTCTATCTTGTTCTCCGGCTAAAAACAGCAGGATCCTAAAGGGTGGAGCAGTTCCAACTATAAATTTACCCAACAAAATTAAATTTCCTGCTGAAAAGCGAAATGAAAGATCACAAAGGCTATCCAAAAGGAGACAAAAAAGCGTGGTGAAAGAAATGATTGAAGCTGCGGTAGATGCTTCCCAAACTAATTTAGAAAAAACAAACGATATTACTCAGAATATAGACATGGAAGATGTCGCAATAAGTAGTGACATAAATCACGATGTACCTAACACGTAAGTGGATTAAAAGAATTAATAAATTTATAGTTAATGGCGAAAGTTATCAATGCCGTTCGAGACTCTTTTTTTACGTTATATATTAAGATATTTGCAAATCAGCTAAAAAGTGTAGAATAAAAACCATTTAAAAAAATAAAACCCGACTGCGCAAGAATCGAACAAAAAAGTGAGAAACAAAAATAATTCAGTAAAATTTAAAAGTAAATAACTTAATTTAACTACATAATTTTGTATTACCTAATTTTCTTTTGCAAATAGGCACAGTCGCTGTGTGGCACTTTATTAATATACGACGTGCGACTACGCCTATTTAAAAAAGTAAGTTAGGTGGTAATACAAAATTATTTAGTTTGGTAAGTAGTTATTTACTTTTTAATTTTACTGAATTATTCTTTTTTCCCATATTTCGATTCTAGAGCAGTCGGGTTTTATTTTTGTAATGGTTTTTATTTTTTTTTCTATATGGAAAAACATTACACAGATATAACAGATTTTTTTATTACAGGAGCCTGGAGACTATTCAAGAATTGAAAGAAAAGCTTCAAGTACTGGAGGCAAAAAATATGGAACTTATGGAAAAAATAAAACATAACGAGTCTACAATTGACAAATACAAAAGTGTTCTTGCCTAGAGGTTTTTACATCTGGCCAAATAAAAAAAAATATTAAATCCAAACAAAAATGCGAGGGTGCGCTGGTCATCCGAAGATATAGCTTCTGCAATATCACTAAGAAGCGTTAGTCCAAAAGCTTATAGATATTTACGTGCCAATAATTATCCTCTACCGGGTCTTTCCACCTTAAGAAGTTGGGTGTCAAATTTTGAAATCAACCAGGGCGCTTTAAGGAATGTAATTTATTTAATAAAGAAAAAATCAGCAAATCTCAATGAGAAGGAAAGATTGTGTATCATCTCATTTGACGAGGTGTATCTCTCTAATAAAATTGAGGTTGATAAAAAAAATTAACTGGTGATAGGTCCTCATAAGTCGTGTCAAGTAATTATGGTACTTGGGCTTATCTCAAACTGAAAACAGCCAATTTATTATCAGTATGACCAGCCTATGACCCAAGACATTTTAGAAGGTATCATCACAGAATTGTATTTAGCACATTTCACTGTTGTCGCTATAGTGAGTGACATGGGAACTGGAAATGTCAGTTTATGGTCGAAATTCAAAATAAGAGACGATGTTAATTTCTTCATGTATCCAGTGGATGCCACACTGAAAATTTTCATATACGCGGATGTACCACATCTTTTAAAACTGGCGCGAAACCACCTGCTGGACCACGGATTTATTATCGACGATGATGTGATTATAAATCTTGATTATTGGGACCGCTTACTAAAAATTTCAACAACCGAATTCCCGAATTGACCTTTGCGCATAGGCTAACGCAGCAACATTTATATCTTAAAGGTACTATGCGCCAACGTGTTAGACCGGCTGCTCAAGTATTTTCAAATTCGGTTGCTAAAGCTATGGAATACTGTGGGAACAAGGGTCTAATGCCAAAAAATAGCGAATGGAAAATGGCAGCTCAAGTAACGCAATTATTTAACGACTGGTTCGACCTGTTCAACTCAAAACCAAAATTTGTTCACAACAGCCCTAGTAAAAATGCATTCGGAACAGACCACCGATCTATATGGAGATCGGTGGAACAGACTTGGAAAAAGACCTGCTTGAACGGAGTTGAACGAATGTCAAATACGATAAAGGTCATAAAAGTTGGCAAACACAAAACCCTCATTCCATTTCAAAAAGGTATTATTCTTTCAAATTCATTTTTAGCCGATATGTATCTGTATGACTATTTACATGAAAAATATGGCGTCGAATACATTTTAACTGATCGACTTAATCAAGATGTGTTAGAAAAGTATATTGTATTCGTTGCTTGGCAACATGCAATAACTGTACAAAAATAGAAAATAACAGTCCGGGAATATAACATTCCCGTCCTAGGCCGGGAATGTAACATTTCTGTCATATTCAAACCCTTGTTTGTCAGATCTGACGTCTATCAAAAGTAACATTTAGCTGTAGTTTCCGTAGCTACGCAATAAAATTCAAGTCTGACAAACAAGGCGTTTGAATATGACAGAAATGTTACATTCCTGGCCTAGGACGGGAATGTTATATTCCCGGACTGTTATTTTCTATTCTTGTACAGTTATTGCATGTTGCCAAGCAACGAATACAATATACTGGAATCATGACTTTTGCGGTGAGAAAACACATCGGAAAGGTGTCGTTTTTCGTCCGATCGGATAAAAAAGAATTTTTTGCTATACATGGAAGGACATTAGCGAAGGTAAAACATATTTTCCGGATCCTGGCAGAAAACACGTTGGCCAAGTTAGATAAGAACAAAATTAACCCTTTGGAAGTACTGATGTGTCTTAGCAAGACACGTACATATATAAGATTGAGAGACCTCAATAGAAAAATAAGCTTCCAGAATTGCCAGAGGAAATTGGAAAAAAAATGTCAAAATTCACAAACCGAAAAAATTGAATATTTTTGTAAAAAACTCAATAAACATTTTAAAAAACAATGATACCTGGTTATTTGTAGTAATACTTCTTAGAATCTATATGTATTATATTATGGTAATCCAATCTGTAGTAATAATAATTATTGTATTGATCTGTTTCAAGTAACATTAATTCGAATGATATGGTTGACAGTAGTGTCAAGAAATAGGGATTGTAAAAGTTATGCTCGTAATTCATCGTGAAAACCACGGTATGGTACACACTGAAAAATTTGATAATAATAGCATACAAAAAATACAATTTGAAAAATCCTGTATCTGTATTAGCAGAAAATGTTTATCTTTCAAGATTCTTCATTTGCAGCAAAAACCTCACCCTAAGAAAAAGTAAGAATAAGAATTCTAAGGCGCTAACACCGGTATCCCACTTGTTAAACTGATTATTTTCCTTCGCACGTGACGTCAGTCGCTGAACCGGCGTCGGGCCGAGATGCGCGCGGACATACCGCTTGTAAGTGTATCGTGCTGTAAACCATATACGTATAAAAAAAATATATGCTGTAAACCAATACCACAGCTTATTCAATAACCAGCTACTCATCTTGCGGCGGCATCCTTTGATTTGGGAAAGTCAAGTGAAAATTTTAGAAGAGGGCCATGAGTTAATATTTTTCTAAACGTCTGGGCATCTGAATAATACTTTTGACAATTCGTTTAATTTAAAATACGATGTTTTATCGTCTAAAATCCTTTTGAAAACGATTTTAAATGGCAAAATTGTATAAAAATTCGAAATTTCCGGTCTTTTTAGGGCAATAGCCGCAGCTTCGGGCGAATTTGTCGTGGATTTTGAAGGGAATATTCATTTTAAAATCAGTTCGCTTCGTGTCATTACATGACCTGAAAAATCACGAGACCGTGAAACTGAACCGCTAAGGGCACTGTCAGGATGCTCAGTGCCCGACACTCCAACTTTCCGATTTCGATAGAGATGAATAGCTGGTTATTGAATAAGCTGTGCCAATACCTCCTTTGCAGGAGGTATTGTGTAAACGCATGATACACAGGGAGAGTTGGATATTGCGCAGATAGCCGAACATCTGTCAACTTTTGTGACGTAGTAAAGAGCGTAAATAATAAATATGGCGTCTTATTGTATTCTTTGCCATTGACTCTAGTGTGTTTCTTGCGTTTTTTTGCTAGTTTTCGGTTTCTGCGTGGATTATATCAGATTTAGATATTGTCTGGTCTGAATTATAACTTTTTTGCAGTGTTTAGTGCTAAAATTCTTATAAGATTTGTTCTAGCATGAAATCTCGGACGGTTTGAAACCTCCGGAGTTTGCGCATAGCAATAAAAGCGACGCTTATATCGCTATGCGCAAACTCCGGATGGCTTCAAGCCGTCCGAAATGTCCTGCTAGAACAAACCTATAGTTTATTGGATAAACAAGTGAAAATTTGACAATTAAAAATGCTTTGTTCTGTGATGGTGTAGCTGTTCACGGTTGTAAAAGTCATAATCAAGCCAAGAACTTTGATAAAACTATTAGGTCCTGTACATTTCCTAAAGACAATTTGTCGCAAAAATTGTGGATAAACGCTTGTTGTCGACGTCGTGAAGATAGAATCCTAAAACATCTCGAATATGCTCAAGTCAAGGCATTTCAAAGAGGACGACTTTGAAAGAACTTTGAAGTATGAACTTTTGAATTATGAGTCAAAAAAGGGGCGTAAACTAAAGTGTGATGCACTACCTACTTTATCGGATTTAGATATTGTCTGGTCTGAATTATAACTTTTTGCAGTGTTTAGTGCTAAAATTCTTATATTTTATTGAGTAAACAAGTGAAAAGTTGACAATTAAAAATGTGTTATGCTGTGCACGGTTATAAAAGTGATTTTCAAGCGAAGAACCTTGACAATACTATTAGATTTTATACATTCCCTAAAGACACTGTCACAAAAATTGTGGGTAAACGCTTGTAATAATTTTAATAAAATTCAGTTAAGTATTTCCTAACCTATAGGATTTATTTATATCATTTTAATGACGATTCGTTTATGATTATTTTCATTTTATATCTCTATTTTATTTCATTTGACAACTATTTGATAACGAAATCAAACCAAGAACTGCTAATAACGAACATTTTGTAATAAAACTAAACAACCGTTTCCCCACCATTAAATTTACTTATAGTGCTGTGGAGATCGTCAATCAATACAGCTGCGTTTTCTCCGTGTTGGTGTGGTACTAACCCTTTTTTGTGTAGGTCGCATTCTTTGAATTCTCTAATTTTGTTTTAGTGAGTTGATATTAAGTGATATTTTCTATTGTTTCTCTACTAATTATATAAGTTGGGGGGATGGATAGGCCAGAAGACCCCGGCGGGGGGCCTACTCGTGATTTTTCAAAAAATGATATACAGGAAATTATTTATGGTCCGAAAAACGTTCCAGAAAAAAAATTAAGGTTAGATGCGCAAAAAAAGTCAGGTTCTATAAAAAGTAGTTTAAATGCCGATTCATGCAAAAGCGCCATATCAGATTGGAATCAACAAGTTGATGAAGAAAATACTAATCAAAAAAAGAAAATTCCTATATATTATACAGAAAAGGATGCGGGGCCATATATAGCTTACGTAGAATCAACAGAAAGTTCGGGAAATAATATTGGAAGATTTAATGACTTAAAGATAGCAAAGGAAATATTTAATTTAAAATTAAGGGATGTGAAAGCATATAACAAGAAAGGTTTAAATAGGATTGGGATAGAATTTACAAACTATGTATCGGCCAATAATTTTACAAAAAATAAGGCTTTACTAGACAAGGGGTATAATATTTTCATCCCATATAATTTTGTTACGTGCAAGGGGATTATTAGAGGCATAGACAAATCATTTAACATTGAGGAAATCCAAAATTGTTTAAATTCGCCTGTGAAAGTATTAGATAGTATCAGACTAAACAGAAAGACTTATAGTAACGGTAATAACGAACCTATTTTTGAACCGACAAATACCATTTTGATCACCTTCGAGGGTGTTATTCTACCAAGATTTGTTCAAATTTATGGTCTTGACAAGCCTGTTGCCCCTTACATTTCATCAGTTACACAATGTTTTAAATGTCTACTATTCGGTCACACTCAAAGACTGTGTAAGGGAAAAAAAAATGCTTCAACTGTGGCGATACCGAAGATCACGAAGTAAATAATCATGAAGAGGGGGAGGCGCGCCAGTATACCTGCCAAACAAAATGTTCTCATTGCAAAAGTGATAAGCACACATCAACATTTAAAAAATGCCCTGAATACGAGAGACAAAAAAGTATTAAAAAATTAATGGCTTATGAAAATCTTAGCTTCTTTGATGCTAATAATGCATGTCGTAAAACTTACACTTCTAATGAAGATTTTATGATTCATCCCACTGATTTCCCAAATCTAAGGGGCACAAACAATAATGTCCCAAATGAATTCAGTACTAACAACATACAAATATCACAAAGAAGATCCGTTGACATTAATTCCAAACCTAAGAGGTCCTACCAGTACGTAGCCTCTGAACCTCCCAAAAAAAGAATGGTACAAAAAGGTTACGACCACAAAGCACATGATCAAGCTCTATATTATCCTAATTCTAGACCAACTCCAAATGATGCTCAATCTAAACGATATATAAACAATACCCCCACTCTGGATTCATATCCAGGCCCATCAACTCAGAAACAAATGCCTAATAGTGCCCAGCAAAACAATTTTGAATATCACTCCAATAATAACTCAATAGATAATATATATCAAATTTTTTCAAATATCTCTGAAGAAGAACAACATATTGTTAAAAACCTTATACTCACCTACTTACACCCAGCTATACAGGCTTCATCCCAAATGGATTTAGACCTTCCTATGTAATAGAATGAATCGTTACGATAAACATAAACACAATATCAAAATTTTCCAATGGAATATTAGAAGTGTAAATGCAAATAAGGGGGATTTAATCTCTTTTATAAGAAGCGAAAATCCAAACATTATTCTATTAAACGAAACGTGGTTGAATACAAAATATAACTTTTCTTTAAAATCATACAATATTGTCAGGCAAGATAGGGAAGATGGATACGGAGGAATAGCCACCTGTATTAAAAATAATATTAAATTCTCCATAATTAAAAATGAACTAGACCCTGATATAAATAGCATGCAATATATAATTATTAAGATTGATAACGTGAACATTATTAATGTTTATTCATCCCCACAGAACAAGCTGAGTAAAAATATTTTAGAGAATTTATTTCAAAACCTCAGCGGGACTTGCATTCTAATGGGTGACCTTAATGCACTTCATCAATCATTAGGCGGCTCCACCAACAACTCGAGTGGAAAAGCATTGTTAGAATTCTTGGACGAAAATGATTATATCCTTCTTAGTAACGGTTCCCATACCAGTTTACATAATACAACAGCGAATCCTCTAGACATAGCACTTATGGACCCCTTACTGGTTCCTTATTGTTCATGGAAGGTTTTATCAGATTGTGCAAATAGTGACCACTTTCCGACTGTTTGTGAGATAATTTATAAAAATTGTAACAAAATATTTTTCTCTACGTATCCAATCAGAGATTTTTATAGAGCAGATTGGCACCATTACCATGACTTATTGACAATAGAGTCAATGTCCTTACAAGACGACACCTCTTTTGCGCAGTTAAATCAAATCATTAATAAAGCGGCATCTCTTGCCATCCCAAACAAAGAACGCAATGTTACTAGTGTAGTGAGTAATCCATGGTGGGATAATCACTGTATAATGGTGTTAAAAAAACGAAAAAAGGCATTACAAAATGTTAAGCAAACCCCAAACATAGAAAATTATTTAAAAGCTAAAAGAGAGGTTGCATGTTCTAAAAGGTTTAAAAAAAAAAGAAAAAAGAAAAATTCATTGAATTTTGTTCCTCCTTAAATAGAAATTCTGATATAGCTTATATATGGAATAAAGTTAAAGCCTTTGCCGGAAAGAGAGTTACAAATAATTCGTGTACGGTCTCGGATAATATACGGTTAGATCTTCTGAAAAATCTGGCTGTGACTCGCATTTCCCCCGAATTTTCCTTACAAGAAGTTTATCCCAACGAAATAAAACTCTTTACTTTAGACGAACTAAAATTAAGCATTCAAGGAAAAAAAACTCAGCTCCTGGTATAGATGAAGTCTCATACCTCATGATACAGAAAGCTCCAGACAAAGTTCTGAAAATATTACTCAATATTTATAATAATATTTTGAAGGGTGATCCAATACCTAGCCCCTGGAAAGAATATAATATAATTTGTCTTCTCAAACCAAACAAAGATCCGAAAGTTTCTAGTAATTATAGACCAATTGTTTTATCATCATGTTATTTGAAAATTTTAGAAATAATGATTAAAAATAGGCTAGAATGGTCTTTGGAAAAAGAACTGCATTTTTCTTGGTATCAGACAGGTTTTAGGAAGGGACAAGGGACCCATAACGCACATGCACTATTAATTTCTAGCATTTCCCTGGCATTGAGTCAGGGTTCTTCAATAATTGCGATTTTCCTAGATATTAAAGCGGCTTTTGATCAAGTTGATATTTATTTATTATACGAGAAATTAATAAACATAAGAACTCCGCCGGAAATTACAAATCTTAGATTTAAAATACTTCAAAATAGAATCCTATACTCAAGAAACAATGACGGTAAATTCTTGGGACCCCAAGTTGCCAACTCTGGACTCCCCCAGGGATCACCCCTAAGTACATTACTCTTTAACATTTATATAAAAGATCTTTTTAATATTTTACCACATCAAGTAAAATTAATAGGATATGCAGATGATTTAATACTATTCGTGGAAGGCAGGAACTTTATCCAGATAAGAGAAAAAATTGTCAACGCCTTGTATATCTTAATTAACTGGCTAGAAGAAAATAACTTACCATTGTCACTGGACAAATGTGAAGCTATATGGTTTAACAAAAGTAATAGACAGAATATGATTCCTCCCATTAATATAAGAAATACACCCATACAATTTAAAAATGAAGTTAAATATCTTGGATTAATCCTTCAGAAAAATTTACGGTGGGATAAACATATTGAATGGATCACTGGTAGGATACGTAAAGGCCTTAATATAATGAAAACTTTTTGTAGAGTTTGGTGGGGAGCAGACCCAAAAACTTTAATTAACGTTTATAGTGGGTTGGTTAGATCACATTTAGATTACGGATCCATATTTTCTCAACCTAATAGTAAAACTAACCTTAACAAATTGAACTCATTACAATTTCAAGCTTTAAGAATTGCTCTGGGATGTATGAGATCCACACCGACAAACACCCTGCTTGCGGAAGCCGCAGAAATTGACTTGGAGCATAGAAGAAGATTGCTAGCGGTTAAGTTCTTATCAAAAATATTGTGTATTAGTAATCACCCGCTTATTGCTATTATTAATAAAATTAGAATACTAAGCTCCGTGAATGCAGGTTATTGGAGAAACAAAGAAAATCCCTACTTGGTCCAAGCAATTAATTATTTTTCACCCTATCTTAAAAACCTGTATGTTTCAAATAACTATGCAATCTTTGAAACTAGCTTACATAATCAGATTAGAAATATTAAAACTATAAACTTTACCTTGAGTAAAGAAGATATATATGTTAATATAAAATTCCTACCGCTTATAGAGAAATATAAAATCACACACACATTAGTTTACACAGATGCCTCCAAGAACTCATTAAGAGCTGGTTTTGGTATTTATATTCCGGATTTAGACTTCAAATACTCCTCCAGGCTACCTAATAATATATGTATTTGCACAGCGGAGACTATAGCTATATATGAGGCTGTAAAGACTATTTTAAGAAAGGGTATACAGAGGGCAATAATATTGACTGATTCCTTGAGTGCCATTGAAAAAATAAACAAAACAAAAATAAGCCCCAAAAACGATCATATCACTATTCGCACTAAGCAATTGATTCTTTTGGCATATGATAGTGGTGTGGAAATATTGATGGCATGGATTCCAGGCCATGCCCAGATTGTGGGAAATGAGGTTATAGATAGGTTGGCTAAGATAGGAAGGGATCTCAACATACCAATGAATATTGAAATTGGTAGTCAGGAAATTATACCAATTATAAAAAAAAAAATTCTTGACGAACATAGTGAAGCATGGAAAGCTTCACTGAGAAACAAGGGAAGATCTTATGCAGAGATTGTTTGTGAGTTCCCCAAGGGCAAATGGTTTAACAAATTTGATTTTACTGACCGAAGACATATAACCAACATAATTAGAATGCGCACCGGACATTGTTTGTCCGGGAACATTTGCATAGAATCGGTATTAAGAATGACCCATATTGTGATTGTGGAGAAACTGAGAACCTTGAACATATTTTTCTGGAATGTCCCATTAATATGATACCGGGTTTGTGTATGTATGAAGAGTTACAAAAGCATGGTCTATTGCTTCCCCTGAATTTTAAGACAGTTTTGGGTAACCTTAATGAGCAAGTAATAAAGCTCATTGTTAGATTTATAAACTATAATAAGATTAAAATATAATAGTGTATTTATTTTTAGATCAACTCATCAAACCTCTGATTTCCACTGTATACTCCTGTGACTTGTGTGACATTTCTTTATGTTGTGAACGTCCACATTAACCCTCATCTTAAAGTATTTGCAGCATTAACTGAGCATAACTCCATAGCACTTGTTTGAAAGTTCGCAGTTGTGGTATGGTCCCGAACCAGACAAAGCCACTACTGCCCTGAATGGGCTGGCAAATTGCCCGCAAGGAGCAGAGCCATATGCAAGAAACAACAACAACAAATTTACTTATACTATACTTATGAAGTCGAGAACAATGGTCAACTGCCATTTTTGGAGAGTTTAGTAATTAGAAACAATTATTGTAACACACTAGAATTTGATATTTATAGAAAAAATACTGCCATTAACCGATATATTCCTAATAACTCCTGGGACTAATACAAAATGGCCAGCTTTCATTTTTTAGTACACCGTATAGGTAACTTTGCTCTCAGCAGAGAAATATTTAATAATGAATATGAGACAATTTAGAATATAGCAAAAGTTAATGGTTTCAATACTAACTTAATAAATAGACTAATTCATACACATTTGTTTAGAAAGACCATTCGTGATTCCACTTCTTTTGTTAATCAAGATGAAAATACAAAATATGTCTTGATACCATATAATCCTCAGTATACTCCAAAAAGTTTTTAAGGAAGTAGGTTTATAATTAGTATACCAAACTCAGTTTAACATTAAGAAATTATTAGGTGGTCCAAAGGACAAAATTGAAATATTAGAAAGAAGTGGAATATATGAAATTGGACGCATCGATTATAACCAAAAATATGTTGGGCAAACTAGAAGATCTATACAAACGAGATTCAAGGAACACATAGCTCATATAAAGTATGGTAGAACAGAAAAATCAAATGTTGCCGAGCATGCTTTTGATAATAATCATAGAATAACAATTAAAAATTAATTCATAATATATCTGATAGAAGATTATTAGACGTATATGAAAGTATGGAAATTATTAAATGTAGGAATAGTTTAAATAGAGATAAAGGGCCTATTCTGTACAGTCCATTGTATTGGGTGATCGAGCGTGACCAGTAGGAATCTAGGATTGGTTCCGCTTGATTAAGCAAACAGTTGTTAGTATAAATATGTTTTAGGTCATTTGATAAGCTTAAAATTATACATGGATCAAATAGATTAGTAGATATAATGTTTATTTGTTTAATTGTAATGCTAATTTTTTCTCATCACCGAACGTGCCATCTTTGATACCTGTTTTAATTAAAAAATAATAAGTTCTATGATATTAAAAATTATAAACTTTTATTCCTCGTTTTATACTGTGTAAATGTATCACTGAGAGTGGAGTCAAGAATAAGTTCTATGTTATTAAAAATTATAAGCTTTTATTCCTTATTTTATTCTTAAAATAGATAGCCGCATTCAGTGAATACTGCCAAATCCGCCTTCTTCTATAACCACAAATTTGTGTCTATAACTTTCAAGTGCCAAGTTGTTATTATATATCACTTAGGACTAGGACACAAGGTTCATTTTTTTCCTATTTTCAAAAATCCATGAAAACACGGCAATTTCCGTGTCGTTGGCAACGCTGGTCGCACATTATTTATTATTTGATTTGGAATATTTTTCAATATGCTATTTGGAGTGGAATAGTGGAAAATAACGTCTAGTCTAGCCGCTGACGGTAACTGACTATCTATCCAATCCATCGCAAATTTTATAGCGCGACTATAATGTAAAAAAATGTGCATAATTTTCGATGCGGCGAAACGAATTCATGTCACTACGTTCTATCAAATTTTCTACAACGGCTCGGTGGCGTAGTAGGCAGAGTGCTTGCCTTGCGCTGCGTGTTCGATTCCCCTAAATCACCTTTTTTTCTTAATTTTGGGTTAGCACTTGGTTAGCTCTTGTTGATTGAGCCCTCGTAGCGAGCGGAGGGCCATGCAAAGCCAAAATAATACCTATTATTCGTTTAGCCGCATCGAAAATTACGCCTGATCTCTAGACGCTTGTCTATAATATAAATGTTAGCTAGAATACCCCGGTTACGATAAACACACAAGCGTCTGGAGATCAGGCGTAATTTTCGATGCGGCGAAACGAATAATAAGTATTATGATGGCTTTGAATGGCCCTCCGCTCGCTACGTCGCGACCGACGGGAATCGAACCAGAGTATAACAAACCAACAAGCACTCTGCCTCAGTGGCGAAGCGTACGAGTAGACAAGGTAGACACTGTCTACCCAAAAATTGCCTACCGTTTATTTGCCATTAATTTATTTGGTGAAATTGTACTAGCTGTTTAACTAACATTTTTAAAAAAACGTAATAGCTACACAACACACCACCGACTTGCTCTCCTTATATGTCTATGAATCTCCAAACGAAATAAAAACCGCCTAATTTCCATTCCCAGACCCAACAAGACATTTCGAGATTTGTCTTCTGCACTAATCCAAAAACGCATCAAACAGGCGACAGGCTGCGAGTCAGAGGTCTTGGCGTTCAGCGTACGTCCGCGATTTTCTCGGGGTCGAAAGACATTACACGCTTTGTCTATCGAAGTTGACCAGCTATTTTTATTATGCTGCTGCGGGATACGGTTTACGGGAACGTTTGATATGGTCGGCTGCAGTACTTCAGTTTTGTTTTGTTTCAGGACTGCTGTAAGCTATGTATACGTTTTTATCTAATATTTATGTATGTTACTTTTATATGTTAATATGTATTTTTTACACTCTCCATATTTACTAGCACAGAATGTTACCATTTTATTGAAGTGAAACTTCTTTAGCGAGGGTAGTCAGAAAAAGTGAAAGATGAAACGATTATCAAAGTGAAACGACCTTTTTTTTTAATTAAGCATGTAAAGCAGCAGTAAAGCTAGAGGGTTGAAATTTTCAGGACATGTAGCCGGGGTAAAATCATGTTTCTGGACGAAAACTGGGCCCCCTAAAACTAATATAATTAATTTCGGGAGAATGGGAAGAGCTACAGGGTCGAAATTTTTTATCATAGGGGGCTACCTTTGACCACATGGAAACGGGGCTCTAATTTATGGGGGGATTTTGGGGAAAAACCGTTTTTTGCCGATATCTCTGCAACGAAGCCTCGGAACAAGAATCTGACAAGCGATGACCCTGTGTTGCCGAGTCAACCCCACCCCCCACCTCCACGGACACCCAAAAATTTTTAAAAAATGTGAAAAATTGAAAAGAACGTACAAAATTGTTAGGGACGTTAATTAAAAGTATTACAAAACGAAATAAAGAAAAAAATTAAAAAGTTAGAGAAACGCAGTTTTTGGTGAAAAAAAGGCGCAATAGTTCAACTACGAGACCGGGGATGGGAAAAATGGGAAGAATAAAATGCTTATGGAAAAAATTCAAATTTTTTGAAAAAAAGGGGAAAAAATTAAAAAAAAAAACAATTAACGAAAAAAAAACAAGAAATTGGTCAGAAAGGTAACGAAAGTATTATAAAACCAAATAAGAAAAAAAAATAATAATAAAAAAGAGGAAAAAAATGTTCGGAAGGCTACTAAAAGTATTATAACACAATATAAAGAAAAAAAAAATAAAAAAAAGTTAGAGAAACGCGGTTTTTCTGTGAATAAAAAGTTGAAAAGGAAAAAAAATTAAAAAAAATGTTGACACCCACCGGGGCAAAAGTTGAGAAAAAAGCTTTAAAAAACTCAATTTGTAATATCTTTTTCAGAAGCTTCACTTGAGTTGTGTGCTTATAAAAGTGAGGAACATATTTTTTTTTGTATTTTAATTAGTATATATCATTGTTCTATTTCATAAGGTTTATGAAATGGAGAAATAATAGTTGATAAGCATTTTTTGACATGAACAACGATTTTTATTATCTTTGTCTACCCGAACAAAAAATTCACGCTTCGCCACTGCTCTGCCTCCTACACCACCGACGCGTTGTAGAAATTTTGCTAGAACGTAGAGACATAGATTCGTTTCGCTGCATTGAAAATTATGCACATTTACATTACAGTCGCGCTATAAAATTTGCGATGGATAGTCAAGTCTCAAGTCAGTTACCGTCAGCGGCTAAACCTTTGACAAGGGAAGATGTTATTACATATTTCAAGGTTATCTGTTTGAGTTAGTATAAACCAGTGTTGCCAACCCGCGGAAAATTTCCCAAATGTTGAGTATTTTCGAGCTAGAATTGGCAAATCGGGAAGAAAATTTTATTTCAGTAAAAAATTGGGAAATTTTGTGGATAACACAAGACAATTATGTACACAAAAGTGACTTTTTGGAAAAACATGATGGATCACTAACAATTGCAACGGAATCGATACTTTAGCACATTTCTATACCACATATTTATGTTTTTATTCCTATCTGTGTCTGGTGTGTATTACTAAGCATTATAGCAGATTAGCTGTCTGCCTTGCGCTCTTTTGAACGAGAATGGGAGCGAAAAGAATCCGCACAGCGCGCAGCGTAGACTTTGCTTTGCCGGCTTGCGCCATAATTTGGGCTGTTTCTGGTATGGTTTAGAGATGTTACGTACTCGTTTTTTTCCGTCACAGGTACAACTCGTACCTGTTACAAACTCATACCTGTTCCAAATACCTGTGACGAGTATTTTTTTAAGACGACGGCGACGTTGCGTTGGCACTGTCGCTGCTGTCATCACTTTGCTACGGCTATGCGGCAAGTATCGGTAGCAGCGGAATGTTTTGTTATGTTTTTTGGAACAATTTATTTTATTTTATCTAGTCATACTAGGAGTCATACGTATACGATGTTACTTACCTACAATGACTGTTTTTGGAAAAGACCATATTTTGGTTTGTGTTACCTATTAGTTTTATATTTTTAAAGAAAATCTATGTTTTAGTTTTGTAAAAAAAAAATTGTTGTGCTTTTTGAAACAATTTTTTTTTTATCAAGTTATACCTATTCATAATGTTAGATTTTATTTATTTATTTCATTTTGTAGTTTCTAGTTTTGGTATGGTCCTAGTGCCGTTTTTGTGATAACTTACCTGCTGATTTTAAATAAAATACTTATTTTTTTTTTCAGTTTCTAAAGTGTTTTATATTATTATAGAGAACTCAAATAAGAGTTAATAGAGTGTTATGGTTATGTGAAAATACCTAATATTTATTAAGACAATCGTTTAAATAAAAAATAATAAACCGGATACCTAAAGGGGATCGCCATACGCAAAAGACAAATATTAATAGGTGCACTTTCATATGTGCATACATGCATTTTCATACGATCGTGATTGCTCCGGCTTCGAGTGCTCGAGCTGTTCCCAGCACCGCGCGAACCGAGTCGTCATTCGTCTGCTGGTGGACTCTAATACTCGAAATACTCGTAGCAGTGACTTTTGATATTTTGTCACAGGTACCAAAACATTTGGTAACTGACTATCCCGTACGTGGAACAGGCACTAAATACCTATTCCCAAGTAGCAGGTCCAGTGACATTAGGTTTGTTCTAGCAGCGATTTCAAACGGTTTCAAACCGTACGGAGTTTGCGCTTAGCCATATAAGCGACGTTTATATCGTTATGCGCAAACTCCGGACGGTTTGAAACCGTTTGAAATCGCTGCTAGAACAGACCTTATGTAACATCTCTAGTATGGTTTAGCTTGCCTGTCTTTTGCAAGCTTGCGACAGCAATATATACGAGTACATGCGACTTATTTTGTTTAGCAGTAACCGTTGGAAAGCTGGATAATTGTTCTTGCGAAATATGGTGTTACATAGTGTATATTTTGGTGGGTTTTGAAATGAGTGATTCAAGTTCAAATAGTAGCTCAAACGAGAGCCAAAATAAAGAAAAAAACTAGTAAGAAAAGACGAGCCTATTCCTCAGGTAAAAAATTTCAAGACTTATGGTTAGAATTGCTAGAAATACCAGAATAAAAAAGCAAAGTGACCAGACGTCCTGCATTGAGCAGGACAGTCAAGCATTCATAGACTCTGTCCAGCGAAAGCAAACGTCCTGCAGATGGCTATGTTCAACGGGTCTTAGCGATTGTAAGCGCTTACAAGCGCTAACCGCTAAATCGGTACTGAACTACCCCTCAGCAGAAAAGCGAACGTTAGCGTAGTTAGCACTAAATGAAAGCGCTTTTTTAGTCAGCGGGCTACGCTAGCACCAAAATGGCGAATAATTTCAAATAATAAACTAACTTTTTATTTTAAATTTTAATTATTAAATCGTTTGTTTATGCAGATTTATATTAAAGGTATGTAAAAAATGGATAATAATGACGCACTTATAGCATCTAACTGGACTGTGGTCACCTATGCAAGTGGGGACCACGGTCAATTAAGTGACCGTGAGTGGGGATGTTGTTTGTAATGGCAACAACATAATTCTCGAACATAAACATAAAAGTAAGCGATTTTTGCAGAAATTTCTATTAGGAATTCGAAAAGCGGTAAAATTTAACTAGATTAGAAAAATGTCTTGTTGCCTAGCTGACAAACGTATATATAGAAACTATTTTTTAAAACCAGAAGAAAAAATAAACAAATAGGTTATGTTATGAAGAACGTCTTTTGATTTTGACAGTACACTTTTCCGCAAATGAGCGTGTCGTGTCGATCAACGGGACTGTTAGCGCTTAAAAGCGATAGCGTAATATGCTAAGTGCCGATGAACATAGCCATTCTCTTTTGTGGTATGCGATATGCACAAAATGACTACAAAATTAGCTAATTGTTTTTACTCTACTATATTAATGCAAAAATTAGAATCTTAAATATCACCTCATTACTATTTTTGCCCATTCCTGATAGTGCGTCATACCACAGTTTATACCGTACCCGAATTATAAACTGTGGTCATACTCATACGTATACGTCATGCCGGACATACACATTTGGCCAAGTTTGGCAAACCTCGGCGAACACGAATGTGTGTGAGGCCTGTTTGTCGGGGTTGGCCGCGGCTCGCCCAAGTTTGCTGGTGTTCGCTTCGTTGTCAGTAAATCGTGACAAACTAAAGGAATTCGCGTGCCGTCCACATATTGGGACTTATTTGCCGCATCACGAGCGTAGAATACGTTTAGGTAATCATATTTAAAGAATGTCAACTTACTGGGACAATGACAGAGTACTTTTCGGTTTTTGGAAATTTACCAGGGGGAACCAACCATATGGGATCCAAAAAATATATGTCATAAGGACAAGAGAAAGGTAAGTTATAAAACTCATCGGCACTAACCAGTAAATTTATGATATGAGTTGGAATATTCTTTAGGTAAACGACGCTTGGTTCCGCATTTCTGTCTAAATGGAAATTGCAGTTGCGGAACTAAAAAAGAAAAAGAGTCGCTGATGGCCTGTTTTAGAACTCATTTAAGGAAAAAAAGGCATCAATAAAATCAGGTGTTGGTACAGGGGATGTTTACAAACCCATATGGAACTTCTACGAAGTAATGGAATGGAATGGAGAAAACTTGGAGAAATTTACGAGTGTACACCCACAATAAGCACAGAAAGCAACGTAAGTAAATAACAATGTACCGATATATTATTTGTTTCCAATTATGTTTCTAATAAAAAAATTTTGCTGCTCTTTAATTATATGAACAAACATGTCTGTTCTTTTAGGCAAAAAAGTCAAAATTAAGCTATATTGGTACTTGTTAAATATTTAGTAAATAATTTCATATTAGTAAATCGTAGACATGACGAGAAATATAAATTAAAAA
>MU182646.1:292161-304673 GCA_016904865.1 Pissodes strobi | reverse complement strand
CCATGGCAACTCGGAATGGCGGGGGCGTCACTCCCCGTAATCAAACTCCTCTCACCAGTTTGACGTTCCTGCCAGCCAGGTTAGTTACTAAACTAAGTTAGACAGTATCGTAATAGAAAATTCGTATTTTAACTGGAAAATCATCTTGGATTGGATTTATTTTACACGGAAAGTATCTTTCCCTCTGCCGAATCAGACTCAGTAAACTAGTTATGTTTACATGATTTTCATTTACACTAGAACTTCCAGAGAAAAATTTAGTTTTGCTACGGTACTTGGTAAGTATCTGATTGGCATTAACATGTAATACGTACTAAAATAAAAAAAAATAGTGCTAAATATTCCCTAAAATAGAAAAATTATGGTGCGTGGTTAAGACTACCCGACAGAAGTGAACATTTCAACAAAGTGAAATTATAAACTAAACAAAATTAAAGAAAAGTTTCTTCGACCAATGAGCTTCGCCTTTTGCCAAAAGTGAATACAGGATACAGGCCGGCATAATGCATTTTTATTGCAAGATGTACAGAGTAAGCCAAATTCGACTTGAAATGGCTTATATCTCCTCTCCTCGAACTCTCTCCCGTTTTTTCGATCCCCTCGACTTTTCTGACTCTAGAACGAATCAAAATGAGATTTTTTTCAAAAATATATGCGCTCAAAAAGTTCTCGCCATATTCCGATCTTACCAATTTTAATAGGTTTCGAAAGATCATCACCAAGAGGTGAAATTATTTCCGGAAATTTTTTCGAGCTCATTATATTTTGAAAATTATCCCGAGTCGAATACGAAATTATTTTCTAAAAGTATTCATGAGCGAGGAAAAATGACCGGATTTAATCTAACCTCGCGTGGTATTCGGTAAGAACATTTGACACCAAATTGTGTTTAACATAATTTGAAAATTATGTTTTTTACAAGTAAAATCTACTTTCTTTCTTATTACCGACCTATCGATATTATAGTTATATATCATTTTGATTAATGAATTATAATTAAATTACTGTAGGTTGTTTGTTTTTCATCCCGTATGAATTATCGTTGTATATCATTTTGATTAATGAATTACCGTTAAACGGCTGTAGGTTGTTTGCTGTTTATATCGTTTATGTTATCGTCATTTTCTAGTTTTCGTTTCCCGATCTTGCCATTTTGCTTACCTCTAAATAGCTTAGGTTATCTATGATCGTATATCATTCCTATTACCGTGGCCGACAGGTTTTGTTTATTGAATATACTGTTAAACAACAGTAAATCATCTACTTCCTTATATCTACCTATTTTAAATATTTCTGGTTTTTGTTTAATAAGCTTACCGTTCCTACTTATCGAGCATACGGATAAATAGCTTTAGGTTATATTTTATGGGGTATCATATCGATGTTTATTTCCTACCATGTTCTCTTTTAAGATATTTATTTGTAATGTAATTATCATACCTGATATCACCTCGAGCAGGGAATTTATTTTTCTAATTGCCTGATAATTAATTGATTTGTTTTTCCTGTAATTCTATTCATCGAATATATATATTTACCTGAGTGCAGGTCATCTCTATAGTTATAGCTTACTGTAACTGACATTATCGTTAAATGGCTTTAAGTCATTTATCATCTTTGTCGATTATTTAATTTTAACTTTCCTTATCACCGATACAGTATTACCTTAAACAATAAATATATCGATAATGCTTTCGTGATTATCTGAATTACTTGTGTGTTACACTTACCGATATGAACAATCAGCTGACGCCACAGAGCAGTGAACGGGTTTTATTTTGCTACAATTTGCGACTTTTAGTTTTCGCCTTAAAACTGGAATCGAACTGAGCTCAATTCGTTTTAGTCGTAGATACATTGCCGGCTAGATCATGACCGCTAGATCTATATATATATATATATATATATCTATATTATTGCTTATTTCATTGACTTATTATGTAATAGTAAACTTCTTATTGACATAATGATATTTTCACTGCCATGAGATTCATCTAGCTTAGTTTTGTTTAGTACTCACTTCGTTTATAACTGTTGATATTTACCGGCTATATCTATGCCTATTTACTTCAATGGTTATCCTATTGATTTTGTATAAAGTTAGTTGAGTAAAATACTTCATAATTATAGTGTTTCATGATTGAGTGCATTTAGTCAAACCTTTAAGAATTCAATGTTTGGTTGAAAAAATTCCAAGATAGGAATTGGAAAATATCAATGTTATAAAGACATAGATCTAATCTTATTTTGCTTTGGTTTAATAGTCTGATAATATAGGTGAAATACGTTATAAGAGAATCTTCTCATTAATTTATGGGCGATACCATAACTTCAAATTAATTTGAGCTAAAATTAACTGTCTTCGAAGTCTTTGTGAAAGGTTTTAGCATTTAAATAAATAAGTTTTTTGGAATATTGATGTTTATTTTCGTAAGTTGTAGTCAATATAATAACTAAGCCTTATATCCCCAGTTTTTTCAACGTTCTTTTACAGGGTATTTATCTAAATTATATTGCCTTACTTTCAAGGATCAATAATCATTGATATATTTCTATTAAAAAAAATAAGTAGCCTCTTCACCTAGCTGAAAGGGCATAGATCCACGCCTTTTAAAAAAATCAAATCCGCTGAGTAAACCTGGCACATGGACCGCCTGTTAAGCAACTAACAAATCGTGTTACATAATTTGCACTTAATGCTAAAGGCATGTGAATTCAATTTTAGGTCTTAGCATAATATATTTATTCATTTTACGTAATTTTGAGTTAAAACATTTGGAAGACTTTTTTTTCTCGGATTTTTCTATAGTGCTTCTAAATGCATTGTGATGGTATAATAATAAGTTAAAATTAAAAGTTATAATTTTTGTAATATCGACTATAACACAAAAATACTTTTCTAATATTAAACCTTGGATGTGTGTAATTGTTTTGCACTTTATCACATGCCATGAAAGTAAAACATACAAAGTATAAATTTATTCTAATTAAATTTTGTGGTTCTTGTGGGCTTATTAGGACTACCTGCGTACCACATAAAACTACCAACTTACAACTAAATTTCTTTTGTTGGAAAACACAATTTACTTTTACTTTATAGACAGAAAAAATGTTAAGGTATCGTCTTGAAAGGGTGAAATCTGACGGTTCAGTCTTATTCACTATCCAGGGAAAATGTTTTGAACGTGCCTAAAGAAATTTTTATTTAAAAAATATTGCCGGTAAATAATGACGAGAGCAGCTAAGAAATGATACATGTTTTTAAATATAGTAAATACCATCGACAGTGAAAAAGAAAAACTCAGTTTTGGAATATATGAAATTTTATCAAATATTTGTTCGAAAGTTATCAAGACTCTAAGAATATTTGTGAATAACTAGTATATTCTATATTGCAGTTACGGATTCACTTTTTAATTATTCTATTTGTCCACTATGCTAAAAATTTAGTCTCACCTCGCCTCTTGTTACAGGGGCCACGTCAGATATCAGATAGATAATGGACACGCTGTCATCCTATAACCACTTAATTCTATCCAAAAATAGAGAATGCATGCTTTCCGGGAGCACCTACATAACTTATTTGAAATCTGATATCATGCAGGAAAATCGCACCTCAATACCTGAATAATTATTTTCCGTATAATTATTTATTTAATTTCGTAATACCCTGGATTAATTGGTATATTTATTTCAAATAATCTTGAATCTGATAATAAAAATGCTATTTATAGGTATAATTATGTCGTAGCCCAGAATAACCCTACATTAATAGAAATTATTTTTATAACCCTTCGTTCATTAAAAGCTATACGGATATGTACTTCACAAAATGGCTTGAAAGGGGAGACATTTTTAATGATTTACTAGCGTTGATAGTGATCACACGATATCTAGCGTGATTGTATGTCTGTGGCCTATATTAAATTTCCATATAGTTTACTATTCAATAACTTTTTTGTTTTCTGCCGATCTTGATGATTGTTATAGATGTTAATGACACAATAGTGAGATAAGCAAACGGCGATTTTTTAGGTGAAAATTTGGCGCTTTCAGTACACTTTCTCCTGGGTAGTGAATAAGAATAAGACGTTATGCTGCACTATTTAACGCTCAGTCAGGTAAAGTCGGCTCGAGTCTACTTCAGCCGAGCGTGATACAGACACAGGCAGGAAGTCAAAACTACATAGATGCGTTCAGCACGCTTTTTGCTATGTAGTGAATGAAATTGAGCCGACACGAGCCACGCATTATCGCCTATCGCTCATTCGGGAAAGAGAGGTCTGGGTACAGTGGTCACCATTTTGCTTATTCATTTATACATTTTCTCGTTTTAAAATTTATAATTATTTTTGGGGATTATTTATTATTGCCGCTATTACTCTTTTTTTAATTAAAAACCTCGTATCAAAAACAATATAATTTTGATTTGTCATCAAATTCGATTTGGAGCGGCCATACTTGTGAGGATTGTAATAAGAAATCAAGCAAATTTTATTATCTGCTACTTAATATTGTTGGGAAGCAACAGCGGTCATTGTTGACTATTAAAACATGGACACTGTTCACATACTTAAACTTCATAAATCATAACCTAAAAATTACGGAACTAGAATGTTTGCATTTTGGATCCAACCAAGACTTACTCCAAGATTCACATCTTAATCTAGCCCATGGTAAAATGCAAATATGACTCACAGCTATATTGTAAGTCACTTTACACTTTCTTGAAATGTAACTTTTAACCGCATAATCAATAGTCAGTACCTGCCTCAAGTCGGTTAAACAGAACCTAAATCATCGCTGGAAGTTGCGTACACGTTAGATAGCAGTGTTGCAAAGTATTTTTTAAAATATTTATAAAGTGATGACCTCTGTACCGGAATGATCGTTGCACCCGTACCTCCCGTACCTCTTATTCTAAATTCATTGTTATATTTCCTTTAAGTATGTAATAGTGGACAAACAAATAATTATATTAGTAGAAAAATATATCAATTTTTCCCTCCTTACTTCATTTTTTTGACAAATTGGTCATTAGTTTCCTGTTTTTAACTTACGAACATAAATGTATATAATGCTAAGAAATTATACTCCTATGTAACATGAAACCGAAATTACTCATATCATACCTTTACTTCGTATCTATCCCGTTAATACCCAGAATTATTTTTGCTCCTGGCAGTGACAGATTCCTAAGCGAAAAAGCAGTTTTATTTAATATCGCATTCTCGCCGATTTCAGTCCTTGAGGGTGTAATATCAATTTTTAATGCTCTTTCGTAGGATTTTTTCAGTGGTTTCCAATTGTCAGGTCAAATCAAATTTTATGGGAATATTCTATAAGAAATTTATACTCTGGTTAGGATCGAAGTGGGATGTAAGTAGGTACTTACGAATGTTTGCTGGCAGTGTAATAATATTGATGGAAATGTCTAGGGGAGCTTGTTTAATGTTTATTCTTGTATGAAGAGGAAGAAGTCGTAATTGCCATATTATAGTTGAAAAAGATTTTTTCTATTACTTTTTATTTATTCAACTAACCAACATTGTAACCAGGCAACGAGCTCTAGTTATAAATGTTAGGGAGGTAGTAATTTACATTCTGATTGGCACTTAATACATTGTGGATTGGTTGAATAAATAGAAAATTTTTGTGAATGCCTTGCTTCAAAACGTGACAGCCGGCGAGGCGGTCGGTTTGAATCTCGTTACGTGTAGGGTACTGTAAGATATTTCCGCTCTTGGCCAAAGCTTAAAAACACTTATTTTCCACCAATGGTTATAGCTTTATTTTCTATTCAATGATTCAGGTTTAGAATTTAATAACTAATAATAGCATAGCTTTGTATTTGTGTGCATTAATGCCTGTTTCCGAAAACACTTACCGTATTCTGCATCCATCCTGATTTAGGGCAAAACAGCAGGAAAATGGATTATTCTCATAACTTCAGTATTATCGATTTTATGAAAAAATATCAAATGTTAAAAAATAATCTAAACTTAAGGTTTTGAAATTATGGACCTTAAAAACATAATTATATATTTTTTTCCCAGGTCTTGCCAATTTTATTTTGCCGGAAAAATCTACTGGCCGTAAAGAAATATTTCTCACTCAAGAGTATATTGGTAGATAGAGTGTATAACATAATTTTTCCCTATATAATATTTTATAAGATTCTGCTGCTCCATAAGAATCTTTGCTCACCCATATATGTGGTATAAGATGGGGTAGTTCTAAATGCAACTCTCATCTTTTTTCTAAATTTTTCCATCCATCCTCCCTAATTTTATTTTCAGAAAAAATCTTTTTAAGTGTGAAAATTCAGAGTAACCCCTTAGTGCGGTGGAAGATGGGATAGCTCTTAAATCAGCTTTTGATACTCACTGCACTGATATTACTAATAAAAACTACTATACCTTCGCATCAGATTCCTAAGTGAAAAGGCAGTTTTATTTAATATGACATTCTTGCCGATTTGAGTCTTGGCAGTTTTTGATTCTCTTTTGTAGGTTTTTTCAGTAGTTTCCTTAAATCAAATTTAATGAAAATACTCTATACGAAATTTATGTTTTGGCTAGGATTGAAGTAGTTTGTAAGTAGGTACGTACGAACGCTTGCCTACAGTGTAATGTTATTGATGGAAATATCAAGCGGAGTCTGTTTTGCAAGAGTTTTGCGTGATTATAACGAGTTCTCATTAGGAATTTAAGGAACAAATAATTTAAAATTTGATTACTAATGATGATGTTTCAGGATCGGAATTTAATAATTGATTTTAAAAACTATAATATACCTGATCCAAACTGATATTCTCGAACTCCTCGCCCTATTCTATCTGAACAATAGGTGTACTAAAGCCAATATTAAGGAGAAGTGAAAATGCAGTTTTATTTAACATCGCGTTCTTGCTGATTTGAGTCTTGAGGATGTAATATCAGTTTTTGATTCTCTTTCATAGAGTTTTTTCAGTAGTCTCCAACTGTCAGGTTAAATTAAAATTAATGGTAATACTCTATACGAAATTTATGTTTTGGTTAGGGTTGATGCAGTTTGTAAGTAGGTACTTACGAATGCTTGCCTATAATAGTGTAATGCTAATGATGGAAATACCTACCGGAGTCTGTTTTGCAAGAGTTTTGCGTAATTATAACGAGCAATCAAAAGGAATTTTAAAGAACAAATAATTTAACTTTTGATTGCTAATGAGGATCATTCAAGTTCGGAATTTAATAATTGATTTTGAAAAATATATTATACCTGAGCCAAACCGATGATATCCTAGAATTCCTCGCCCTAATCCGAACTATAGGAATACAAACGCCAATATTTAGGGGAAGTGAAAACGCAGTTTTATTTAATATCGCATTCTTGCCGATTTGAGTCTTGAGGAAGTAATATTAGTTTTTAATGCTCTTTCGTAGGTTTTTCTTATAACCAGCTCCAATTAGGAATTTTGAAGCACAAATATATAATTTAAATTTTAAAATGATGATGATTAGGTTCGGAATTTAATAATTGATTTCAGCAGGTGAAAAATATAGCAAACTACCTTTGCATATAAAAATACTTACTTTTAAGAATGCTTAGCGTACTCTGTATCCATTCTTATTCACGCCAAAACTGCAGGAAAATGGATTATTCTCATAACCCTAGAAATACTGATTTTAGGAAAAATATCGACTAATCTCAGCTTAAGGTTTTAAAATATTTGACCTTCTAATAACAATTATTTTTGAATTTTTGTATACAAATTTTCACTAGCTTCTCCCAATTTGATACAAATAATAATCCGTTGATCCGTGAAAAAGTTTCTGAACCGTGCGTATTTTGGAAAATGCTGATAGGGATAAATGATATACTAATTTTTTTTATGTCTAAATATCTCTCGACTCCGTCCATATTTATTTTAAAGAAAAACTCGGTAGACCCGTGCCTGTAGCGGTAGATGAAGCACTCGTAATTGCGATTTTCGACATATCTATCTAAATTCTCCTCACTCCCCACAATTTTATATTTGAAGAAAAATCTACCGACTAGAAAGAAAGAATTCTTACTGTTCAGTGCACGTGGTGGTAGATAGGTTGTAGTTTTCGTTTGTTTCCATCAAATACATAAATTTCCCCTCACTTCTCCCCATTACATTTTGTAAGATAATCCTGCTACCCACCATGGATGTGTAAGATGGAGTACCTAGTTCTATAGGCATATTACGATTTCTTTTCAAAATTTTTCTCTCCGCTTCATCCGATTATATAAGAGAAATTTGCTGAACCGTGATAATTAAAACTGACCCATGGATAACCGGGTAGTTCTAAATGCAATTTTCGATATATTTATATAAATTCCCTTCACTTTCTCCAATGTTATTCGGCAAAAAAATCTGATAATCACGAAGAATTCTTGATGACTGATGCAGTGATGTAGATAGGATGCAATTTTAGATTTTTTTTTTGTCAAATAAATATATTTTTCCTCACTTCTGTCAAGTTTATTGTGCAGGAAAAACCTGCCTCGTAAGAATTCATGCTAACTCATGTTGTGGAAGAGCGCTTTTATATTTATCTAAAATTTGTCACTTCCCTCAATTTTATTTTGTAAAAAAATTCTGCTGCCTCTTAAAATTTTTCCCTCATTCGTGCATGTAGTATAAGATAGAGCGTAGTTTTCAATGCAATTTTAAATTTTTTGTATTATTTCATTAGATTACCTTTCCCCAATTTTATTTTTCAACACAATTAGCTGAGCTCTGTAGAAAAAAATATATTGTCATCGAGAACTTTGTTTAATGTTTGCTGCACAAAAATGAAAAACAAAAGAACCATATGGATGTATCCAAAGGACTGATATGACTGATTTATTTGTGAGTAAACGAGTGATGCAAGGGAGATGGGGATTATAATATATTAGGTACTGCCAATTATATTTTACAAGAAAAATCTGCTCACGCGTTAGAATTCAAGCGAAACATTGCATCTGTTAACAGGCTTGTTTGAAATGCAATTATTTTGATTTTTTTTTCATATATTTTCCCCCCCTTCGCACAAGTATTATTTTATAACTTACCTGTAGGAATTCCTGCGGACCGCAGCGTGTGTTGATGAACAGATTAATTCTAAATGCAATTTTGATTTTTTTTTAAATATTTTTTCATTCATGTCTGGCAATTTTATTTTTCAAGAAGCATCAGCTGACCCTTATCAAAATCTGAAAAAAATTTGATTTTTTCTCCAAGTTAAGACACCTCTGATAAAATTTTAAAATTTGTCATTCAGGGATTCTTTGTACATACCTAATCAAAATATTAGAATTGACACAGTTTTTTACCCAAAGGCGAGGTGTTCCCAGATTAGACAGCGGAACTTTAAAAAGCTTATAGGTCCTTGGTAAAGGCTTGTTTTTTGTCCTTCTCTAATTTATACAATGTATGAGTTTACATACATACTTGTTAATATCAGACATGATAAAATAAGTTTATAGCAACCCAATATGAATAAAATTAAATTTAATCTGAACTAAAGCCGAATGTATTTTTACTCGGCTGAAACGCAGATAAATTAATGCTTAAAGTATTCCTTAAACTCTAACACCATTCCTTCCGTTTGAATTGAGAGACGGTGCCGGTGACTCTCCAAAAAATCCTGCGCATTCTCACAAAATTACAATATCTATGCAGCGCATTTAACTAGTCACTTTCAATCTCATAAATGTGTGAATCTTGACTGCTTCTCAGCTAATAAAAATTGTAATCCCAAACTACTCTTAACGCTCGCAGTTTAATCGATATAGAAAATAGACAAAAATATTGACTATAAAGCAAACTATATTGCAAGGTTACTGGGCACGGCCGATGTTGAGCAAAATGAAAGGCACGCATGCTGGTGGAGCCATCTCCACGCTAGACATTTATTCAACCACCGGTAATATCTTGAAAACCTGGTAGCTTTTATACATTGTATTGTTACTTACCTGCTACGTAGACACAATATACACAATAGCCCATCTAGAATATTGACTTAGGGGATCTGAATATTTTGAGAAATCCAAACCGAAATTCTAAAACTCCTTGCCCTAATCTATCTGAACCATACGGGTATTAGGGCTAATATTCAAGGAAGACTAAAAAATTCCTTACAAAAATAATTAGCAATCAGCACCAGCACATTACATAACACACTTGAAAATATTTTTAGCATACGATTGTGACTGAAGTGCATTAATCACACGAGTATGATAGAAAGAAAAAAAATAAGATGCTCATTAATTATTGATACACAAGGATTTTACGAAAAATGGTTTACACACCTCCTTGTTATTCTGGATTGTGTCGACATTTGCTCAGTCAATATTTAAATAAGATATTGTCTTTTCTGTGAAAATGATCGCCCATTTAACAAATATAAATATAAAGATAAAATGATCACAACAGATAGAGAAGAATGTATGAATTCAACAAAAAGTGTGTACAACTAATATATTGAAAAAAAGCAGAAATTGTCATTGTTACTGGCATTCGCCATCATATAACCTGCAATATGCACAAAATTACTGAATAATATACTAGAAAATATAAACAAATTACTAACTCAGTGCATGCAAACTGCTTAAGAATGTAGTGTCTAATTTGCAGAAATACAAAGTATCATAGCGTGAGTTAGCTTGCTCAGTAGATTTGGATATAAAAGAATTTAAAACATGATTTGCTCTGTTTGCCGGTTAGTAAAACGAGAACTTGATCTCGTAGTTCTCAATAGGACATGCTTTTTAGAGCATGACAGTTACAGTAGACGTTTACGATATCAAACAAAAGTCTAAGTTCGTGTTGCTCTCTAAGCTAAGCTCTAGTTCTAACATAGTATGTAACTAAAAAGAATCAAAATGGTATATTGCAATATTTGACTTAAAGGCAACATGCTGGACGTGCACAATTCTACTTATATGAGCAATATTTTTAGGCTTCCACACACGAATACGTACTCAAGATGTGGCCTCACCACAACACAGAGCAGCAACATAGATGGCTAATATTAAAGGAACAATAAAAACTAACCTTACTAAATAATTAGCAATCAGCACCGGCATATTACATAACACACTTGAAAATATTAATAGTATACGAGTGTGAATTGAGTGCATAAATCACATGGGTATGATCGAAAAAAAATTAAGATGTTCATTATTGATACACAAGGTTTTTATGAAAAATATTTCACAAACTCCTTGTTATTATGGATTGTGTCGACATTTGCTCAGTCAACATTTAAATAAGATATTGTCTTTTCTGTGAAAATGAGCACCCATTTAAGAGATATAAATACAAAGATAACATGATCACAACAGATAGAGAACAATGTATGAATTTAACAAAAAGTGCTTACATCTAATATATTTAAAAAAAAAGCAGAAATTGCCAGTATTTTTGGCATTCGCCATCATATATACCTGTAAGCGTTCAAAATTATTGAATATTATACAAGTAAATATCAACAAATTACTAACTCAGTCTGTGCATACTTCTTAAGAATGTAGTGTCCAATTAGCAGAAATCCAAAGTATCATAGCGTGAGTTAGCTTGCCTAGTAGATCTGGATATAAAAGAATTAAAAGCATCATTTGCTCTGCTTGTCGGTTAGTAAAACGAGAACTTGATCTCGTAGTTTTCCATGGGACATGCTCTTTAGAGCAGGACAGTTTGCAGTAGCCGTTTACAATATCAAACAAGTCTAAGTTCGTGTTGCTTTTAAGACAGGATAATTTTTTAAACTAAGCTTCAGTTCTAACATAGTATATAACTTATTAGAATCAAAATGGTATATAGCAATATTTGACTTAAAGGCAACATGCTGGACGTGCACAATTCTACTTATATGAGCAATATTTTCAGGCTTCCACACACGGATACGTACTCAAGATGTGGCCTCACCACAACACAGTGCAGCAACTTAATAGATTCAATGTCTGTAAAACGTTGGGAACATCTTTTGATGCACCGAAGCATACTAAGGGACTTAGCAACAGTGACGGAAATGTAAGAAAAAAGCTCAACGTGCATACACTGAGAGGATATTATTTATCACATAATCAAAATGTAACAAATTTCTTGAGCGAGTAAAGGTCATAAAAAAGCAATTCGCAACATTGAACTCTATCCATGCAGTCCTGCATGCAAATTTCAAGTTATTAGCAAGTATAAGGTAATTGCTGCTCATGAAGGATTTAGCGATATTATTGACAAACACAGTAAAAAATAACACGACTTAAGTAGGAGCTCTGAGATACACTAGACCACACTTGAATACAGTAATAGAGAAAGGTGTTGCTCCGAACAATTTGAACCCAACCGGCCAGATAGCCGTCAAGCCAATTTAGGAGCGATCATCGCTCCACCGCTCATCTTCAGCTTCTTAATCAGGGCTTTATGATTGATTCTATTAAATGCCTTGGAGAAGTCCGCATAAATCGCCTGGACATCAAGCTCATTATCCAAGGCGTCGCACAAAAAGTTAGTATAT
>MU182646.1:253204-282161 GCA_016904865.1 Pissodes strobi | reverse complement strand
ATATGAGAAGATTCAGCCCTGCATAGCTGTGCGTTAGAAATTCAAACAGTTGGTCCATAATAGTGATCCCCAGTATAACAGTGAGGTAATCAGTAACAATATCTTCAAAAAGGTTAGGGATTGTGCTGATAATACTAATTGGCCTCTAGTTTCGGGCATCAGATTTATTACCGGATTTGTAGTCTGAATTAATAAAGCTAGATTTCTAGAATTCCTTCTTTTAGTAACAAATTATATAGTGGACGCACCAGCGCAAAGCGATAGTATTTAAGTAAATCAGTAGTGTGGATCTCAGGCAAAGATATATCATAATATCCGAAATGTCGCACGGTTTACCTCAATATACATCAGAAAAATACATAGAAAATAAATTAACAATATCCTAGCCTGCAGAACACGTCTACTCTCTCTAAAACAACTGTTTTACGTTTAGAATTTATGAAATTCCTGAAGAATTTTATGTTCCGCGGAAGATTATCTTCAATAGCTCTAACATAATTAATTGTCAAAACGAATTGTGGATGATATTTTACACAAGGCTCTCAGTCTTGTGAACTAAAAGTAGTCAGTCATCTTGCAACCCAACCCAGTTGTAAGTTTGGTAAGCATGTTTTCCACAAAGATGCAAGTTTTAAGTCGATGAGTATATCCATGAAGATATACGGGCAAACCTCTTTATTGGTACAAATATATTCTCAATAGCAGAGTACTTAACAAAATAATATTCATTAAGTATATAGTTCAAAGTTTTACCATCAAGTGATGCGTCCAGAGCATGTCGTGTCCCAATTTGAAATCACAGTGATAACTGGCAGTTCTAACGATGACAAATTATTAGTTTCTCAGATGGCATTAGGAAGATTAATGTCCCCAAAAACATTTATGTTTACAACCAGAAGCTCAAGTATATTATCCGTTGAGTCACTAAGCGATTAGTATATAGCACCTAGTGACAGATGTGGCAGGTACACAGCGCTAAGAATATGCATATTATTGCCTCTTCCGATGGTCAGAAATAACTGTTCAACATCATCGTTTGAACTGAGAAGCGCGGTAGTGATATATTTGCTCATTGCAACGATAACACCAAACCCTACTGTGTGGATGTCAGAAAAGTTTGTAAGCAGCCAGGTATCTGTGAAGATTATGGCAGAAAATGAATGGGACGAAATATTAAGTTTAATTCTCGAGCCAGGAACATGGGCCGCATGGAGCGATGAGGACTAACCTTCAACAATCTGGCGCCGTTCTTATTGGTTTTTTCCAAACCTAATTGCACTGATTAATGCATGTTCAGGAAGTTTAGGTATTTCAATAATTATCGCTTTTGCCTCTGTCGTTTAATCCAGAGTTAGAAATAATTCACTGAATTAGGTAATGAGTTGATCCGTGCACCTGCATTTCATTTGTAATGTCTTAGTACAAGCGGGAAATTTGAACTAGGAAGTTTTAGCTCTAGCTCAAGAATGTACACCGTAGATCATTATATAATAGTTTATATATACATTTACTGTTGTAGTAATTGTAGTACGCGACTACCTTACAAAAATTAATTATTTTTCTTACATTTCTGTACCATATTCTTCACAATATTAATCTAATTGTAAGGGAATAATCCCCGAATGATTGCCTTTATGGTTAATCTGCAGAACGTTTAACATGATATCTCGCGCAGAGGTGGAAAAATAAATATTTAACAAATGACAAAGCCATCATTTCTAATTAATGGATTTGGTAATCGCTTAGTATCTCTTATCAACCCATTCAGGACGTCCCACAGTTTATGATACCATACATATTATATAGCAGCAAACCTTTCAAAATAGATTTAAGGCTATAAATCTAACTCAGTGTTTAGAACCATTATAAATCCATTACCATAGCATACATACAAAATCGGATTAAAACTCACTTTCAAAGAAAAAGGTGGGCGGAAAACGTAATAAAGGTTCAGCATCGAGATTTAACGGCTCAATTCTAATTTTCATAACGAAATGTTTGCCGATGGCATCGGTTTGTGAAACAAAATTGCGTAGAGCGTAGCTTTTAATAACGGTTCAATATAAAGATGGTAGAGTTTGCAAAATTGAATAAAATAAATGTGGATATTAAGGAATGAAGGATGCGAATTTTTTTCATGGCATAAAGTAATATATTTCTAAATGAGAAGTAATAATTACAATAGTCTGATGCTGAATTTGGCATATTATCTATTAAGCATGAAATATTTCAAACCATTAGGAAACTAATAAGGGTGTTCAAAACGAATTCTTCTAACTGAAGGCCTATCCAAAGTATCTATCAGAGGTACAAAAAACTTGTAATACCACAAGAGTTACAGGTTTTTTTTTCAGTATAATCTTGGGATTTCATCTAAGAAAGTAAATGCCTATCGAAAAGTTCAGATAAAATTTGGGATTACAGGTAGATTTTTTCTCGAAGAAGTCTAATCCCGACACGTTCCATTGTGATAGACGATTGTTTCTCAGTTCTTTTCTCGAACGTGAAGAAATTATTGGGGTATTTTAATCTTTTTCAGATACTATTGGTGTACTAGCTACAAGAATATATGGAGTAGTAATGAAATTATTATGGACTAATTTTTGGGAGGCAGGACTTGTGGCTTTAAAATAAATTGGTTCATAGGAGGAATCTCTGATTAATAAGAATAAAATATCAGAGCTTTAAAATATTACGGTGGCAGTAAAATCAACTATTCGTGTTAGGATGCCGGTAAGTTTAACGAACTCGTAAGGATACTAGATCATTTAAAATATTAGTGGTACTGGATAATAATATATTGTGCCACTACACGCGTGTTAATGATGGTACCTGTTTTAATAGCCATTAAATGTGCATACATTATTTTTTACGAGTAGTCATACTAATGAAAAATAATTACTTTAATTTTCAAAATTTACCAAGTAAATATTTAATGCGTTTAAGAAATACTTGACAGTTTTCGAATTAATATTTAATAGACTTATTTTACGTGCCTTAGATATAAATCGCTTATGAACTCTTCTCTGAACGAGTAATGGTTGCAATAATTTCCGGGGAAAATCTGTACTGCAAAGCAAAGCTGCAACTGCCAGGTTTATTGTGGTGTGGCGATATAACCTTAAAATTTGCGTGTTAAGTTAAAATTATAAAAAAAAAACGGACAGGAAATGAGTAATAATGAGCAATATCAAAGGTAAGTATAATACATTTCAATTATTAGTACCTACTATTTTTTTTAATTCATATGTAGATTTAACTTTCTCCTTTTTGTAGATTTACAAAAATTTGTCACCACAAAAAATACCTGCTAATGGTCTGGAAACAGTAACATTATAAGTTGGATGAACGTACTCAAAAAAGTGAATATAAGCGTTTATAAAACTCACATGTGCTATTTACAAAAATAAATTAGGAAGTTTTGAAATAAAAGTTAAAAAAGATTCAAGATTAAGAACTAAATTGCTTAATGAATATTTTAGCATATCTGACGGCCTAGAAATTATAATACATGGATAATAACAAGCAGATGGGTAGATGATGCAAGTTATTTCCTAGCCAAACAAACGGATGAAATATTACTTTAACAAAAAACCACGTTTTTTTAATATATTATTATATGCATAAAAACATCGATTAAATGTTATCTGACCAAATACTAAATCCGAATACCGAATGGCCAAGTAAAGCACCTGGTGATAAAAAAAAGATATTATTAGTTCTCGTAACAGTGTAAGTCAAAGTGAAGCATAATAATACATAGCATAGTAGAAACTATATTAGAAGTAATAAAGAGGGTCAAGTAAGAGAAATGAGAAGAAAGAACGGTATACTAGCAGAAAAAACTGTAGTTGGTGAAAAATTCTCCAATTTATATTAATAACCTGTGGTCCATGTGTCCTGTGATAGGTTTATACAGTGTGTCCAAAAAAGTATGCAACATATGGGAAACTTTTTTATTATTGGTTTCTCAGAAAATTTTATTCTTGATAAAAGTTGGTGCTTGCCCTAAAACAGTAAATGAGTATTTCAAATTTTCCGTACTGCTTTTAGTGCGGGCGCAAATGTCATTTTTCCGAAATCGCGTCAAGAGTAAAGTACCTTAATTTATAAAGATACAGAAAAATCTTATAAGGAAAAGTTCTTCGATATTTTAAAAGTAATCTAAATATGAAATTTGAGTTAAGTACATCAACTTTTGATTTTTCTTTTTTTCTCTCGATTTTTTCTTAAACGTTACGCCACTGGATAACGTTTTGTTCTTTTGTTATTAGTATACTTGCCAAGTAACCTCAAAATTTATTTAAGATAGAAATTAGTTACATAGTTGCATAATGTTGCAGTTTTTTCAGAGATAATAGGCAGTTTAGGTATCAGTGTGTTGCAAACACATTTAAACACTTTTGATTCAAAAATTTTTCCACTCAAAACCATGACTAGACCCAACTCTTTTTTCAATTCATGTAAAACAGCTAATAATTTATTTATCTTTTGCACCCGATGAGTAAAATATGCCCAAGTATCCTAAAAAGCCATTTAAAATATTTGGTCTTGACGAGTAGGCCATGCATTTGGAATAAAAACAAATAAATAGCAATAATTTTACTTCGCTCTGACATATGAAATTAATTATTATTGAGTCAGTCATTCCAATTGTATTTTGTAATAATTATTGTAGACAATTATTTTGGACCAAAATTGTTTAAATGTGTTTGCAACACACTGATACCTAAACTGGCTTTTATCTCTGTAAAAACTGAAGCATTATGCAACTATGTAACTAATGTCTATTTTAAATAAATTTTGAAGTTGCTTGGCAAGTACACTAATAACAAAAGAGCAAAGAATTCACCGATGGCGTAATGTTTGAGAAAAAAATCGAGAAAAAAAAGGAAATTAAAAATTGATGCACTTAACTCAAATTTCATATTTAGATTACTTTTTCAATTTGGAAGAACTTTTTCTTATAAGATTTTGCTGTATCTTTGTAAATTACTCTTGACGCGATTTCGGAAAAATTACATTTGCGTCCGCACTAAAATCAGTACGTAAAATTTGAAATGCTCGTTTATTGTTTTAGGGCAAGCACCAACTTTTATGAAGAATAAAATTTTCTGAGAATCCAATAATAAAGAAGTTTCCCATATGTTGCATACTTTTTTGGACACACTGTATACCTTCTTTCGGCATAAAAGTTGCGTTTTAATATAAACCAGATTTTTGTGTGTTTCTGTTTAATCTTGTTCTGAAAAAAATAAAATATATCATTTCTTTTAAAAGGTAGATGACACATGTATATACGTTCATAGCAATTTGTTTTGTACTTGTTCTTTGCAAATCTCATCTGGGGTCATATTATTGCTGAAATTATGTCAGCTATTTTAGTAGTTGTCCAATAAAAAAGCCGTTAACTTGTATTAAGAATAATGATTTCTAATCTGTATGTATGACGTCAATAGTCATTATTCAACGAGCATATAATAATGGCTGTTACTCCTGAGGATGATAGTTTAAAATACTGTCTAACGCTCGTATTGCAATTTATCCAAATGAAGAATAACCGACAGATGTGGGTAGAATACTATACTCTTTCTAGGACTATTTTATAGAGGGTCTTTAAAAAAATAATAATAAACAAAAATTAAGATGAATATTTTTTTGTAAATTTTGAAAACAACGTAAATAGTGTTTTTTTTTTCTTGGCAATGACACACACACTAAAGGTTGTGTGTGTGAAGATGTTGATTGACACGGTTCTTGAATAGGTGTAAGTGCGCCAGACAAATGAGTCATTGTGAAGCGATGTTATAGATGATTCCAGTTGTACAGCGAACGGGTGCGCTCTTGCCGTTTGTCGTGGCTGTCTGACAGGCGTTGCTGGGGGCTGGATGAGAAGGGCCTATTCTTGGGAACATCTGCAGTGAAAATATCTATAAAACAGGGATATCTCGGCCAAATGTCTGCCGTGTTCCAGACTATCCAGATACAGGGTCAACTCCGTGTCTGAATAGAATCCTGCAGCTTTAGGGTGTGTGTTCGGTGCAGCACTCCAAATGTGTGAGCAATATTCTAAGCACGGTATTATTTGCGCTTTGTAGAGCAAGAACAGCTGCTGCGGTGTATACAGTTTTTTTGTTGCGAAATTACGCACCATGCTTCTGCGAGGCTGATTTAGCAACGTGATCATGCCAGGGGATATATTGCTGTTGACCGAGACACCCAGTAGTCCGATTCACGAGGATGAAGGAATGGTCGATCCTACCGTAATGATGTCAGGGTCCGCCGTATTGGCTTTCTTTGTAAACGTGGCGGCTTGGGTTTTTGCTGCATTGAACTGGACCAAATTTCTGTCGCCACCAAGTTCGAACACTCTCCAGATCTTGACTAATTTCTCTAATCTGCTCCAGTCTACGGTGATATGTCTCAGTAGCTGGTAAAGGCTTTTCCAATCTAAATTGGGGGACAAGGGTACTGTCACCTGCAAAACTGTAAACAGTATTATTGATTTCTCTCGGCAGGGCAATAATATAGATGAGGAACAGAGTTGGGGAAAGTATTGCACCCTGTGGCACGCCCGCGTCAATGGTGAATGAGTCTGAGGTGTGTCCATCAACTGAAGTGGGAAGTCAGCAGAGAGAGGCTGGCAGACCGAAAGACGGAAGTTTGTTGAGCAATCCGTTATGTCAAATTCTGTCGAATGCCTTCGAAATATCCAAAGCAATCGCTCGAGATTATCCGTAGTTCTCAAGTGCCCTACGTCGTGTAAATAAGTCCATTGGAACTTGTGTGAAGTTAATGAGTTATCTTCAAATAAAAAATATCCACACACCAGCAGTAACAAAACAATTTAATTGCGAATGGTTTCATTACTAAACTGCCATATCAAACTATTACGTCGTTTTTGCAAAATATGTCGTATTTACTGATGCTATAGTCAAAGGCGGTCTTAACGTGTGGGTCCAAAGGTCACATTTTTCATTAAGTGTTATTCCTTTGACATATTTTACATGCAAAATCTGCCACGAATGAAGTTTTTACTGAAAATTGTGACCTTTGGACCCGCACGATAAGATCGCTTTTGACTATATCTAAGCAGCTTGGATAATCTCTAGTGACGTTCTAGAAAGATTGTCATCACTTGATGTAATTTTTTGCTTACAACAATATTTTTTTTAAAATTGCAAAAAAATTAAGAATTGATCGTTTCGATGGTATATGTGACGGATTGAATTTAATAACGCCAGATAAGCCTTAAATTCCAACCTGTTCGGAGATTTATGCTATAATTAAAACAAAACTAAATATTATGTATGCATAGGGAGTAAAGTTAAAAATTAAATTCTGAGTATTCGGCAATAATATATCCTATTATTTTAAATTTAAATTTGCCTATCATAGGATCCACGCGCGACGGTTGACGGTAGATCCCAGAACCATAGAAAAAGTAAAGTAAAATACATAAATCAACATTTTAGTAACTTTCAAGTAATACCAAATGTGTGCTCCTACTTACATTCATTGCAGATATTATCGTAACACATACAAGAATTTCTGCCTCATTTCTATCTTCTTCAGCATGTTAATCTTGTTCGCTGGGGAAGTTTCTTTCCTGAACCGAATAAACTAATAATTCGTTAACATTGAAACTGTCACCCGGGGCTATATTATGGAGGATGACCATATCAAGTGCCTCAACAAAAATTGATTTCTCCAACTTTTGTTGAGGCTGCGTCAGAAAATCGTGCTGTCGCCGGCAGTATATATCATTTACACCAATTATCAACACACCCCTGTTCATATGTGCCAGTTTATTTATGCCTACGACACAGCGATAGCAGCGCAATGCTCTAGTTTCGTGAAAGTTGACGAAAAACTAACAAACTGCACAACGACAACTAGCTAAGGCCCAATTCGAGCAAGACACAGATGTGGGCTTTCCACTTGATCAACCTAGAGGTATGGATGAAGCTGAATATCCCTTGGCGGAGCAATGTGGTACAAGACTTCCGGATGACAAAACGCCAGGGCATCACCATGGGTCGTACACTAACCTTTAAGCAGCACTGTATTAACATAAATGGGAAAGTGTGCGCCAATAATAACATCCTGCCAAAGCTGACAGGTAAAACGCACTTTTGGGTTGTTTTGCACTTTCACCATGCGCGTAAACCTCCGAGTATGCTACTCTTGCATAACCGTGACGCATATGCGAAAAGATCAATGAATCCGCTCGCGTCATAGGAGATGCCTGAGACCAACACCTGTGCAGATCTGTACCGATCATTGGGATCCCCATATCCATAGAAATACAGCAGCAGGAGAGAGAATCGCGCCACCCGCTGTACGATTGCCAACTTGCGACGCTACAACTCCGGTCCAGAAAGAGTTTCCTCGCTAGGGCACAAGCCCTTGAAGAATTACAAGAGGTAAACCGTATCACTCAGTGGCAAAGCCAAGACATCGAACTGAAAGAGGAGCTCTCTTCAGGCAGCAATCTCCCCTTCAGTCTATGGCGAATACTTATTCGTCTGAGGACTGAGGTTAGGGGATGCAAATAGTGTATTCATGAGAGTCATTCCTCACGGAAGAGGTACTTTACCTTCTCTGTGAGTGCTCTCTCCCATCATAAAATATGTTTGTGTCTCACTGTAGAATCTTCATACATGTTCTATCGTTGTGTACCTTAAAGATATAGACATAAGAATGAGTATGGATTCATCCTGTGATGTTAAAATGTGCTGCGTTTATCAACGGGTCGACTCGCCGCCGTCTACTAAGGATGCTCTCTCACCATGAAATAAGATTTTGTGTTTTGTATAACCTTGATGCATTTTGTATGTAGCCTTCTGCCTTCAGGTTTTATCCCCCATTAAAACTATTGTTATAAAACGGCAGCATAGAGTTCTCCCCTTTGATTCAAAATTTATAAAGTTATGTTATTTATATACTTCAAATAAATGGAGAAGATAGGAATTTATGCTCACGAGTTTTATGCTCATAAGCGCTGCTTTCAATGTTTGGCAGAGTGGCAGTCAGAAAGGGAAATTGTGCAGTTTGTTTAATGCTTTTTGAAGAACCCAAGGAAGAAGTTTTTACTGCATATTTGCATGTTTAAGAAAATGTCTTTATTAGAAGTAAAAAAATACCTTCTTAATAGATCCTTAAAATTGAAGCAATACAAAATGGATGATTAACAATTTTGGAAATTGTAATGTCCAATAGACATAGAAAAATGCGAGTTATTAGGTGACCACGATGTAAATAATTTCATGGAAATTGAAGCAGTACCATAAAATCCAGATGAAATAGGAATGGATCAAGAAGATGAATATGCAGCTGGACATGTAGTGTTTCTGGAAAATTTAAATGATCGAATAATTTGTATAACTCAATGCTATATAATTGTATAAACATTTTCTAATAGAGAAGAGTATGTATTATGTTATTTTTGTTTTTGTCTTCACGAATATTTTCTGCAAAATTCTATTCATAAACGTATTAATACATGCGTATTGCGTAAATTGCGTAAATTGCTCAATATCGGTATATCATGTAACCATATCAAAAGCTTGTGTATATTGTATTGTTGCTAACGGAGTTTTTGAAATTGTTGGTAACACTCATATTCTTATATTACCATATTAGATAAGGCAATTTGAATCGTTTTTATATTAAGTATAAGAAATAACTATCTTTGCAAATTTTGAATTCCATTTAACTACTCGATCTGATATTTGTTGGGACGCACGCATAGAAAATGATTACTCGTGCATTTGATGGTTACGAACTGGGTCTGACTTTTGTTGGGACTGACCTACTAACTATGAAATATCAAAATCGAAAATTTTAAATCTGCAATGGTCATAGCGATCTTTGTTGTTGACCGAATGTTGCTGGATATTTTGATTGGTTATAACCATGTGCCTAGCTTAAAGAAACATCAATATAGTAGTGAATCTCATTAAAGTGCATGTACTAAATATCTAATTAATCAATTAAAGAGTAGGAATAGAAAAATCATATAAATAATTTTTTTATAAATTAATAGTAGGTGCAGATGCTATAAAGTTTCAATATATTATTCTTCAACTCATACGTCTAGGAATCTTTGGCTTATAAATGTATTGGTCGCCTTTGTCGACTTTACCAAAAAATATATTTGCGCCTGTATTCTAACGTCATTAAGCTAAAGTAACTCCTCTTCTGCTTCTAAATCCATATAACTTAACGAGATATAGAGACTAAAGTAGTAAAATTGAGTTAATATCGCTAATAAATTTATGATGCTATTTTAAAGATTAATCCACCATAATATGTTTTATGCTTTCCTTCTCAACGGTTGGCTTGATGGAACTATCTAACAGACCATTCCAAATTCAAATTAGCTTTGAGCTGTTAAATTTTACTAATAAAATTTAACCTTTCCTGCGTGGCTGGGGAACGATTTCCTTCGAAAGTGAGATAAAACACAATTTCATTGACTAAGTAATGGCTCCTTTGATGTTTCATTTTCATTCGAAATGATTAACAGCCGCAGATTAATTATTTAAACTCAATGGGACACTATGAAGCAGTATTTTTTAGCTTTAATTGTTGCACTTATCAAATAACATAACTTTTAAGTTAAAGGGGTTTTAGGAATGTCAACTATTTTAACCATGTTTATATGATGAGGCGAAATTTTTATTTTGAAAGAAGATAGAAAATCTGAGTTAAAATAAATAACATAGAATAAGATGGATTAAAAGGTTCCTTTGAATATAAATGAATCATCTAAATAACAGTAAATAAATCACATAACTTAACAAAATTAGGAAATATTGAATTGTTATACAGAACACCACCAGAGACCAAAATATACATGCGAAAATTTAGAATTTGAAAATCGAATTAGAATTGTTAGAGGATAATGCAGTACAACTAGGTCGAGGTTCGATAAGTCAAAATATTAAAGTTAAAAAATTAAAAAATAACTATTGAAGATAATAAGAAAATCGAATGAATAGAATTTTACAGAAAATATTCGTGAAGACAAAAACGGAAATAACATAATACGTGATCTTCTCTATCAAAAAATGTTTGTAGAATGAGATAACTTTGAGTTATACAAAATATTGGTTCAACAAACGGAACTTGATTCAAGTTTTCCGGAAACACCGAATTTATTTCCAGCTGCATATTCATCATCTTGGTCCATTTTTAATTCGTCTGGATTGGATGGCTCTGCTTAATTTTTATGAAATTATTTACATCGTGTTCACCTAACAATTCGAATTCCACAATGTCTATTGGACCCATATCTCTATAATTTACAATTTACAAAATTTTCCCTATATTTAAATCCTAAATCTCTTCTATTTTATATTGCTTCAATTTAAAGGCTTTAACTTTACATAAGAACGTATCTTTTACCTCTAATAAAGACATTTCTCTAGACATGACAATATTCACTAAAAGCTTCTTCCTTGGTTACTTTACAAATTATTCTGCAAACTGCACAATTTCCCTTTTTGATTATTCACTCTACCAAATATTGAAAGCAGCATTTATGATCACAAGACGTGGGATCACAAATTTATGTCTTTGTCAGTAATTTGAAGCAAATAAAACACTAATTTTCTATACATTGTTCTTCTAAGCACTGTTCTTCTATGGACTTTCTCTTTTCTTCTTTAAATTTTTTCACCATTTGCTTTTTCCTACTACTCTTTCTTTTTCCGGTATTAATCATAATGTAACTTTACAAATTTTGAATTAAAGTGGAGAACCTTAATCTGCTCGCTTTAAAATAAGAGTTTAACTGGGGAATAAAACCTGAAGATTACATACAAAATGAACCGAGGTTATACAAAATGAAGAAACGCAGCAACTTATTTCAAGGTAGATATGTTCTATATTGTTGTGGAGGATTCATGTTTTACCTTACAAATGTTTGGGTTTTCTCCCTATCGTTTTGAATTGGTTATATAGAGCCTCTTCGGCTCTGGCTCCTGGATGTAAACAGCACAAGTGCTAGTTTAGTGACTCTAACGAAGCTGAAATACCTAGACAACTTGAAAACAAGCCTTCAACGTTTCGAGGATCAAATCTGTCCCCGTCGTCAAGAAGGAAAAAAATCTAAAAATGAAAATGGTTAGTAAATGTAAATAACAGTAAAAAGCTATCGCAAAAATTTGTCAAGTTTTGAATAGACTTTGACAAGATGACAATAATAATGTCATATTTTACAATTACTGGTTAGTGGTCTATTTAGGTGAGTGTAATAATGAGGTGATACTTCTTGTTATGCTTGTAAGAAGAATTCAATGATTTTTGTTAAAAAGGTTTAGTTAATTTTTAAATGTCCCTTGCCAACTTCAGTTTTTAGCAAAGGTAACCATGTGCTGTTAAAACTAACAGAAATTGAAGCAACCCATACATCTTTATTTAATAAAATTATAGCACTTTCTTTAATCTTACGTTTTTTAGATGATGGTTCCTTTGCCAAAATACTTGAAGCGTTCCATTGTATTCTGTGATTGTTATCAAATGCATGTTGACAAATATGTGATTTGTGGAATTGTGTATTTTTAATATAAGTTTGGTGTTCTTTTATTCGTTTTGATAATGGTCTACAGGTTTCACCTATATAAAATGCATTGCATTCACATGGCATTTTATAGATAACATTTTTAGTAATTTCATTTTCATTGAGAGGTTTTGTTTTTGTTAGTTTGGATCTAAGAGTGTTTTCTGTTTTCTGAAAATATTACGAATGTTAAATTACGAATGTTAAATTTATTACCTATTCGTTTATTTTGTCTGATAAACCAGGAATATATGGAATAAAGAGGTTCGTAATAGGTCTATTTTGATTTTGTCTAATATTTGGTTGTTCAAAATCAATAAAGCATTTTTCAATGAAATCAATAGGATAGTTATTATTAATTCATGGTGAGAGAGCATCGTCAGTAGGTGGAGTGTTGACCGATTGATAACCGCAGCGCAATTGAGGATGAAACAGCATACTCATCCTTATGTCTTTATATTTAAGTTAGACAAGGATAGGAAATGTATTAAGACTCTACAGGGGGGCACAAATTTATTTTATGATGAGATAGATTTCTCAGTAGTTCAATGAGAGTGAGCGCCCACAGAGGTGGTAAATTGCCTCCTCCGTGAGGACTCACTCTCATGAATACACTACTTGCATCTCCTAACCTCAATCCTCAGATAATTGAGTATTCGCCCAAAACTGCCTAGGGAGAGCTTCTCTTTCAATTCGATGTCTGTCATGGCGAGTTAGGTTTTCAACACGGGTTACCTCTGGCAGTGCTTCAAAGACTTGTTCCCTAGCGAGTAAACCCTTTCAGGACCGGAGTCGTATCTGTCTGTATCCTCTGTCTAAAATGAAAATGTCATATTCCTGAAAATAATTTCTCAATTATTTCAGGTGATCTTCATATGGGTGGCACGGCACATATAACAACCAGCAATATTACTCGACCTGTCAGGCGAAAAATTAAATTTGACCTTGCTAATGTCAGTTGGGTGGGAAAAGTCAGGGCTGGATTTGAAATATAAGTATGATTTTCCCTTACCAGAGCCTTAATATAAAATTTCAAATATCAATAAGTTATGAAATATATGTATACCTTGTTGTATGAGCAGGAAATCTAAAGAAATTCTTCTTGGAAGAATATCTCTGGTTTGTACAAGTTCTTATTGCTTAAGCACCATGGTTTTTTGCATTACACAATGTCATAAACAACGTTCGTCTCTCACAATGTCAATTACTTGACAAATACACGCCTATGGTTTTAATTTAACTCCAATAGCAATAAAATAAACCAGTCGTAAAAACACGACGCTGCTGGCGGCAGTTTGACGGATTTCCTACCAAGGAATATCTTACGCAGATGCGAAAAAAGAAGATGTGATATTGCTGGTTGTTATATGTGCCGTGTTGGTGGATTAAAATATTTGCATCGTTGTTTGACGAGTCACAAAAATAGGGACCATGCGCGGCCAAAATATATCCATCTGGAGCCAATATCAAAACAGCCTTTAAAAGATGATATTTTTTATGAAACAAAAACGATTTTCATAGAATTTAAAAATTTTTGCTTTTTTTATTTCTAAATAAGTTGCATCAGTTTAGGTAATTGCTTTGGAAATGTTGGGCTCAGGATTATATATCTGGTTAACAAATGGTGATATATGACGTGTAATATATTCGTCGCGAGTTAAATGGGCGTAACCAAGATTTTGTGGTATAAAATTTTGCTTTAAACATTCTATTACTTTCGTATTGCTAAACGGGTAGCTTGCCTAGAGGAATATTGAAATATGGCGCATAAAAATCCGTCTGACAATACCAAATTTTGTATAGAAACCAAAATAAATCTTTGCTGTCTTAACGAGCCCATAAAAAGTTTGAGTGCTTTGCCTTTTTAATATTATGGGCTTTTCAATAGATTTTAGACCATTTAGCAATGGATAAAGAAACAAGTCTTGGTCATTTAAATGTACGTGGCATGCTTTAGATTCTTCTGAAACATATATCTCCATTTTTATAAATATATCTACTTGAGCATCTAAAGTAATACGATTATATACCTCCTCATGGCACACTATGCATATGATGAATCAATTATTTGCTATAAACATTTCAATTTCTTGGTTAATACTTCGCAAACAATGCATACAAATTCAAAAAAAAAAAAAAAAAAAAACGTTATAAACAGAAGTAATACGTAAGAATAAACTAAAAGTCATCTTACTTTTTACAAAAAATTGGTAATTATAAACAATCAGGAAATTTAAGAGTCTTGGCTAACAAATACTTCGATATTTAAAAAAAAATTAGGAAGCTGTACACGATGATGTCATAATAAAACAATAGTTTTACAAGAAAATGTACCTACTGGAAGCTATTTTCGACTATACATATTATTTATATTATTATTTTAAATATATGAATATCTTAAACATCTAGACGGTAATCTTTAAGTAAATTCGATAGGTAAATTACTTACCTTGTAATATTAGCAGTCAGATTTTGATCAGGAAAGTGTAGCTCATTCCTGCATTTTATTTGAATTCGTCTAACATCTGCATTTTCGCGAAAAATTACAATAACAAATAAATCGTTGTCTAAAAGCCATTTTTGGCAAACAGTTCAAAACTATTTTGAAACTTCAATTATGCTTGTTAACCATTTTTTTGAAAACAAATTATCGCGTGACATCTAATCATTACCTCCTACAACTAGGCCTGACGGCTTACGCGTGACGTCATCCAAAGTGGTCTTAACTTATTTACAGGCCTATATTGAAATGTACAATTTCTTTTAAAATTTCACAGTTAAGTAGACAGTTTAGATGCAAAAATCTCGAAAAAATATAACAAAAACTTGTTTTTTGTAAATTCAACTTTTTTTATATGTAGTTTGAAACGTAATTGGCCTAATACAACTATTATGACTGATAATGTGTATTACTATTTTTTTTTTAAATCAAAAATTAAATTGCAGTTTACTTACCTTTTTCTGCATACATAAATAATATTTAAGGGCTTCCGGTTAAAACAAAGCTGCGAGTCTTGAACTCAGCCCTTAGGGGCGCCTCATTCAATTTTTGTTAAAGGAAAACGAAATTTCAAAGCTAAAACCTTTGAATATCCAGTTTATCAAAATAGAATCAATTTTGATAAACTGAAACTAGATACCATCAATCTATTTAATAGATAGGTGGTAAAATGTCACTATAGGTATAAAAGTGTCATAATAGGTAATAGTAACGTCAAATTTGGTAGTGTGTTTTTTCCTCGGTTTTCTCCTTCCAAAGAATCTTGCAATATTCAAATATTTATGATAAAACATGAAAGCTTGATACATGTTTCAGATTTTACTTTTTTGTGTTAGATTGGGTATATTACTCGGTATATTATTGGGGTCTAATATTTATTTATTAAAAGTCGTCAGTTTCCTTTTTTTCGTTTTACTCAAAATATTATGATTATGTTTTGAACAATAATTATTAAGAAGTGTATTTGAAATGCTGCTAAGAAAAAATTTTGACACATCAATCTTTAGGTGATTTTTACAATTTTCAAAAGGAGTCAAAAGGCTGTTTTGATTTAGATAATTTAACAACAGCTCACAGAGAAAAGACTTTTTATTGTAAATATCTAAAAATGTATCTTCGAACTTATTAATCAGTTTTTTAAATATAATATAGGCTGTTGAAACTACGTCCACTAGTTGTTCACGAGGATATAAAAGAGCCCCGCAACATAAGGAATTAATTAAATTGTAAGAATCTTCTATAACACAAGGTTTATTTAAAGTTAAATTTTCTTTGCAAAATTCACAACTTAGTTTTTTTAAAACAATATGACAGCAATATTCACTTAAATAAGTTATTACTGCATTTGCATTTTTAGCAGAAAATTTAATTTCGGATCATCGTTGGAGGCTGATAGTACTTCTCTGGTGAAGGGTTCTTGAAATGTATCTATTAAATGTTGTCCGTTAAGAGGGGTTTTAACATTAACTATTCTCCACCAAGTCCATATAATATTAATAAACTCTGCTGTGTCTTGTCAATGTGAAAAATTATTAATAAAACCTTTCAGAGCCTCTATAATAAAAGGATTAAATATTTTGAGACCTAATTTAACATTTTGCCTTTCTATAGATGATGGAAAAATAGCCTTTAAACTAAGGGAATACCCATGTTTTAATATTTCGTCTCGTTCTAGTTCATGAAGTTTTTTTGACCACTGAAAACAAAGCACATTTTTTTTGGCCTGTCTCAAAATCGGGACAGAAAAATGCTTGCTCAGGTTTAGTTAGCCAGTTATTAAAAATACATCAATATGGGGATCTGTTAAAAAACTGTTACAAATAAATTTTACAGTGTTAGGATGACGTAAAATAATAGGAGCATGATTACGAAAATATTTATAGGAATGAGTGCATATAGCAAACATTGCGTTACAGCCTTTATGAGGCATAATTATACTAAATATCACTTATCCCAAAATTATCTAACAGGAACAAAATTTATAAACTTGCTGTACACAATGAACCGGCCGGCGAGCACAAAATAAGTCCAACTCTTATTACACGAAAGCAACAGGTCTTTAAGTCCAAATATTTTGGAGAGCTAAAAACATGAACTTTAGGTTCTTTCGGGTAGTTTCCACGGCAGCCTGGTGCACAGCATCTGGACAACATTGTTCACATAAATTTAAACACACAAAAGTACTAATATTATAAAGAAATTAACCGAAAATCAATCGGAAATCGAAGAACAATAATTAAGAATCCGGTCGAACGTCGAAAGAACGCTAGCAACTGTCAGGCAGTGTTGCCAGGTTTTTAAAAATCGCCTCGTCATCCTCTAATTGCTAACGACAGCCCAAATATTAAACCGTTTGCGTTGGTGGTTGCGCAATGGTAAAAAATAAATGGTAAAAAATTGTTGTACGCATGGACTTATATTTTACGAATTTGCAGAATATTGACAGATGACATTTGAAATTATGTTTTTAAATGGAACTAAATATTTATGGAAAATAATTTGGTTATTGGTTAGCAACGTTTATTTTCCGGTTATGCTTCACTTTCCTGTTTTTATATATTTACTTTTCGGATTCTAAATATTTATTTATATTTAATGTAACTATACTATAATATACCAAAGCAAACTTTAACATTAAGTATCTAATATATTGTTAATTGTAATCCAAGACAAATATTTTACGTTTCAACGTTAAATAGGGAAGTAGGCGCGATAAAATAATCAATACTTTTACTGGGCTCCGCTTGGATCCTCTAAATGCTTTTCTTATGGCAAAAAAGTATTGACCTTTTAGGATGACGTCACTGCTGATTTTAATGTTAGCTAGTTGGCCTAGTTGTAGGAGATAATGATCTAATACAGCCACCTACGATAAAAATTAATTTATTTGTATTTCCCAAGGTACTCATACCCGCCACTATATTTCGGAAACAAGTCATAGGATCGTTTTGGGCCCATGGGAACTTTTGATCAGCTGACCAAGAACTACAAAATACTAAAATTTCACTAAATTTCGTCATTCTTTGAAATCCCATTAAAAGTGTGTTGGGTGTTTTAATTTTATATTGACCTTGCCTTTGTTCTTGGACCATATTACCTACTGAGCCGACACTGAATTTACCTTGTGCTTCAATAAATATCAATTTAAAGAAATATATAAATATTCCTTATTTAATTTTTTTGAATACAAGTTAATTCGATACCTATACCGCATATATATATTTTTAACTAGCAACTGAAATGCGTAAATTTTCGCAGATTGTTGAGCTATTAACCAAAAGCCCCATAATAGCGGTTTCGCCTTAACAGCTCAGTCATAAATTTATTAAAATATATTAAATGAAATTATTCTTGCCCCCATTGCATTATATTAATGACCCGTTACGTTATGCCGGTTAGAGTTTTAAATTTATAGTCTATTACGAGAGGCAAAATTTAAACGTTTAATTCCAGCTTTCATAAAAGTTAAAAGTTTGAAAGTAAATGGCGATAGTTTGGGTTAGTATTAAGAATCAATTTTTATTCGGTCATGCGAAGCTGTGAAATTATCTTAAGCTACTCTTTTTTTTTCACACAAATTAGTGGCATATTATTTAATAAAATCTATCGTCAGTAATGAACATCTAACACAATAGAATATTATTTTATATGGAGGAAAAGTGATACTTTTCATGGCGCGCTTGTGTTTAACAGCCGAACGGAGTGAGGCTGGTAATAGACAGCAAGCCATGAAAAGTAACTTTTCCTCCAAATAAAATATGCTGTTTTTTCTTCAGATGTCGACAAATTAGTGCAAAAACATCTCTTTTTAATAGTAATAATAATAATTATTAAAGATGTGGGTTCGCAAGGCGTAGACCGGTGTCGGTGAATAGGCACAGGTTGTTGCTATAGTAATGTAACATAAAGCTGTCAGTGGACACTGTCAACAATAATTATTTTTTTTAAATCGCGTCTCCGATTGCGTTTTAATTCCGTATTGATAAGCAGTTATTGAGTAAGTTCGATTAAATAATAACCAATTTGTTCCTAAATTAGGGATTTTTAGAAATGCAGTGGACAAATTGAGTGATAAATACAAATTTTAGTTTAATAAGTATCTATGTTGCTATGACAACACTTTTACCTCCGCCGGCGGAAAAGTGAAAAGTAAAGCTCCGGCGGAGGAAAAACGAAACTTCACGGCCGCCTACACAGTCAAGTAATGACGGATTTACTGACGTTTGAAGAAAAAATCATTTATTTGCATACGCCAACTAATTTATCAAGAAATCTTACCAAAGCGTAGAAGGGCCACTATAGATTTTTTTAAATTTTAAACTGAATGGAGAAAAAATGTTTCAATTAAAAAGGCTGACTTTAAACTTCAAACTCGGAATTCAGAGAAAAGTTCTGAATTACAACTTTAAATTCTGAATTCAGAGCAATAGACGCAATTCAGACATTAAATTCAGAATTTAGATTAGGGGAAATCAGGAATAGTTGGTAAAGTTTTCGTTAAGTTATCAAAAAAAAATCAGTAATTGAGGGGAAGCTTAACTGATGACCACTTAGTGCTTTATTATACTTTTTAGTAATGAATATGATTAAAAAATCCATGTAAGTTTATTGTCAGGTATTAAGCTTAAACAATTATGTGCTCAGATCACGTGCGCCAACTTACACTTATTGTGCATAGAATGGTGCAGTATATGGGCTGGCTTGGAATTTGAAAAATAAAATCATTTATCGTAGAGGCTCAGATTAAAACAAATTTGAGGAAAAGAAAATGTAAAGCAGATGGAAATTTTAAACATCATCGGAATCGCAGTTAATACATTGATAACAAAATAGCTATTTATGACATAAGTGTCAAAAGTACTCGTTTAAGGCATGAGTATGAAAATTTGCGGAACGAGCGAAGCGAGTTTCGCAATTCATACTAGTGCCTTAAACGTACTTTTCACACGTATGTCTTACAAGATTTTTCCTACGAGCATAATGAACAGTGGCTTTTTTAAAATTACTTCTGTATATTTACCTGAATTTGTCGTTTTGATTATCATACCAATTAGATCATCATGGTGATCCTATATTATTTATTCCCTTGGTAGCAGAATTAGCATTTTTGGCGATGCCTTCAGAAATGATCTGATGCCATCCGGGCGAAAGTTTCTGTTTTAAGTTGTAATTCTATTTACTTTATCTGGAACTTGGAAATCATCATTATCTCTGCATGTGAGCTCAATTATTTTATTTTTTTAATTGCAGTAGAAAACTTGTGCCAGTGTTTTGTTATTGTGTTTTTATCGTTCTCCAGATTTTTTTATAAATATTTTCTTCAGTGGGTCTAGATCTATACAAAAAAACATCCTGTCATAAATTCAGAGTCATCAAAAATACCTCTACTGAATAGGCTAATACCGCCTACTCTAAATCTGTTATATTATTTGGTGTCATTGCCAACGGCCAAGCCGTTTTAACTAATTCTGGGATATCATAAATCTTCATACTTCTTCCAGGGTTATTTGTTATCCAAGCATCTGAAGCATTATTAATGTAGTTTGAAAGACCCGAATAAAAGTTTAAGTTTGTTCGAGGTGTGCGGTAAAAATGTAAGTGTAGTCACTCCATTTTCCATTTAAAGGTCTAAGCCTGCATTTGATAGATGTGAACTATGATTTATCAAGCAACAACTACGAAATGCTCTTCTTTCATTCCTCCTAAAGAATTGCAACTACTTGTCTTTTTAACTGGTACACCAGTTAAAAAGGAATCTCTGTAGTTCACTCTAGGAGACCTAATAGTTTAAGAGCCAGTGGCCGGCAGACTGTAAGTATTTTACCAAAGTCATAATTTGGTCCAGTGAATCCCTCTTACCTCCTATACATGAGATCGGGACTAACTAAGCTCGACGGCGGTAGGTATGGAGTCATTAAGGTGTGACAGGTGTAAAAATCAGACCAACTTCGAAAGTATATCAGCAAAGCTGCCATTTGGATATTTTAATATATACTATTATTATTAATGAAAAATAACAATGGCAGACGATTATGACGGTTGTGAGGTCATGGCAGACACTTCTGAAAATGGCAAAAAAAAATAAATTTTAAAAGTATTTTAACAAATCTGAAATTTTATTATGTTAATTATGATAGTATTATAAGCCTATATTTATTGCGGCAGACGTTTTCTCCGGTTATAACATCCCGGCAGACAGCAATACATTACCTACAGCAAACCCAATAAGAAATATGTGATATAAAAGTGATGCGAGGCTATATTGATAACAGAACTGCTTACGCCCGGTCCCACGTGAGCGATTTGCAACGAACGCGAACGCGAAACAGTGGCGATGCCGTGCGACTATATTAACTTTTCGTACGGCATCGCCAGCGCTTCGCGTTCGCGTCGCCTGTAAATCGCTCACCTAGGACTTGGCGTTATATCGTTAAAATATGTTTTTGTTCTTCCGCGTCGCATGAATTCGCGGTCACCGTTTGTATTACCATGACAACTCGGCGTTTTCTAAAACCATGGCAACTCTTAGTTTTCTGTCATATAGTTTTAGTGTATTTTTAAACGTTAAAAGTATCGTATTTAACATTATGTCAACTGAATTGAAGTGTGTATTTTGTCCCTTACAGAAAAATGAAAAATTGCATTTATTTTCAGAAGAAACATTAAAAAAATGTCGTAGTATTTTATGTTTACGACAATTCCATAAACTTAAATAAAAGAATGTTAATCTAAGTGGTGAAATTTATGATTCAGGATATCATGGTGCTTGTTACAAGGCATTACGGCGTTGAAAATAGTTATTTGTGTATTTAGAGCGCAAAGTAACGGATTGCCGCTTGAGAAAGAATGTTACTGCGCGACGCGTAGCGGAGCGCAGTAATCTTTCGAAAACGGCAATCTTACTTTGCGCTCGAAAAACACACAGAACTTTTTCTACAGCCGCATTTTTTAAAATTAAATGCACATTTTTCTCTATACTTATTCTGAAATTTGCGAATGACTGTCAGTTTTGACATATTATGTTCGGGCTTCGGGCATATTTAGAACAGAATTGCCAGCAACAAACTGTAACAAACGCACGACTGTCATTTATTATCTTCGGTTTCCATGACCATTCAGCACACTAGACGGAAAAAGCGAGAATTTCCTTTTCCATGTTCGCGCTAGAGCGCAAAATAAGGATCCACGGCATTAGTTGATTTTGCGATTTCATTTGAATTTAGTATTTAGTTATTTTGCGCGCGGCTGTAGAAAAAAAAATTTATAAGGATCGACAAAAACAAAAGAAAATTCTTTTCCAACATCGTCAAAATCTTCATCTTTTCAGCAGCCGTCAACATGGGCAATCAATTCAATTGTTGATACTGTGATGAAGGATTCATCCATGGAAAACATAAATGTACTTGTATTAGGTGAGGTTGTAGAAGAAGAAAGTAATGCTCAATTAGATGTATCCTTGGAGAAAAAAATTGTTGCAAGTTCTGAATTAGTAAGTTCATCATCAGATATTTCAACTTCTGAAAATGTAAGGTCAGTAAACATGAGTATTGTATGTTTTTTTTGTAACAAAAAAAATAAAAAGTCCGGTCTAAAATAGAGGCTTTACATACTTCTAAAGTAGAACAGTTTAAACAAAGCATTATGCAAGATCTAAACTGCCGTCCAAAGCGAAAAGACCGTAACTACTCCGCGCGTGGAGATGAGATATTCGCGTTTAAAGTTTGTGTTTCTTTTTTTACCGTACCTTTATTGGTAATCGTTTTTTGAGGGTTTTTTGTGTGTTTTGGATCCAAGCAAGGTTACAAGCCTGTATTCCAATGAAAAAAAAACGAACAAACACGCTACTAAAGCTAAGAAATCACATACGGTTTATTCGCAAAGGAAGTCATCGGAGAACTGCTCGAGTCTCCCAACAGAATAAACCGTATTTGCTAAGCTTGACGCATACGGTTTTATTGCTTTGTAAAATGCTTGCCTACACTTCATATTTACAATGCAAAAAGACAATGCGTGTATGATGTTGAATGGAAAAAAGTCCTTTTGAATCGCAAGAACATTTAAAAGAAGAACAAATAATGCAATTTTAACTAAAACGAACATTTTTTAATTGCGCAAATAGGAAACTGATACAAAAAAAATGCAAAAACCTGCTATTAGGCAAGTAAAAATTAATGATCAAAATTCATTGCACAAATAAGTACAAGAGAAAAAACTAATAATCCTCTTCTTGTTCTATATTTCTCAAAGGTAGGATTTGCAAAAAAATTTTCCTATAGCATCGCTAAGATGGTCATGAAGTTTTCTAAAAACAACAAAATAACTTATTTTCTGCATATGCAGGGTGTTCACGTGAAGATGCTTGCTATTGCTATCTCGGTTAATATTGAACCTACGAAGTCGGTTAAATTACCGAACTACTAGCATTTTTTCCGCTGATTACGACGCTCAAAACAGAAAAACAATTGCGCATCTAACTTACGAGTTATTTTCGGAAATTGTCTTTTTTTAAATGGAACACCTTTTTTGCATATTTGCATTCCACGAAAAATTCCTGAAAATTATTTAAAATTCCTTTTACATTTAACCTCAAACTTAACCTCTAGTTAAATCTAAGGTTAGTGTCAAACGATAGCTTGTGAAAAACTTAGATAGAAAGTGTCATAGCATTTTAGTCTATCTTCAGCCGTTTAGATTTTACAAAATACTCGATTTTTAACTGTCGATATTTCATAAACCGTTAAAGATAGGTAAAGGAGGTTATTAATAAAATGTGCCTAGAATTTTTCTGGAATTTAAATATGCAAAAATATACAGGATGTTCTATTTAAAAAAGACAATGTCCAAAAATACTTCATAAATTAGATGCGGAATTCTTTTCTGGTTTTAGCATCGTAATCAGCGGAAAAAATGCTAGTAGTTTTGTAACGGAATATATGTTAAATATAATGTTATGAAATATTTGTCTATTCCGCTCCATTTATTCTACCTATTTGTCAATAGTTTTCAATGTTTAGTACATTGATAGGCCCTTCAATGTTTAGTATATTGATAGGCAATGCTTGAATGCTTCCTTAGCTTGACGCCGTGTTTCTTACAACGGTTGTCACGTGTTTTGAACTGGCCAATAAAAAAAAAACGTTTTAAATGGGTGGAATTTACAGTTTTGAAAAATTTCAGGTCATCTTGTGTTAAAACGTCGGCACGGTGAGTCCTAATAATTTTTGATCTTAAAATATCTAATTCATTCTGCATATTTTTCAATAATCCTTTCATACTTTAAATTTATAATTAAAAATTGTTTCCAATTCAGTTAGATATATTTGGCTTTTGTATTGCATTTTTAAGTAATTGTGATTTCAACAATTCTAAATTTTTTGGTGACCTTAAGGTTAAATACCGATTTTTTTGGTGAATAGTTGCGTTTCTTATTGGTCAAATTCGTGTAATTTGATAATGGTTTAATCCAAATTTGTCGAGAGCGGAATTATTTCATCGTTTTAAACGGTCACACACATTATTTAGATATTTTCATTTAGATTTGACGATATTGTTGGGAGAATTCGCAGAGCAGATTTTATCTTTTCCTGTAGAAGGTAGTAAATTGAATTTGTAGTAGAATTTCTCTGGGTTTTTCGTAGCAATATTGTTAGTTATATTAAATTTTCAGACTTATTTCATTACTTTTTCAGATTATTTGTTGCTTTAAACTATAATTATTATTGCTTATCGTGTCAACGTTTGATCCATGATGTATCTGTATTCATTTGCTTATTAAAGAGGTTAAGCACGTGTAAAATTACCTGGTTGATTTTTTTCTTTATCTATAAACGTAGTTCCTATCTCAAAGCGAGATAGTAATTATCTTATCTTTATCTTTGATTAATTGAGACGTAATTTACGTCCAATTATTGTTTATGTGCCAAGGGCCATCTTAATAAATTAAGTACCTATTTGGAGTCATTAGACTTGTTTAAGAGAGGTTATACCTCGTTCTTCCTTTTTTTATTAAAATCTAGTGATTTTCTATTTGAAGTTGCCGAGAGCCACTGTTGGACAAGTTCCATAATTTTCTTTTAAATTTCTAATTTCAATCATTATTTTCTTTGAATTTCATATCTCTAATTAAGGAAAAGAAATACCTTGAGTAGCAGTAATTATTCATAGTGTCATTTAATCATAATTATCTATAATTTTTGCTAAACTTAAATTGTAATTTAAGTTCTGATTATGTAACCAGTGAATTTTCAAGTTGTTGGTTAAAACCTTGTATATCAGCCTGAGGTCCATAGGATACTCTTTTGTATAATTATAATTAGCAGTGTACACCGGTCTAAGACATCCAATCCTTTTTTTCATGTAAACGTTCAACGTTCCTACAAGACAACAGTCACGCAGATCATTGTGGTGACAGTCGATCCGATAGCAGGCACGTGCAGACAACTGGGAACCATTCCTGGAATGACTGGTAAGCCCTGGACACACCTATAGCTAGGAAGCTGAGGTACAGGCAGTTAAAGTTTCCAGAGGAGGTCCCAAACGATCACGTGGTTTGCGGATAATACAAGAACAGTTGGGAACGTAGGTAACGCGTTACTTATATGAAAGAATTGCAAAGACCTAGATTTTAAATTTGTCAAACACCAAAGCTAACTTCATTTTCATCATTTTGGTAAATCAAATTCTCAGTAATCAATTGCATTTGATTGCATTTGTAATCTAATTTTAAGTCAATTCTCATTTTTACCATTTTTGTTAACTAAATTCTCAGTAATCAATTGTATTTTATTGCATTTGTAATCTAATTTTAAGTCAATTTTCATCTTATGTTCATAACTGCAGTCAAAGAATATTATAGCACACAATAGAAAACTGATCCCATGTTAAAAATTTGTATCTCCTATGGAAGCAGACTTTTCGAGCCTGCTTCCATCGAGCGAGTCTCGCCGTAAAAGCGACCGCGTGCCCGGCCACGTTGCCAAATTTGTGCGGTTGAAATTTGCCCGGCGCGTCGTCAAAGATAATAGGTAATTCTACTAGAAAAATATTTGTTGTTAGTGTCGTGTTGTCACGCAGTAGCGACTTGAGTATCAAGCGTGCAGGAGTAGGCGAAAAGCAGTTTTCATTTACGTATACCTAAAATAATTATTATTGAGATTTTGAGATATTAAATTGTAATCTAGGTATGGCTTCAAATGCTGGCCATTTATGCCAATATTTAACATTTTACCACTGTATAATATGATTGACAATGGGTGATATGCATAAAATTTAGGCAAATGCTTTTACTTAATTTTTTTTCAAATAAACATACAAATTACGAACATCCAACAAGGATAGGTAAAGAGCAAAAGCAAATGCTTTATTTTATTCATTATTGTCAAAGATTTAAAAATAGTGTTTATTTTTGTTCAACAATAATTATAGACATCGTTGCCAAACAACGTCATTTTAAAGTTAAGGTAAATTCGAACCTAACAACTATTACCTGTACTATTACATTTTCATTGGTTAGATGTGAACAAATAATTTATTATGGGTGCTAAGTTATTTACGCGCATCATTGTAAAAAGTATATAATTTGGCGATTTCAGGGTGGCCAACACATTTTTTTTATGACACACTGGGGAGAACTTTAATATGTGAACGGAATACACAAGGTGTCCGGGAAAATGTGAGAAATCTCCCGGGTTCAAATAGAACACGAAGAAATAACGTGACAAGTTCCTATATTTCTTCCCCTCCCTACGGAGATATGGGCCCCTAAAGGACGCCGCTAGAAATCGTTTTTTCTTGAATAACCTCCAAAGTACTTGACATAAATTAATAAAAATTTAGTATAAAGGTCACTATTAAGAACTCCTTAAAATAGTTGCAACATATTTAGCTTCTTTGGTTACTAGGGGCGGACAAAATTTAACACCTTAGTGCTTATTTTTTTAACACCCTGTATGATAAAGACCCAAAAAAATTTTTGGATAGCTTGAACTTTAAGCTATAAAAAAGCATTCCCGTTCAAGAGCGAGAAAATAAACCGAAAAAAACAAGAAATCCGAAGAAATCAGTCGATTTTCTCAATAAAAAATAAAACATTAATTTCTTTATCATCTTTTTATTCGAAAACGGTTTTATCGATATTGAACAAGAATCCTTTTTCTATAGCTTAAGGTTCATGCTACCCACAAATATTTTTTTGGTCGTTATCATACAGGGTGTTAAGAATATACGCATTAAGCTGTAAACCTGAGTCCGCCCTGGTAAATTAAAAAAGCTAAATATCTTTTAAGGGCCCTATTTTAAGAGGTACCTACTAGTGTTATCATATTAAATTGTTATTAACTTACCTATATCAAGTACTTTAAAAGTTATTCAAGAAAAACCTAAAACCAGCGGCGTCCTTTGGGAGCCCATATCTCCGTAGGGATGGCCGGTATGAAGAAAATTATAGAGACTTGTCATGTTATTTTTTCGTGTTCTATCTGAACCCGCGAGATTTCCTAAATGCGGTAATGTACCGGCTTAAAACCACGATATTTTTATATTGATTTCGGCCGATATACGTATGCAAATTTTCAGCTTTATACGACAATTTAAATTCATGATTTGACCCCCTCCTCCTAAATACGACCCTGTACCAGCTTAAAAATACGATAATTTTACATTCTTGAGGGACATATATACGTATGCAAATTTAGAGCTCAATAGAATTTAAATTGAAAATTTGGCCCCCTTCTCCTAAATACGGGCCTGTTCCAGCTCAAAAATACTATAATAATTTTACAACGTCTCCGGACCGAAAAACGTATGCAAATTTAATGCTCGATACAATTTAAATGGAAAATTTGGCCCCCTTCTCCTAAATACGGGTCTGCTCCAGCTCAAAAATACTATAATAATTTTACAATGTATACGGACCAAAAAACGTATGCAAATTTAATGCTCGATACAATTTAAATTTAAAATTTGGCCCCCTTCTCCTGAATACGGATCTGTTCCAGCTCAAAAATACTATAATAATTATACAATGTCTCCGGACCAAAAAACGTAGGCAAATTTAATGCCCGATCCAATTTAAATTAAAAATTTGGCCCCTTCTCCTAAATACGGGTCTGTTCCAGCTCAAAAATACTATAATAATTTTACAATGTATCCGGACCAAAAAACCGTATGCAAATTTAATGCTCCATACAATTTAAACTTAAAATTTGGCCCCCTTCTCCTGAATAAGGGTCTGTTCCAGCTCAAAAATACTATAATAATTTTACAATGTCTCCGGACCAAAAAACGTGTGCAAATTTAATGCTCGATACAATTTAAATTTAAAATTTGGCCCCCCTTCTCCTGAATACGGGTCTGTTCCAGCTCAAAAATACTATAATAATTTTACAATGTCTCCGGACCAAAAAACGTATGCAAATTTAATGCTAGATACAATTTAAATTTAAAATTTGGCCCCCCTTCTCCTGAATACGGGTCTGTTCCAGCTCAAAAATACTCTAATAATTTTACAGTGTCTCCGGACCAAAAAACGTATGCAAATTTAATGCTCGATACAATTTAAATTTAAAATTTAGCCCCGCTTCTCCTGAATATGGGTCTGTTTCAGCTCACAAATACTATAATAATTTTGCAATGTCCCCGGACCAAAAAACGTACGCAAATTTAATGCTCGATATAATTTAAATTTAAAATTTGGCCCCCTTCTCCTGAATACGGGTCTGTTCCAGCTCGAAAATACTATAATAATTTTACAATGTATACGGACCAAAAAACGTATGCAAATTTAATGCTCGATACAATTTAAATTTAAAATTTGGCCCCCCCTTCTCCTGAATACGGGTCTGTTCCAGCTCAAAAATACTATAATAATTTTACAGTGTCTCCGGACCAAA
>MU182646.1:219593-232397 GCA_016904865.1 Pissodes strobi | reverse complement strand
CTTCGAAACTTAATAATGACTCGAACTGCCAAAATCTGAACGTGACAGTCTAACCTATACTCCTGCTCCGCGACGCAACTCCTTTCGGAACTGTTACCAAGCAAAACACAGGCACTCATTTAAAGTTGGTTATTCAAATTACTTGGGTTCCGGGCCCTTCAATTGTATTGCACAAAAAGGTTACCAGCGGATGTTTGTTATTGTTTCTAAACACTTCGAAAAATCCTGTTTTAGAATGACGGCACAACATTTATATGTACATATATTTCGAGCTCCGCCCCCTCGGTCGACCAATGGTGGGCTTCGCTGTTCGGTTGAGCGTATTGCTCGCTATTGCGGTAATGATAAAACACTTCTAAAAGTTGTTTTTCTCAAGTTCTTGAGTAAAAAAGTTTAAGGTTACTTGGAATATAGATTGTTTGCTGCCGTTACAGGCTTCTAGGAGATTGACATAATCTTCCATAGCCTGTAGAAGTTGGGGAATGTTTACTATTGAATTAATTTTATGTACAATATGACTAAGCTGTTGAAAATTGCCTGATGGGTCTGATAATTGAATGCCTGTACTTACTTTCTCGCGCTCCGTTTGAACATTTATATTTACATTATTTACATTTATATTTGCATTATTTACACCATTCACACTGTTAATCCGTCTAAGTTGAGGGAAGTCTCTGTTATATTCACTACGGGGCTGACTCTGGGCGGTTGCTTGCCAGGCTCCTTTTGCAGGCGGCGCCGCGGCGGTGCAGGCCTATATGTTTTCTTCGAAGGCTGGTTTCCCTGGATTCGCTGCTGGATCTGTGTTGCCTTGAAGAGATTCACTGGGCATTGGGTATCAATAGACCGGTGATCTCCCCATCAGTTTGCGCACTTGACATCGTTACCAGTGCAATCTATTATTTGGTGAGGCCCCGCGCATTTGGAGCACCTCCATTCCCTGTGGCAGTACGTCAAAGCGTGGAAGTGCCGTAGCATCTATTTCCATGCAGAAATCTATATCACTTGGTGTCATAAACTCAGCCGATAATCCAATGCTGATTTTCAAGCAACCATTTTCACTTAAAGTTAAATCAGGTGTGGGAGAAACCGCTGAAACTGGTAATGTCTCGGACACCCTGCTAACAGGTTGCAGAACCTGAAAAAAAAATGAAATTAAAAAAAATTATTTAGAGTAAAGGAAATAGAAAAAGAAAAGAATTTTTTTCCAAACTTAACTTTTGCTCCTGAACCAAAATACCATTAAACTGAGTGTTTTTCAATGGGGAAGTGAGTTGAGCCGCCTAGGCGCTTGGCAACTTCTCTAATTATTTCCATTGAACTTATCGCCTCCCGTCGGCGTCGTCGAGCTTCTGAGGCTCAGCCTGATTTGGGTCGGCAGGTAAACGTGTATTACACTGTTTTTTTTTTGGAACAGCAGAACATCTTGGCTTAGATGTCATATAAATGGTCCTAAGGCGTGAATTAGCTCTAACTTCTTTATTCTTTATTTGTTTCTCTTTGATACTTCCGCTTTTAAAGTTCTCTTTCTTTTTATGTAGATTAGTTTGTGTTTTAATAAAAAAACTAGACTAAACGGAAAATCGAGAAATATTAAAAACGACTTATTACAGCTTTATTCTGTTGTACTGAAAACGTCTTAATCTGGAACAGTAGGCCAAGGCCTATATTATTAATGGTTACATTATTACGTTCTTACCGAGTTCCGTGTGAATAAAACACTTCAAGACAAGGACTTTGACAGTTAATCAATAGTTATTTCTATACACTCAGCCGATTGAACAAACTACTAAATTTAACATTAAAACTAAACCTATACAATTTATTAAACAGTATCAAGTTCAACTATTTGGTTATTATTTATCGACAAATAATTATTTATGATTTATATCGGAACTCGCTTGAACCACTATGGGCACTAGGCAAAAGATGACAATTGCGCCTTCCTTATATGCGACAGCAACGCCTTCTAGAATTGTCTTCCTTGCTCTCGTACACGCTTCGTATTTTCTGTCGCTTTCACGAAGCTTCCGGCTGGCAGACAGTGAGAGATATTCTCGTCTAGCTGGCCAACCCCCAAACACCATATTAAGTTAAACCAAATTCGAATGATTAATTATGATTACGATCACCAAACTTGTGCACTATTTATTTACTAAAATAAATCCCGACTTTGATAATTGGCGTAGGATCATTTTTCATTTTTCACCTGGAGAGCGCTACGGTGATGCGAGACTGTTTGTGGCGTGGGCCCATGGGCTGCAGCTTAGATAGGCAAACTGAAATATCTTAGCTTTCTATCGCATCTTTCTAGTTACGACTTTTAGTAGCTTTTTCGCTAACTAATAATTGCACTAGATTATTATTGACTTAGTTTAAAATTTTCCATCATAATATAATATTTCCCAAAATGCTTACCTATTTATTAAAACATAGCGATAAACATATGAATATGACTTTGAAATTTCCTATTCATTTTAAGAAAAAAACCACCTAAAAGTTAAGAGGTATGGATTAAATCTTAGCCCACAAGTCTATAGGCCTATGTCAACATTTCAAATATGATATTTTACAATCTCCTTTATGCTCACCTGAAAAGGATTTTTGCCTTTGGCTCAATATAGGCCTTTTGCCTTTGGCTCAATATAGGCACACACGTAATCCGTATAAAGGTATAAATCCAAAGCCTAATCAAATAGACTTGCTGCCTCTGAAATTAATTCGTAGACCATTTTAGGAAGCTCTTCTCTATTTGTTTCTTATACTAATAGAGTGCGTTTAAAGTCGTTGAAAATTTGGATACAGCGTCGAATGTTAGATCAAAATGCACTGGCCTATTTTACGAAAAACAGCAATCTTGTGGACATTTTAAAAAATTCTTCTCTTATTAGCTTGTCATTGAATTTGCGCAGAATGAAGATTAAAAAAAAGTATATCCTCAAAGCAAGTTTCGCGGTTGGAATAAAGCATAAATAAATTTCAAATTTCAAGTTAGAGATTCTGGTTGGTATGTTAGTGAAAAGATCAACTGGCGGCTGTAAAATATCGTCAACATTCTTTTAATGGTATAGTTTGAATTTTAACGTTCGTTCATATTAGAGTTTGTAGATTTTTTGCAACATTCATTACTCACAACACAAATTGCATTTGAGGCAATATCTTTTGATATAATGTCAATCACAGATTGAAGGTTATTAAAAATAAATAACCGGTTGTTGGTTTAACCCGTGTTGATGAATAAATGATTATAAAACGGTTAGTCTATAGTAAAATAACCGGTTATCAAAAAACCAGTGATTTTTGCTCAATCCTACACTCTGGCAAGAGTTTATATGACTACCAATTTTAATGAAAGGTTTTTATTTATCGATTCAATTACGACGTTGCTTGTGAGCTCTCGAGTGCTTTAGCGGCTATTTTGCGATATTTGACATTTCTTTTTGCAAGTTTTATAAAACAAATTATGGCTTATAATAAACAATCATGGTGCATGCACGTGCAATGTTATCGTTATTTAGCCTGAGATAGTCAGTGGTGTACGAACCCTGGAAAATTGTAATTCAAATATAAGGCGGCATTACCCAATTAATTTTTAATTCCTAGCTGCTATTTATTAGTGTTTAGTATGTAATTCTCTAAATTCAACTATTTCTTATGCGGATTTTACCTAATTTCTTATTTTTTTTAAACGGTAAGATTCTTGTTTAATCTTTGTTTTTGGGGCCACAAGACCTCCAATTCTTGTGTTTCTGTACAGTTATCTTCATGTTTTGTGGTCCCGAAAATGCGTTTTAAGTATCTATTTTTCCCTAATCTTAAAATTTTAATTCTTAACACTTGGAAAGATTTTAAGGTTGTTCTTAAACATTAAATAAATAAATTTATTAAATTGAATAAACACGTTTATTTACAACACTTTCACTCCTTATCAATTAGGAATAGGCTCTAAAGCACTAAAAAATAAGAAGTTTGTAAACTCGGCCAAATTATTAATATGTACCTATTTTTATTAGTGTTTTAGCAATAGATGAATAATAATTCAGAGTAACACTTTATATGCATATATAATCTCATGGTACATGATGCATTTTCTATGGGAAAATAAGGAAAATTTTGGATTTTTGCCTCGGATTTTGCCAATCAGGTGTAATTTTTTCATTTTAGGTTGCACAAAAGTTTTTTTATTTTTGTAAACAATTTAGTCATTAATAGATTTTATGGCAACTATTAATATTATGTTATGTCTATAATATTATTCTAAAACACATTAAATTTATTTAAATTTACAATAATAATTTTGATAAATTTTATATTAAACAACTATTTTATTGTTAACTACTTTCTTTCATCCATTAATAATTTAGGATTTTTAAATATAAAAGTGTGTAAAGCAACCTTTTATAATCAGCCCCTAAAAAATAATTATATATCGATCAAAAGCTGCTTTAACAAACGGGCAAAAACCACAAAATTATATTTTATTTTAATATTCTTTTCACCTGTTTCCTTACCTACAAATAAGTCACTGGTGAGTCTGGGGACAAAAGATTACAAAAGAAAAATGCTGAACATTGTTGCCATTCAGGGCAGGAATATACCTTTCTCTCTGCCACCCATTAGTCATTTTCAATAACGTTCAAAAATGCTGGAAATGAAGGCCCTGTATTTCTGGTCACATAATAAGTCTATCTGAGTTTTCTTGATGAATGTTTTAAAATTCAGTCAATATTTTGATAAACGATTCTTATTCTTTGAGGTACATTCAAAATAGAAACATGTTCCGTCTCAAATACCTTTTGTTTCAAATACTCCCATAAAAAAGTCCAACACAGTTAAATCGGGTGGCCGAGCCGACCATGGTGTAAGACCTCGACAACTAATTCAACGGCCATAAAAACTAACCCTGGACCAGTGGCGCCAAGTCAGTCAGACTCAGAGGTCCAAAATTTGAAAATAAAACGGGTGAGGACAAATCTATAGGCGTATGCATCACTAGCGACTCGACGTTTAAGGGGAGCCTCATCCCGAACTTCTCTCGACAATGTTGTTTAAAAATTTCTTCACTTCACGCGTTTTTATAACACTTTTGAGAAAAGAAGGAATGTGAGAGTTTGGCTCAGGTGGTGAAGCTCACGTCTCCAGAACGCAAGGTGATTGGTTCGACGCCCGGTCCTTGCATGTCTTTTTTTATTGAATTAGTTAGTTTTTGGCATATTTTAGGTTAGTTCGGGTTAGTTTTTGTTGGTTGCGCCCAGCAGCGAGCGGAGGGAATTGTATGAAGTGAAAATGTAAAAATACAAATGTAAACATTAAACAACGCATGCAGCGCCATAAACTGTGCCGTTCGGGAGACGCTAGTGTATGCATTTAAGTAGCTTCCTGGAAATCTAGTTTTGCTTCGACTGTGTCAGTGGACGCATTGCTTGGTGTTTATCCGTTCGAGCAAGTACCTATTGGTTCCAACAGAGTTGGCGCCACCAGTGTCGTTACGAAATATCAAAACAAATTTACTTTTAGTATATGTCAATTGTACGATGTTGCTAAGTCATTTAGGTCATTTTATTTATTGTTATTTACTAAAAATTATCATTTTTAGCATAATGTCGTAGTTATTGGACCAGGTGGAGACTGACACAGATGAGTGTTTTGATGATGAAGAATCTGAGGGTAAAGACGAAAATACTGAGGAACGTCTGGCTGATTCTGAGAGCGAGCAAGAAGGAGAAAGCGATATTGATGATCGGGAAATAGCACCTGCTAAAATTCCACGGGTTCCCTATTTTATTGGAAAGGATGGACCAATGTGGAAAAACCATTACCAACACAAATCGCTACGAGCTCGTAAATCAAATATAGTTATTCATCTACGTGGTGTAAAACAACATGCTAAAAGTGCTAAAACAAATCTAGATTGCTGCAGTTAATAAACTGAACATGTCTGAACGTTTCTCTTCCTCTTCGTTTGACGTCCTAGATTTACGAAATGAAAGAAAATTGACCGATAAATTAGCTCTTATAAGAGATGTTTTTACAATTTTTAACGAGAATTGTAAAAATACTTACACAATTAGTGAATACGGGACTATATATGAAAAGCTTGAAGCTTTTCGCGGAAGATGTGGCTTCAAGCAATCCCATTACAGCCCAATAAATACGACCTGAAACTGTTTGCTACTGTTTGGGCTAATTTTTTAATTTTGGGTCTGACAGACTTGGCGCCACTACTCGTGTTGTGGTAAGAGGCGCCAACACTGCAGGGTTTATCTAATTAGTTAGGCACATTTCTGGACTAATGCGGAGATTGCGGAGAAGCTCCAACCTGTTGGAATATATTTCCAAATTGAGCTCATTTGGATTCTCCTTAATCTTCCAACATATTCAAATATAATTCTTTTATCGTTTTACTCAATCAATCGAGGTTCTACTATATGGTTTCCTATTTTACCAGCCCAAATATTAATTATTTGTGGATACTGGGTATATGTCTCCCGGAAACGTGCTCGTTTGTATCATTCGAATACCAATAATTTTGTCTACGAACTTTACCAATTTAAAAAAAATATGTATTTGTGGCTGGAACAAATATTGTGGAGATAGGTACTATGTTCGACAATTCTTTCTGTAATTATTTCGTAAAATTCTACGTTTCTGTCTGAATCATCTCCGGTTAACTGATGTACCATTTGGATCTTGTAAGGGAGGATTTTTTTAGCTTTCAAAACTCTCCACACAGTAAAAGAAAACACTTCACAGACATTCGCGACATGGCAAATAGATTGATGGAGATTGACCCCTCTTTCAGCAATTATATCAATTTGTTTTTCTTTCGGGATATGTAGATGTCCTAGTGGCTTTTTGTCATTCGCGCCACTTGTTTTTGTAAATATACTTGATCCCTAAGACACTTTCTAAAGGTAGGATTATATAGAAATCAACCAAGAAGATTTTTCAACCTCATTAAAATTGCCAAAATATTGACACAACTGTATTAGAAAATTTTGTCGACAAATTTCGGACAGATTTTTTAAGTGTCAAGAAATACCGGACCTTCATTTGCAGCATCTTTTGAACTAAATGCCTAAGATATTTTCTCGTAGTCAATATTAACCCTTGGTTAGTCGCGCGGGTGACATATGTTACTCACTCCCACTCTTTACACCACAGTTTTTTTAACAGGAACGTTCTGGCGTCCATGGATTTTAGTAGCTGCTGAGCATTCGAAGCCCTATATGGTATCTTAGGCGGCTTTAGTGAGAAGTTAGTTGTTTTCAGTATTTTGCCTGAAATATTCGACTGGGTGACATTTGTCCCCCGCGCGACGAAACGTGTAGGCATTTTGAAAAGGTATGTTTATAGGTTTCTTAAGATATTTCGTATTATGTTTAAGTATTTATTGCGGCAGTAGACGTCACCAGTTGTATAAAAGGTTTTGTGATGTATCATAATAATTTTTACTAATATTATATCCCCAATTTTGAGTATAAATACAAAATTGCAATTAACTAGTTCTTCAAACCAATTTATTTTTTATATGTACATATTACACTGTATTTGTACATTAGATGTACATGTTACATTTGTAATTGTATGTACAGGGTGTCCGGTTATAAATGTAACCCCCCTTTAACTTTTTTATTTACCCTCGTATAAAAAAATGTTAAGTGCAAAAGTTGTAAGAATCTTCATATAGTTTTCTGCGGTCTTACTAGAAAAACAATTGAACATCAAAATTCTACTGTGCAAATTAAATTATTGTTTTTTTAAATGGGACACCCTGTACATTCTTCCGGATATCGGTAGAGCTCTTTAAGACGAGTTCAGTAATATAAGGTTTGTTGGGTCTAGCTATAATAGTTACCACCTAAATTACAAGAATGTCGGGTATCTGATTATTACTGAATCCCTCTCCTAAATTCTTTATTTGGTGAGCTAGAAAAAAATATTCTATACAAAAGTTGTAGGTTCCTTCAGAAACTTTTCTGCGGTGTTACTAGAAAAACAATTGAACATCAGAAAAGCTTCTGAAGGAAGAATTTTTTTCTAGCTCACCAAATAAATAATTTAGGAGAGGGGTTCAGTAATAATCAGATACCCGACATTCTTGCAATTTACGTGGTAACTATTATAGCTAGACCCAACAAACCTTATATTACTGAACTCACCTTAAAGGGCTCTATCGATATACAGAAGAATATACAGGGTGTCCCATTAAAAAAAAACATTAATTTAATCTGTACAGTAGAATTTCGATGTTCAATTGTTTTTCTAGTAACACCGCAGAAAACTGTATGAAAATCCTTACAACTTTTGTATTTAACATTTTTTTATACGAGGGCAAATAAAAAAGTTAAACGGGGGTTACATTTATAACCGGACACCCTGTACATATGTATTTGTGTGTACTTTTTGTATTTTTTTGTATATGTATTTGTATGTAGGTATGCATTTGTTTTCGCAGATAGATAATGGACCGTCCACCTAAACATCCTAAACGATAAATGGCTGAAACCAGTAGTGATCCAGATATTTGATTAAAGTAGTATAAAGAGCTAAACAATGAGGAACAGGACGACCGTATTACTGAAAATATATTACAAATATTAGCAGATATTTTTTGTCTTATAAAAATATTAAACACCTCCAATAATCCAAAAATATAACCATTGATTTTATTTATTTTTTTTCTTATTAAAGTGATTTAAATCGCGTGGGTGACACATGTCACCCACGCGACTATACGCGTATACAATTCTTGCGCGCGTAACCAAGGGTTAAAAATGTCGCCATTTGGTCTTGAGTGAAGATACTGACTTAATATTCTAGAATAATCATAAAGTACTCGCTTAGAGCAAAAAAAATTGACGTAGCGTAAGCCACCCCTTCTCATTTAATGATTTGTTTCAAAATGGCGTGTAGCGACGATCTCCAATTTTGTATTTCTTAGAGTGACATTAAAGCTTAGCATTTTTATGTAACTAATACTCGATCCCACCTTTCAATTGCCTACATTTCTTCGTTTCAATTTGAACTAAATATTAACGTTCATCTTTTTAATTAACTTATAAACTTAGCTAGCCTTAAAAATGCAGACTTTAGAATAGCTAAATCCCGACTTGCAATTAACGCAATCGATAAAGGTCCATTAACATTATTTCATTATGCTTTTAGAGATAGAGAGAAAAAGACTGCTTATAGAGAAAATGGTGCAAAGTAATTGAGAAAGTTAAACCATGAGTCATTATATTCTCTCAGCGCTGAATAATCTAGATCGATTTCCACACAAAGCAAGCAAAGTTCAGTGCAAACTACTGCCAATTAGCTAATGCTTTTATATAATTTTCTACTAGATTTGGCCAAGGAGAGTAAAACTAATACTAGATTTTCCGAAAAATATATTTCACTTCTATAGCCCTAATTTAATATATCTGTAAGCACCCTATCATAACATGTATGCATCATGTGATACAAGAAGTGGCTTTCGGTTATTATATTTTCGAAAATCTGACTATATAGTTATTATAAAATATGTATCCAATATTTTAGGTAAAAGTAGAAGCATCTAATAGAATGAAATTAGACGTATATGGACTTAACTTTACTGTATTTGTTCTATAACGCCTTGGGTTAAATATTGTGAACCACTAAAATGCATAAACCTACTAAGGAAATATCACCCTATCCTAAGTTTGAACTTGAACTTGAAAAATTTTACATAATCATTCATAGTTAATTATAATAAACTAGCGTTCGACAGGAGAGAGTTTAGTCCTTAACGTTGCAACCATCAGCATTTCGTAAAATATAAATACGCAGGCAAACACTAAATTCATCAGACTTTCGGGTCTCTCATAACTCCGCTCGACTAGTTAAGTGCAGGCGCACAGGTGCTTACTCTTCTAGTTGTTCTATTCCGCAACCTAAATACCTCAGAGCATCTGTACACAGGTACATGGTGATCGGGTCCCTACCCAACCTGGATGTATATCTACATAAGTACACGGCACCCGGGGGATTTCTAAAAAGTAGTGAGAGCCGAATCTACGAGTAAAGTTTTAAAATTTCCAGTACGGGGATTGTTAAAAGTAGTGCAAGCGCATTAGTAATCTGTGTCAAACTTAAATTACACTGCTCCGTCATTGAAAGACGCTGAAAGTCTTACCATATAAATATTAAAACAAGTACAACCCAGCTTGCAGAGACTTTATTAATAAAACAGTGACCAAGGACCTAGAAATATTTTAAAATAAGCCTCCCTCGAGAAGACATGCTTTTAGTATTAATTGGGTATAGTGCAAACTTATTTAATTCATATATAAACAAAACACGAATTTATTATTGCTCGCGTACCATATAACCGTTGTTAAGTTTGTTTGTAAATAACTTCTTAGTGTTTTTCTCAACATTTATCCTTTATCATCTCCCTGACGGACGTAGAGTGATTCCGAATCAGAGCTATTCTCCTGCACGCTAAGCAAGGCGTGGCGTCACTGATAAAAAACAATTCGTGACAATATCAACCCTGAAGTTGGAGTTAGCAACGAAAAACCTATGGTTGATAATTAGGGTGCAATTCAATTTACATACAATGGAGATGCCCATGGGGTGTTGTAACGAATTGAACAGTTGGGCGTCACTTTATAATGAAATACTAGCTCAGTCGCCAATTTGTAAGGATAAATTTAGTTGGGGACACTAATTTGTAGCGAAAGTTAATTTATTTAATTTAATTAAGTATGAGATTCGTTTTTTCTGAGGGGGTGAGTTGTCTCTTTTATCAACTTTTTTTATATGTTGGTTCCTAGAGACAATGCGAACTAAATATAATATTTATATATAGATCAATAACTATATAGATAAGAATATCAGAAATTTATCTTGCGATAAAATAAACAAAGAAGTTCAAATGACAATATATTAATTTGACAATTCAATTACAAATATGAGAATATATGATGGTATCATGTAAAATGAGGATTACAATTAAATTACAAATTTAATTGATGAAATTATTTGAAATATAAGGTTTGAATAAATTGACTAGAAATGAGAATTAAATGTAAATGCAAAATATTAAAAAAATTGAGTGAATGAGTAAAACGATATTAATTGGTCTTTACAGTTGATTAATCTTCTGATTGGCTAATACTTAGCTTGTCCAACTATCCTGTAACCATGCGATCGTATTGGGACTTGTACAGGAACCGCTTGTGCCTGTTCCCAAGTTATGTTAATGGGTTAATCCAGGACTTAAAGGTTGACTTAGTGTCAGCTCCCTCTACAGGTCTGCTACAGCGACGTGGACGAACACCTGCTACTTGCCACATACGAGGTGTTTTTTAGCCAACGTTGGATACATGCAAAAAATAATAACCTAGTTTTAGACCAATGTATATCGATAATTAAGAAGTTATTCAGGGAAATATCCTGTGGACCTCAGTTAGACTATTACACAGGAAGAAAGTAATCAACCATTTAAAAATTTACTGGTTAAAGCAGGTATAATTAAATTACAATTTTAAGTTGAGCAAAAATTATAAATAACTAACTGTTAAGCAAAAATTATAAATAACAGTGGCTCTCGGCAAATCTAAATAAAGGATAACTTGAATTTAATGATAAATAGAAAAATAGAGGTACAACCTCTCTATAAACGAGTCTTATAACTCCAAATAAGTAATTTCTATTACTTTTTTATATATGGCTCTTGGCACATAAACGATAATTGAGTGCAATTACGCCTCAATCAATTAAAGATAAAGATAAGGCAATCACTATCTCGCTTTGATATAGAAATTTAGATAAAAGATAAGAAAAAAAGACAGGTAAATTTACACATGTGAGCTTAACCTCTCATAAATGCAAATTAATGTCGATACATCAGTGTTGAGACGCGACAGGGCAAGTACTAATAATTATATGCTTGATGTTACAAACAAACTGAAATTTTAATGAAATAAGCCTGAAAAGAAAAAAATAATAACAATACTATGAGGGAAAATTCAGAAAAATTCTACTAAAAATTCAATTTACTACCTTTGCATGAATATATAGAATCCACTCTGAGAATTCCCCCAAATAATACTGTTCAATTTAAATGGAAATACGTAAAATAATGTGCGTGGCCGCGAAACGATGAAATAATTACGTTATCTGTAAATTTGGACTAAACCTCTATCAAATTACATGAATTTGACTAATGAGAGACGAAATTATTCACCAATAAATCGGTATTTTTATCGAACGGTCACTACAGAAATTAAGATTATTGAAGATGTAAGTTAATTGAAAATGTAATATAAAAATGCTAAATTCTTGCTCTAGCCAAATACGATTAAGCGAATCAGACACAATTATTAATAATGTATATAAAAAATAAAAAAATTAGTGTAATATATTGCAAGATGAATAAAATATTTTTAAATTAAATATCAGCACTTACCCAGTCAAGCGTCGCCACAAAGGTAAAACGACCTTGCTTTCAAAATTCAAGACGTTCAACCTATTATGATTTTCGATGTTTTAGTTGGATGATTTATATCATGTGACTACCACTATAGGGCACGCGGCGTCAAAGCAAAGAAATACTCAATATATACTAAATATAGTTATCTATATTAAATTAAATGCATACATTGTAGGTATTAAATAGCGTACTACTCTCTTACCAACTACGTGAGATAAGTCCGTTCCCGAATAGATGTCGCTACCAAACATAGTAATCTACCGTGAAACAAATCCACAAATTGTAGGTATACAGGGTGCTACAAATTCGAGTGAATGCATGGGGATCTCGGGAACTGTAAG
>MU182646.1:168421-187976 GCA_016904865.1 Pissodes strobi | reverse complement strand
TATATATATATATATATTCTTATATGAATTCATTGGTATGTTTTAAATTATATATCAATTAAAATGTTAAAAGTATTAGAGTCCTCTCAGATATTATACTCAGATCATTTAAACATATTTAAGTAATGACTTTATAAGCACAAACCGTGACACTTTATTTATTTGAAAAAATTAATTATGCATGCTTGCAATAAAATAATCTACTTTAACCAAATTCCAATGTCAAAAATTTTTCAAATTATTGAATAAATAAGCAGCAAATTAATATAAAGCGTTGTTTTGTTTCGCGGTAAAAAAAATTCAATATGACTTTCTGGCTCAATAGCAGATGTTAAGGAAATTAAATTTTAAAAACTCGCTGTTATCCGGTAATTTGGCACACAACCTAGTAGAAAAGTAACACAAACTGTAAGAAAGTTTCTGAGAAGTTATTACGAAAATCTAATTCTTTTCAAAGACTTCCTGTGTTCGCAATGAGGACCTTCGGTAGGAAAACCGAAAGAAATTGCCAACTAGTTTGGACATGGCGTGATTTTTCATTCATAGTTTATGTTTTTAATGGGTATCCACTTATTTTAGAATGTCCACGAATTATGGGTAACCATGCGATTTAGTGGGTAAGGGATAATTCTTATTGAAAAAAATATAGACAAAACCTTTTGTCACTCAAAATAAAAACACATATCTAATATACTGACCGTGTGTGACAAGTAGAAAAAATGCTTGGACAGTGAACGTATTGAAATAACAAAAAGTGCTTATGGAGCCATTATTCATTTCAGTTATCGTAACCAGATTTAGGAGGCGAGTTTCAAAATATATTATAAAATTCACTTGAAAGGTACTTTTTAATAACTATATTAATTTCTTTTCTCCGGTTCTAAATGACCAGCGTTAGTGTTAATAGCCCAAAAATGATTCTTTTATTAATTCATTGGTGCATTTTGGATTAAGAATTAATTAAAACGTCGAAAGTGTATAAAGGGTAGCCGTTCCTCTTACACACCTTACTAAGATCAAGAAGACTAAGTGTAAAGCGTTATAGTTAATTTGAAGGCAACACATATTCTAAAAACTAACTGAATCCCGAATTTAAAATTTTTCTCAAATTATCTAATTAATAAGCAACGTAATAATATAAAGCGTTATATTATTGAGCGGTAAAAATTTTGAATATGTTTATTGGCTCAATAACAGTAGTTAAAAAGTGCTTAGAGGGTCGCTATTCCTCGTAGACACCTTACTCAGGTCAAGAAGATGAGTATTCAAACCTATTGATGTACTGACTTGATATGCGTCTACCGCTACAGTTGATTTAAAGAAAATAATTATGTATGCTTGCATTGAAATATTCATGTCAATTTCACAAATTAAGTTAATAAGTAGCAAAGGCTTTGTTTTGTTAATCGGTAAAAACTTGTATAAGTATTTCTGTCTCAATAGCAGTAGTTAAAAGAAATAAATTTTAATTACTTGCAGTGCTTTGGTAATTTAGCATACAATCTAGTAGAAAACTTCAAACTGGAAGAGAGTTTCTGAAAAGTTATCACGAATCTCTAATTCTTTTCAAAGCTTAATGCGTTCGTAAAGCACGACCTTCGTTGCAAACTAATTTGAGTGTGGCATGATTTTTATTCACAGTTAATGTATTTAATGTGTATCCACTTACATTTAGATGTCTCAAATTAAGTGTAATCAAGCACATCACATTGGAAAAAAGTATTTTATTCATAAATTTAAGCAAAAGATGTTGTCACACGGTATTAACAACAAGCATGTCATAGTAGACCCGTGGACGAAACTAGAAAGTATACTCGGACAGTGAACTTGTTGAAATACCAAAGAGTGCTTATGGACACTCATCTTAGTTATCTTAAGCAGATCTAGGAGACGAGTTTCAAAAATATATTTTAATACTAACTTAAGAGATGCTGTTTAACCATGACATCTGTCCATCCACATTACTGATGATAGCCAGAAAATTATTCTTTTCTGAATTCATTGGTATGTTTTGGATTAAATATTAATTAAATCACCGAAAATGTTTAGAAAGTTGTCATTCCTCTTAGACACCTTATTCAGATCAAGAAGACGACTATTTAAACATATTTTGGTACTGATTTGATAAGCATCTATTTTTACAGTTGATTTGAAGAAAATAATTATGTATGCTTGCAATAAAATATTCCAAAATTTAACTAAATTTCAATGTCAAAGTGTTTCATAAATTCATAAAATTCATAATAAAGCGTTGTCTTTAAGCGGTGAAAAAAATGAATATACCTTTCTGACTCAATAGCAGAGCGAAAAGAACTAATTTGATATTCTCGCGGTTCCCCAGTAACTTAGCAGATAACCTAGTAGGAAATATGCAAGACAGTTTCTGAAAAGTTAACTGAATTTAACTAAACCCCAACGTCGAAGTTTTTCACAAATTATTTAAAAAATAAGCAGCAAATTAATTGAATGCGTTGTCTCCTTGAGCAGTAAAAAAATGAATATTTCTTCCTGGCTCAATATCAGTAGTTAAAAAAATAAATTTTAAGTACTCACGGTGTTTCAGTACTTTGGCACATAACCTTGTAAAAAACATCAACCTAGATGAACATTTCTGAGAAGTTATCATGAATATCTAATTATTATCAAAGACATTGCGTTCGTAATGAATGGCAATCGGCTGGAAAACCGAATAAAATTGCAAATTAGTTTGGGCATGGCGAGATTTTTTTATTCATTCATGTTTTAAAGGGTCTCCCCTTAGTTCGGTATGCTCTGAATCATGTGTAATCAAGCAATTCAGAAGGGGGAAGGAGTAATATTTTTAAAATATAAGGAAAATATGATGCAACTTGATATTGAAAACAAGCATTTCTAACATAGTAAACGCATGTGATGAAATTAGGAAGAGTGCTTGGATAGTGAACGTATTGAAATACCATAAAGTGTTTATGGATCCGCCATTTATCTCAGTTATATTAATCGGATTTAGGAGACGAATTTTAAAATATATTTTAATATTTACTTGTAAGGTATTTTTTAATCGTGACATTTCCTTTTTTTGGTTTTAAACGACAGGCGTTACTTATGATAGCCAAAAAACGATTATCTTATGAATTCATTGGTATGTTGTGAATTATATATTAATTAAAATGCCGAAATGTCCTCTTAGACATCATAATGGTGTCTAGAAAACGAGTATTTAAACATATTTAAGTACTGACTTGATAAGCGCCTACCGTTAAAGTTCATTTGAAGTAAATAAATATTCCAAAAGTTAAGCAAATTCAAATGTCAAAGGTTTTGACAAATCAATTAACTGATAAAGCATTGTCTTGTTGAGCGGTAACCAAATTTGAATATTACTTTCTGGCTCAAAAGCAGTAGTAAAAAAAACTAAATTGGAAATATTGGCTGTGTTTTAGTAATTTGATACGCAACCTTGTAGAAAACTTGAAACTGGAAGAACATTTCGGGAAAGTTTTAACAAAAATCCAATCATTTGCAAAGACTTACAGCGTTTGTAATGAACGGCCTTTGGCTGAAGAAAATATTGCAAACTAGTTTGGGCATGGCGTAAATTTTCATTCATACTTTATATTTTTAATGGGTAGTCACGTACTTTTTTACGTTCGTCCCTGAATCATGTGTAATCAAGCAATTCTAAAGGAGAATGAGTTTTTTACTTAAAAATATAAGTAAGAAAATGTGTCTGACATGAGGCGAATCTACGAAGTATGCTTGGACAGTAAACGTGTTAAAATACCAAAAATTGCATAGGGAGCCACCATTCATCTCAGTTATGCTAATCATATCTAGAAGACGAGCTCCTAAATATATTAAAATTAACCTGAGAGGCATTTTCTAATCATCACCATTATTATAAGTGACAACATTACTGTTGATAACCGGAAAACAATTTCTTTTTAATTCATGCATCAGTATATTCTGGATTACACATTAATTAAGATACGGACAAGTATTTAGAAGGTCTTCCTTTAAATCATCTTAATCAGATCAAAGAGATAAATATTAAAACATATTTAGGTAGTGATGAAACGACAACCGTTACAGTTTTTTAAGTAATATGCATTTTTACAAAAAAAATTCTAATCCAGTATCGAAGGCTTTTAAAAATGAATTAATCAATACAGCCCGAAATTAAAACAAAATTATTTGTTTTGCTTTTCATTTAATCTTCTTTTCAATATAAATTCCTTGCTCAATGGTAATAATTCACAAAAACACTGAATCTTGAAATGCTTGCGGTTAGCCACTAATTTGGCACGCAACTTAGCAAAAACTCCGAAATTTAAGTTTTTTCAAATGACTAGCTAAGTTTGTAATGAACGACCTTCGGCTGGAAAACCGAAAGGAATTACAATTCATTTGGACATGGCGTGAATTTTGAACTCATGGTTTATATTTTCCTCCTATGCTCCATGTAGCATTAATACACTCTTAATCAAGTTCGAAATATCAAGCGGATTTAAGAGACTAGATCCTCTATTTGAGTAAGTAACGATAAGGTTTTAGATGTGTTGTACAGCTTCTGATATATCTAAGCCGCATTAAGCTCAGTTCTTTTAACAACTCAAAATACCTTACATGACAGAAGTTTAATGTGCTTAGAAACGGAGAAAATTTCAAGTATTGGTCTTCGGTCCATTGCGAGATATAAAACACGAATTTACGATACCTGATTAGAAATTCTGAGAAAATTATACCGGATAAATTGTCTACGGTCCACAATAGAAGAGACACAATGTTTTATCTTAGGTAAAGTTTTACTCAAGTCAACAAGACTTCACATCTGTCATGATCGAAATTGATTTGATTTAGCTACCATAATCAATTACCTTGTCGACGATTTTCACATAATTTTGAATTAAGTAGATGGATAACCAATCTAGCCCAGTAGAAAAAGCATGTCCTCTTAATAAACGAAATTAATGAAGAAAAGCTCTGGCAGAAAATGTTGAACCCTTTGTGATATAATTTTCAAGACGATAGTAAAACTGATAATGAGCTTAAATAACTGCATAGGTCAAATCTTAATATCAGATGCAGAAAGTGTGAGAGCTACTACTAGGACACCCTACTAGATGCATGGTTTTTCAGAAATTATTATTAAGGTCGATGTGATGAAAGATTTTTAGCGATCTTAACAAGATTTTTGTACTAAGTCTAAAGTATATTAGACTAGAGGCTAGAATGCTTACACTATAAATTATTTGACTGTGTGCGTACACTACTATGTCAGACAACCATGTCTGACATTGTGGACACGTGGGGTGAAGCTAAAAAATGTGCTATAATAATAAACGTGTAAAATATACCAAACATTGCTTATCTCAGTTATGCTAATCAGATCTAGGAGACGAGTTGCAAGAAATTTAAATTTTCGTGTGAAAATAAATCATTGTTACTAGAATTTAAATAAAACAAATTGAACGATATTTCGATTTCTTCAAACTTCAATTTCACCCATGACAAATGCATTTGCGTGCAAAAAATAAATATATTATCTTTTAATTTAAATTTCTGCATAAAAGTGGACAGATTCCACTAATATTAATAAGAATATTCTTATGTTCGGAAGAGATATCTAGGACTAACTCACTGAATATATGATTACAAAAATAAACTATGACTGAATTATAAGCTCCAAGAAACTACATACATGCAGATACCTAATCTTATGTATAAATATACAAATATGGTGATCATATTTATATAGGTCATTTCCTCAATCACCTATATCAAATCCCTGCTGGAATGGCACAATTATGTTTTTATTTATTCTGATCATTTCACTATTTCAGTTCTCAAAACTGTATATATTAATTGGGATATGTAGTGCAAAAACCTATCTGTAATTCAAGAAATTACAGGCGACCAATTAACAATATTTCAGCCTTTCCTGGAAAACCGAAGATAAAATGTGCGAAGTAATTGAGAAAGTTGAACAATGAATCATGATACCGTAACAAGCCCTACCATTAATCTAGATCGATTCCCTGGCAAAGCGAGCAAAGTTCAACGCAAACTACTACTAACTAGTTAAGGCCTCTATGTAATTTGTCTTATTAGTATAAAAACAAATTTGTAATAGCCATGGTGGAACCCAGTGGCAATTTTTTACTTTTAAATTCTGTGAACATATATTTTCCAAAACTAGTTTGTATATACAGGAAAAAGACGGTAGTTCGTTGCATAATTGATAAATAGCTGAATATTATATTTATTATTTACTTATACAATCGCGGTCATTTTAAATTATAGAGTGTAATGTAAATTTGGTCTGCAGGACTAAGACTCGGTTGGGAGAGATTACATGTAGTCTGCATATGAATTCATTCTTTATGGTGGCCTGATTATTAGAAACATCTAGTATATTGCTTGGTGTTTAGACAGTTAGTAGCCTCATTGTTTCTTTGATTATTGTGACTATACGCAACTGGGTATTTTTTCCAATCTGGAGCAAGTTCCAAACGCTTTCACATAGAGGCCAATTTATCATTTGCGTTCTACAACTTGTCAATCTAAATTTTGTTAATGTTAGATGGCAGGAGCTTTCTGAAAATCTCATTACATCATATTTTACAAACCAATTTAAACAAAGTTTAAGATGAGGCACAACACGGGGAGAGCCTTAGAGGTTTTCGTTATAGAATTATAATCCAAAGATTTCCATAAAATAAGCCATTTGAAAAATTCTTTGGTAACTTAATTCTGCACTCAACGTCACAAGGAGTGTAAGAATACTAATTTCGCAGCACAGATTTTAATTTAAATTTCTGCATAAAGTGTCACCTCGCTTAACACGACTTGTTCGCATTATAAAAGCAAAATTAAAATTATTTTTCGGCCTGAATGCCGGTCGTATTTGCAGGCCCAGCGTTAAGCCAGTTTTCATAGTTTTAATAATTACATTTTGTAAATGCAGAAATGTGTGAAATTACAAATTCTTCGCTTTAATGAGGTCTACATTTTAATATCCTCTTATGGTGCTGTTTATTTAAAGTGTCCCACGCAAATTAAGGCAAAATGTTATTTAGCTGCAGCTAATTTTTGTAATTAGTTAGATGTTGCCGAGTTGAATGGTCCACTCTCTTGAAAGGTAAATGGAATATTTCTATTAATTATTTTTTATTATAACAATATTATTGTGAGAAATTAGTAGCTTTTTAATATTCATAGTTTTCCATCAAAATTAAAACACGCGGTAGAAGTTAAACCTTCATAAAACTATACTAAGCGATCACCCATGCAAGTACTAACCTCGTCCGACCTCGCTGAACAACAGTGATCAGACAAATATTTTTTAACTTTTAATTTTAACAAACATGTAACAACTGTATAACTGCGATATACCTCATTCTCGCGCAGGCTACATCCTATAGATCTCTTTTTACTGTCGCTTTTTCATTTCATCGAGTCTCAAATCACACCCGTGCTAAAGAAGTTTTTATTTCAAAAATTTATGACAAATCATTTCTTTGCATTTGCTGGACATTTTTGTACGAGAGCAACATCAAATTTGTTTACAAATATTATTATGAAAATGCGAAAGTGGCAGCATAAGAAGTCCATTTCCACGATAGTAGTTTAGTAGGTCACAAGAGAGCTTCCACTTGAAAAAACTAAACCGCTTTAAATACAGTCACATACAATTACTTTAGAAAAACTAGGCCTAAAAAGCAATATCTTCATACATTCCTCTACATTTATTTAAATAATTAAACCGAAAGTTTTTCTGTCACATATTCAACAATGTCAAATCTAGTGCATTTCCTTAACCTCAGCATCAAAATTCTTAACTTTAACTTTAATTAAATCCTGTTTCTCCGTAACAAGAGAGACACAAACGAGACAGACCAAACGTAACTGTAACAAAAATTAATTAATTAGAAAGATGCGCATGAAGTTAATGAAGGAGAAACAAGAGGGAGTGCGGCTCTAAATTAGAAATAAAGTTTTAATGTTTGTAATTTCCAGCTCCCTAAATGAAGAATAATCGTTGCGACTGTATCTCCGACAAGTCAGTTGCACTGCCGTAATACTTTCTGGTTTAATGCCTAACTCGGTGGTCGAAGTTCTAAATTATTTATATTTTAGCGGACAGAAGTAGAATGAGGTTTAAACTTGAATAAGTCCGAGTTTATTATTATTAATAATAATAAAGAACTATACTGTTTGTTTTATATGAAGGTTTGATTATTATGGGCATTCCAGTTTTATGAAAAGAGGCTCAGATCATGAGGAATGTGTTTTTTTATCCGATCGGACGAAAAACGACACCTTCCCGATGTGTTTTCTCACCGCAAAAGTCATGATTCCAGTATATTGTATTCGTTGCTTGGCAACATGCAATAACTGTACAAGAATAGAAAATAACTGTCCGGGAATATAACATTTCCGTCCTAGGCCGGGAATGTAACATTTCTGTTCTATTCAAACGCCTTGTTTGTCAGATCTGACGTCTATCAAAAGCAACATTTAGATGCTATTTCCGTAGTTACGTAATAAATTTGAAGCTCGCTCGATTCAAAACTTGATATTATGTTGAGTTTAAATTTAAAACACCGTTTTTATTTAAAGTAAGATTTGGCTCTATTTTTATAAGTACGTATTCTAATTAATTTCGATCGCGGATAAAAAATAGTATGTGCAACTCGTAGGAAAAGCACATTCCTGGACTCCTGTGTTGCTGGCCTCGGCTGCGCCTCGTCCAGCAATTACCACAGTCGTCCAGGAATGTTTTGCTTTTCCCCCTAGTTACACAATATACTATTCCCTAATTCGATAAAACAGATTTCTTGATTACCTTGTACGCAAATCACATCCATTGAATTATAAGTGGAAAATGGTTCATGTAATATGCAGGTAATGCTACCGGTATGTTTGAAATTTTTCGTTGTAAAACAAAAGCCTTCTTTTGGTCTAAAGCGAAGGTTTATAGTTGGAGTCTTATCAAACAGAATCCAATGTATAGGAAAATTGCAACTGCAGAGAGCATGAACTAATGTCGATGTTTCAACTTACAGAAGCAACTTACAGAAGAATTAATTAACACCAAAAAAAGTATTCCATAAAATATTATTTGATAAAGAGGTTGGAAGGTGAATTAAAAAAGAGACTGAAGGTAGTTGCTAGCAGTAGTCATGTAGTCGAGCAAGGTCGATTAAAGTATAATGAGGTGGCAAGAAAAAATTATAAACAAATTATAGTACTGAAGCCAAGGAGAGTTCAAGAAAGTGTAATAAGAAAAACTTAAATTCAACATAAGATCGTGTAACCAGCTTTATTGGCTAACCGCTCATTTAGCTATACATATGCCTGACTCACTCAGCCGTTTGCAGTTTTATTCTTTTTAAAGGCGCGGGTTAAAATTTATGGCAGTTAGAGTGAGCGCTAAATTTTTACTGCAAGAAATTTATTAGAAATTCTATCTGTCTGGAAATCGGATAATAAAATTTAGAAAAAATACCCTGTGAAAGACCGTAAAAAATAGAATGAGATTGAACTATAGCCTAAATACAGTTTCCAAAATAAATACCAGAAATACAAATAACCAGTTTATTTAAAAAAATACTACTTGGGTAGAAAATCTACTTTTTAAAATTTAGAACATTTTCTAGTGACTGATGGTTAATACTATGCTGAAAAAATGTATGGAATGTCAATGAACCTGATCTTATTATGTCACAGGTGGTAATTAATGTTCAAATTACAATCTTAATAACTGCTATGGTAATTAATTCTCTTCTTGACACTGTAACGCTAGAAATTACAATAATCAAGTACCAATTATACGATTTAGTCCTGGTACTCACTGCAATTAAACTTCAAATCAAAAAGTAGCACTAGTTATGGTACTTTAGCAAGCTTCTGATCAGTAACTTAACATTACTAATTACTATATAAAAATCTCAATAAATCATCTCGATACTACTTAACGAGAGGAGTTATCTTCAAAATAATATTTTAATATTACCCAGTTAATATTGCTTAAATTTGTAACAATTTATATGTAAAAATTAGGGAATAAATATTTACTAAACTACGCTTAGCTTATTCCCTTGGCAGCTGGAATATAGAAGACTTCTATAAAGTGTCTTAAAAATGCTAAACTAAAAGGAATTTACTGAATAAAATAAATATAAATATAGCCGCACCAAGTAAGGAGAGTTAAGCTCAAGTCTACCGTTATATAGAGGCGAGAAGATCAATCATAAAGTTTAAATTGTTTTAATAAATTTTCTGCCATGTGTTTGACAAGATACAATAAGATACAATAAACATAGCATAAATAACCTTAACGCCCTAATTTTATTGCATATTTTTAGGTATTAACGAGAATGAGAGCGATAAAAAGTTGGCAGGGCTTTAGAGAACTGCCTTTTACACAAAGTAACACTAGATAAGGTTAGAGAACTGAACCTCAGTATCTCTTGAAGTAATATTTTAGAATATACTTCTCGGTAATTACCTTTAGAGTTCTCACTAGGATAACTTAAGGTATTAGCATGATAGAGTAAGAACTAAATTATAGAAACAGATAGAGCTTACACTTAATAATGTAAAAAGATCCTATCGATACCTTCAGCCTTCCGTAAAATGAAAAGCTACTGGACTGGACCCCAGTGTAGATGGACGAGTTAAGTGAACCTATTAGTTGGGGAGATAAGTTTCTCCACAAAACTCTCGGCCTGGTCCACTGCTCAAGGAAGGACTTCCCAATATTAGATGGGCATCAGTCCCCCAAAAAGAACCTAGTGAAATATCAGACGATTTTTTTAGTCATTTACTAAAAAGCACATGGGTCGAACCTACCTTTTAAAATAAAAGGGTATCACACCGCCTCTCACACGGTGTTTCACAACCGCATTGTCGGATACTAACAAAAGATACACGTTACTAAGCCTCATAAATCTAACAAAAGAACTATCTGGTGACAATCCCCCAGCAGTTAGGACTTAATCGTCACGAGGCACCTTCTTGCAGGTAAGCCCAAATGACAAGGGCGTCAATTTAAACTTCCTTCGATAAATCCTATTTGTATGCGCAACTTTTGAAGGCGCTTGCTGTCAAACGAGTCGGAGTACTGAAATTCACTCGTAGCAATAAGGTTGTGACAATCGACACCACAATTTAACGGATACACAGAGAAAATTAAAGTAGTATAATATTAAGATACATGTACAACGTTACAATCAATCCAGGAAAAATGAAGGCTAAGGTCTCAAGAATGAATTTTCTTTAAAGTAGAGAATTTGCAAAAAATTTTGAAAGATCGTGGAGATTATGAGGTAAAAATTATAGAAAAACAATACAAAGATTGGGTTAGCTTGGGTTATTTTTTTAGTTAAAACCCAGAGGGATGGAAATGTATAGGCAGAACAAATAAAACACACAAAAACGAAAAGCAATATTTTACTTGTGAAGGGCTTTTCAAATCTACTGAACCTCTGAAATCAGCCAGACTACTTAATAGGTGGACCACATAGAAACTCTGCAACGAACCTTGGACAAAAGATAGAGATATCTTTCAAACATTTATCGGAATAGGACAAATACATAGGCAAGTAAGTGATACTATAAACATTTCCTGGCACTGTTTGAGTCTAAATTAAAAATATAATTCTAAATATATTTGTCAATAGATATCGGTCTGAAAATGAATATGCTTTGATTCCAGCTGGTGGCCAACTCGGGGTGTAAAATCTCATTTAACATCGTAACTCATAGCACATGTGTGCATGCTAACATTACTGCGGCCGCTCTAGTTATGATTATGTGCATGGAATTAGGAGCATTATGCAAGGTTTCAGTGATTCGTGTTTGGTTTAATTAGCAATTGTTTTAATTTCAGGAGAAATAGGCATATTTTGTTTGATGGTATTTGAATAACTGTTAAAACGTTGACTGTCATTCACTTGAAAAGAATATAGAATGCATGCACTACAACTAATGTGAAATGAATAATTGTGTCATGTTGCAGTTATTAATGAACATTCTAGTCATATAAAAAATTATATTACAATTTTGTTTTAAAACCTCGCAGAAGATAATATCTACGTTCGATATCTTAATTATATACATTTTTGAATCATAATCTAAGTAAATAGATACATGGCATCAAACGAGAATATTTGTTCACTAGTCACAAATAGCTGATTGCATTATCAGTACAAATTAACTCAGCATCAACAGAAGTTTTCGTTTTTCCCGTTAGAAGGGAAATTCTACCTAAGACTCCGAATGGCCCATGTCACACATGTTGGTGTCGAAATTCATATCGATTTAAAAACCCCAGGAATCAGAAAATCGGTCTTCTTGTAATTACCAGAAAGCAACACATCAAGGAAGTGGTTTCGGTAAATCGGTTGTGCGTATCTCATTGTTTCTCGTGCTAATTCCCTCATTCTATGCTATCATGTTTTTTCGCCCAATATCAGAATAATCATGATGTTTACTTCTTCCCACTACTACCTATCCTCTGCTAGCATCATATAATTTATAATTGGTCTGGTATTAATCATCCAGCGTTCTATTCCGTTCTTTGTCTTTGCCTGTTCCATGTTAAACACTCAGAAAAGGGTGTGATCTATGATATCAATAGCACCACAGAAATCGCATTTATTCGTAGGTCTCAGCCCAAGGCAACATAGGTAGAAACAGAGGCGCTCATGACGTGTAAGCATTTGGGATGGCCAAAAGACTATCTTTGTTTTCCTTCCACCCATAGTAGAATCTTCGATATAATTTTCATGATCTCTGTCTTTCTACTGGACTGGCCACTCTAAAATGAGTGGCTCTTTTTTCACCGTATGATCTTCCCTCTCGATTTAGACTCATTGTCTGTCGAGAAAATCGAAAAATAACTAGAAGCGTTTCCTCAAGTGTATATTCTTTAAATTATTGTTACCCTTAATTATCACATCTTTTCGATATAATTCATCTTGGGCGGTATAAACATATTAATTTTAAATCATTTATGATCACATAGGTGTAATTAATTTATAATTGACCACTTTAATTAGCGAATTGTATTTCCATAGGTTGGTTGGATTTTATTCATAGGGTGTGAATTAAAACACGTACTATATTTTTAGGTATTTTAATAACGATAGCTTTAACTTGTATTAAATATGATCAATAAATAAAATGATTTTTCTAACTACTTTCAAACATTCATTCTCTCACACATAAAACTAAATACTTTACATTAGGTTAATTATTAGTAAATATCTAACAAAACGTCTTGATTGTTTAAATTTAACTCGAACTTCTTTCGTTACTGAATTTAATCAACTTTCTTTTTATTCAACTCTGCTTCCTAATTCACAATAAATACCGTGTTACTTTGCTTTTTCTGCAATTCTCTCAACTTAAGTTCCCTAGAGATATTAGACTTCGAACATTTGATTCGAATCGTGAGTACAGGAATAGATCTTACTTTTTCTTACTACAATTTTCCAACCGCCATTTTACCTTCCTCAATGGGCAACAACAAGAGAGACGCTACTGCATTTCTGTCTTGAAAAATGCGTAAAAAAATCCTTAATTCAGTGTTGAAAAAAGGGAACACAGAAATGACTAAATATCTTGGCGTCAAAAAGGGCTACGACTTGACAGAATTTCTTGGCGCCAAGACTCAAGCAGGGCAGCGGCAGAGGCTGATGCTTCATGTGTTAGTGTTTGTCAGGCACTAAAATCAAATTTTTCTTACCGGCGCGGCAGGGAGAATTGAGCGTGAATTGCGCGGACGCGGATGCATATGAGAGGGTAGAAACATGTTCTTTAGTTTATTTGACATTATGTTGTTTACATCACACTCACGGAGACAAAGATATATTATGTTGAAAACGATCAAAAACGTGTGCCTTGACGAAGAGTGACAACTTGCATTCCAGCGATTGTTTCATATAATGAAATCTATTCTACCGACAATCCAGGTTCGGACTAAGTAGTAACTGAAATACAATGCTTTAAATGCACAAATTGCTGTTTAACTGCTGTGAAATAAATTTATTTGGGTTTGAATTATGATTCAATCATACTACGAACTTACAGGGTGTTATCACTAAACTATACGGTGAAAAACGATTAGTTAATACACATGTTAAGGAGTTTCCCCGACAGGTCTTCTCTTTGCATATTTAAATCAATATCTAGTGCCCACCATATTTTATCAATCCACCTTCTGATAATTTTTCCTTTACAGGAGCATATCTAGTAAGTGATTTGGAGATAGATTCTACCAATTTTTCTGCTAGTGTGTCTATATCTGTACAGTTTCTGACTTATTCTCTATCTATTTGAAAGTTTAGTTTATCAAAATTGTTTTAGTCTCTATAATTAAAAATATTTTCTTATATCACAGCCTCGATCACAGCTATTTTCTATACAGGGTATCCCACTGAAAAGTGACACATTTTGAATGCTTATATCTCGAAATCTAAAAAGATATCAAGGTGTGGTTTTCACTAATTGTCTTACAATTATCATAAAAAAATTTCTGCAATGTTGCCACATTTTAATATTTATCACAAGACTGTAAGAAAAAAATGCTATTTTTGACATCATATTGCTGGTATATTTTAAACGGAACACCATGTATATTTTTACCTCGTTGGATGGTCTAACAGTTCCTCTTTTCAAAAATATATAGTTTGTTCATATTAATTTTAGATTTCTTGGAGGTATTTGTATAAACCTTGCAAACGGTATATGGCTAAAATCATCATCCGTTTACTTAGTTGTCGTTAATGTTTCTTACAACATTGCTAAATCTACTCATAATCTTACAGATAACTTTAAAATATCAGAATATGACTGTAGTAGTTTATTGTGTGTAATGTTCGCAAGACATGGAAAAAATTTGTAATGCTAAAATTAGGTTTAAACAAATCTTCTCAATTTTATAATAAACTTTTTTATTAACACAGGAGAAATCGTCAAAATGTCTAATAAAGCAGCTGCTGAATATGCCCGCCATTAACTTCAACACATTTAGAGTGTCTAAACAAAAAATTGGTGTAGGAACTTAGCAACATTTCCTGAGGAATCTCTTGAATTACATTTCTTATGTTTTGTTTGAGATCTTCCAAATTTTCCGGTAATGGATTGTAGCACCTCTCCTTTATGTACCCTCATGAAAAAAGTATGGAATCGTCAAATCCGGAGAGTATGGAGCCCATGGAATTGGACCTCCCCGGCCTCTCAATCTATTTGGTATCACTCTATCTAGAAAATTTCTAGCAACAACAGAATAATGCGCAGGTGCTTGCTGAAAATAAATTTGGTCTATGATACCTTCTTGCTGAAGTTGCGAGAAGAAGAAAATCTCTAACATGTCTGTATAATTCGCACCAAAAACCGTATTTTCCATAAAGAAAAATGGACCGTAAATTTTAGTAGAAGATATTGCGCACCAAACATTAACTTTTGGAGAGTCCCTTTCGAATCTAAGAACTCACGGGGATTACTTTCCCCCCAAATACGGTAATTGTGCTTGTTTACTCTTCCATCCAAATGAAAAGTTGCCTCATCCGACATAATTATTGCTGTATTTGGGTAATTTCGAACTAAATCTAAAATTGTCTCACACATGTAATACCTTTTCTCATAAGCATGAGGTTGAATTTTTTGGAACGTTTGAATTTTGTATGGTTTAAATTTTATTATTTTTAAAAGCCGCTGAACTTTTGTTTTGGACATAACCAATACGTTGGCCATTTTTCTTACCGAAATTCGGTAATTAGTAATGTTTAAAATTTCTCTTACAGCCAGTATTTCATCCAGTAATAAACTTATGCAACCATTTCAAGATTGCGTTCCTTGATGGAGCATTTTTCTGATACATAGTCCGAAATCTACGTCTCGTAATCGTAATTGATTTAGTTTCAGTATACATTAGTAGTGTATACGCTTTTTCAGTGAAATTAAACATTTTAAATGGGAGCTTAATGCACACTTCAAAATCAAATTTACAAATTTGACAATTAAATTAATGGCTGATGCCAAACATATTCATTTTGTTTTTCAAGGCAGATCTGATACCTATTTGATCAAAAGAAATACATTCTTTGGAGAAATGGACACCATATTTTTTTAAGCGACTTATAAACACAGATCCTCTCTCCTAACTGAGCTACAACTATATGTCAATTGGCGGAGATAGAATTTTGATCCCTTTATGTAGTTTTTAAGAGTTGGAATTATGTAATAGATTTAGCAGCAAGCCAAGTACATAGTTTATAGAAACAATAACTAAATTATAGAAAACTAAAATTAATATGAACAAACTATACATTTTTGAAAAGAAGAACTGTCAGGCCATCCAATGGCGGAAAAACATACAGGGTGTTCCATTTAAAATACACCAGACATATGATGTCAAAAAAGAGCATTTTTTTCTTACAAACTTGTGACAAATAGTAAAAGGTGGCAGCATTGCAGAAAAAACTTATGGTAATTAAAAGACACCCAGTGAAAACCGCACCTTAATATCTTTCTTAGATTTCGAGAGATAAACATTCAAAAATAATAGGAACAATCAGGATTTTTTTATTTTTAGCATAGGTGGCTGCGCCTTTGTATTTAATATCTTCTTTAAATTCCAAATAACATTTCCAAAAAAAAAAAATTGTATTTTAAGAAATAAGGCTACTTTACTCTTCAGCAATTTTCATATTTTTGAATCTCCCCCGTATACGAATAGATATAATTGAATTTTAAAAATTACCTTTTGAGTTTGGGAAGGTGCAGCAACTTTTATCAAGAATAATTTTTTTGTCAAATGAAGCATAAAAGAAAATTCCCGTTGTGTCCAAATATCTGACGGTCCCTGTATAAAACCAAAATTAATATGAACAAACTATACATTTTTCAAAAGAGGAACTGTTAGACCATCCAACGAGGTAAAAATATACAGGGCATTTCATTTAAAATATACCAGCAATATGATGTTAAAAAGAGCATTTTTTTTCTTATAGTCGTGTGACAAATATTAAATTGTGGCAACATTGCAGAAAAAAACTTATGATAATTGTAAGACAATTACTGAAAAACGCACCTTGATATCTTTTTTAGATTTCGATATATAAGCATTCAAAATGTGTCACTTTTCAGTGGGACACCCTGTATATCAATGGGCTATGGTCATTTTGGGTGTATCTTAATTTCCTCATTTGTTTTAACAAATCTAACATTGTTTGCGTCAGTATTTCACCTATGTGAAATTAATTACAGATTGATGCAATTTATTTAGTATTACCAATTTTTAGGATAGAAAGTATTTTTTGGCATGCCAATATTGTAATAATCAATCGATATAACTGTTCCCTATGTAGATGCACGATCTTCAAAAAAGTTTTCAAAAAACTTGTGTGTTTAAATCAACACGCTTGCTGGTAAATAATACACACTAAACTTGTAACCCACACATATGATGTTCTTAATAATGTTTTTGATCTTACCTTTGGTTGTGTTTAAATGATTGCTCCACGTGATATTGCATTTTCTTAAGTAGCATCCGTTGAGCCGAAATTCATAACCAAATATTTGGTCTGTTACATATTTGTTGGATAAACAAACTAACAAAAGTTTGCAACTATTAATCACCAGACTTTGTTCGATATATACAAACATTATCTTACTCTTTGGTTGCTATTTCTGTGAAGGCTAAATACTTGTGTAACTAACTTATTGATCTAGCTCCTTAGCTCAACATTTATTTTTATTTGTTGAAACTGGGGTATGTCAACATTTTGATCTGTACATTTTGGGAAATAGTTTTTTCTTGATTTACAGTATTTTGCCATATGACCAAACTTGTAAAAATTGACACCTTGCACTCTATTTATATGCTCAAAATATGTGTGAAATCATTACACAATTGACATTTCTTCGTTTGCATTAGATTATATGTATTATAGTTGCATATATTTCCTTCCAGATGTCACGATCATCCCAGCAAATCGAACCGTGAAGTTCGGGTGAGGTAATTTTTTTTTTCATACATATATTTTAAACGCTGCTTAAATTTTCACGACGTTATAATCAATATATACAATTTTCTAATTTCATTTATTATTATGCATAATTTCATATTAAGTAACATCTATTTCCCGGAACCGACCAGAGCTTCAGACTATTTGTTTGCAATTGTTTTTTTAATTGATACCTTCACATTCGATTATCTTCATTTAACTTAAAACAAGTTTAAAGTGTTCTTTTTGTATTAACACAGTTGACTAAGTAATCTATAATTCAGGCGGCTGAAGAGTCCATTGGAAAAGAAAATAAATACAAATACAACAAACCCCACCAAACGATGGTTCCGTCAAGAAGTAAAGAATATCGCAGAATCAAAGAGAAAAAGTTACCTAACATGCAAAAGCTCTCCAACAAACCAACAATATGCAGAATACATACAAATTAGAAACAGAGTAAACTCGCGAATTAAAGTTATCAAAACAGAACATTGGATCAAATTTACGAGCGACATGGCTCATGATATGCATGGGGCCCAAAGGAAAACGATGGAAAATGCTCAATAATAGGAAGAAACCCGTGAATGAGTTCGTTCGAAGTAAGGGGGTCAGTATTGAAGCGTCGAAAGAATACTTTGCAAGATTATATGACGCCGAAGAAGCACAAGAAATAGAATATCAGACACTGTCCAGAGTAGTAATTTCAGAGAAGGAAATAACAGAGAAATTGAAAAAAGTTAAAAATACAAAAGCGCCAGAAACGGACAATATACCGAATGAACTTTTAAAATATGGCGGCCCGGAGTTAGCAGTAAAACTTACAATCCTGTTCACAACAACGCAGCTGCTCACAGGCCTGCTAAAAGATAAACTAGGGAAGCACATAACAAATATGAGAACAAGGGTTTAGAAAGAATAGATCGAAAACTGATGTCATATTTGTCACCAAACAAATAAAAGAAACGATAGAATACAACCTATCGGCATTTATTTGCTTCGCCGACCTAACTAAAGCATTTGACAGTCAAGCTAGGCGCCGGCGCCGGCGCCGTCATTCAAATTCTAATGAAAAAAGAAACACCCGCCAATATTATAGTAAAGGTAATCTTAATACCGCCAATTCAATGCAAATCAAAGCAGCACAGCATACTCCAGCACCAGAGATATTAGACAAGGATACAGCATCAGCCCATTCTTATTAAATCTTATCATGGATAACACCATAGAAGAAGTAGCATCCTTGATTATGGGATATATAATGAACAATAAGACTTTTATATAGATTTATTTTATATCACACTAATATTACTAGAATGATGATTACTTGCTATTCTACGGTGTAGCTAAGATTCTTATCGATATTTTAATATTTTAGTATTACCCAATTTTAGTGCAAATTAGAAAATTTATGTAGGTATAATACAATAGGTATTAGCCGAACCACTCTTAAACCAATTCCGTGGCAGCTAGAATAAAGGCACACCCTTCAAAAATCCTCAAAAATATCAAATCAATAAATTAAACTCTAAGGTAAATATACAGTGTGTCCGTAA
>MU182646.1:102269-150130 GCA_016904865.1 Pissodes strobi | reverse complement strand
AACATATTGGAACCGCTTTGATTGATTGAAATAAGTTGAGAAAAAGTGAAACTATCCGAAAGTTGAATCGACGACTAGACCAAAGTAATCAAATCTACCAAAATTGATTATAAAGTATGTGAACCGGTTCTAATGACTAAAATAGGTTGAAACTAAGTGAAACTAACCAAAAGTTGATTGAACGACTAACCGGATTAGGTTGGTTAGTTCGGGTTAATCGTCGATTCAACTTTCGGTTAGTTTCACTTAGCCTCAACATATTTCAATCATTTGAACCGGTTCTAAGACGTTATAATCAATTTTAATAGATGTTATTAGTTGGGTTAGTCACCAAATCAACTTTCGGTTAGTTTCTTTTAGCCTTAACTTATTTTAGATATTGATAATGATTTTATTACATTTGGTTAGTTTGAGTTAGTCGTTGATTGAACTTTCGGTTAGTTTCACATACTCTCAACTTATTTTAATCATTTGAACCGATTCCGTTACGTTATATTCAATTTTAATAGATTTGGTTAGTTTGGGTTAGTGTTCAATTAACTTTCGGTTAGTTTCACTTATTCTCAACTTATTTTAGCCATTTGAAACGGTTACAATACCGACGTCATTCAATCAATTTTAATAGATGTGGTTAGCTTGGGTTAGTCGTCGATTCAACTTTTGCGTACTTTCACTTATTCTCAACTTATTTTAGTCATTTAAAGCGGTTCCGATACGTTATAATCAATTTCAATAGATTTGGTTAGTTCGGGTTAATAGTCGATTCAACTTTTGATTAGTTTCACTTTGACTCAACTTATTTTAATCATTTGAATCGGTTCTGATACGTTATAATCAATTTTAATGGTTTTGGTTAATTTGGGTTAGTCCTCCAAACAACTTTCGTCTAATTTCATTTAGTCTCAACTTATTTTAGTTATTTGAACCGGTTCCGATACCTTATAATCAATTTTAATAAATTTAGTTAGTTTGGGTCAGTCGTCGGATCAACTTTGGGTTAGTTTGGGTTAGTCGTCCAAACAACTTTCGGCTAGTTTCACTTAGTCTCAACTTATTTTAGTTATCTGAACCGGTTCCGATAAGTTATAATCAATTTTAATAGATTTGGTTAGTTTGAGTTTGTCGTCGAATCAACTTTGGGTTAGTTTCACTTAGTCTCAACTTATTTTAGTTATTTGAACCGGTTCCGATACGTTATAATCAATTTTGATAGATTTGGTTAGTTTGGGTTAGTCGTCGATTTAACTTTCGGTTAGCTTCACTTATTGTCAACTTATTTTAGTCATTTGAAACGGTTCTGATACGTTATAATCCATTTTAGTGGATTTGGTTAGTTTGGGTTAGTCGTGGATTAAACTTTGGGTCAGTTTCACAGGGCCAAAATATATTTAAAATTTACAAAGCATTCCATTATCGTTATATAATATGTACTTGTAAAAAAAAATCTGACACCTAGACGATTTTTCCGGTCTTGTCGCCTCCTTCACCTAATTTTATTAACATATCAATAAACTAATCCGACTATAGATTTTTGCTATTTGCCTTTGTATTTTTCATTGCTTCGTATATATTTCCACCGAAGTCTGAATAAAATATTAAAATAGAAATAAAATTAAGGATTTTCACAAATCCGACTCTGTTCTGAACACTCTGCCTACATACGAACGACTAACTAAACTAAAACGCTCCACATGCTGCCAACAATCTGCGGATTTTCGGCGGCTGGCAGAAAATATTTGGGGGAGTGGAGCTACTAGTTTACATATACTTTGATTATACTATCTAATTTTAATTATGGTGAAGCCTTGTATAGTCCATGTTTGATAGCTGGATGCTAATCGAATGCAGCAATTTTTTTTACGTGCGATTGATAGGAGGTATAAGGAAGCAAAAAAGAGAAGTAAATGTAAAACTAAGAGAAATTAATTGAATGGAAAAGAATGAAGGAAGGAGGCAAGCTCTGTTTACCAAAATATTAATAAAAAAATTTCCTTATTACACCTATATGAGAATATAAAATTTCGCAGCGATATACATAACCTAGATCTTCGCCACAAATATATAATTGAGGTACAAGTACAGTCTATGGCACACTATGAGATACCTTTCAACTGTAATGTTGCCTCACTGTATAATAGAGTTCCCTCTGACATGAAGATGTTGACTGATCTTGAATTTCAAGGTAGTAGCTTGAAATATTGTAAAAAATATTCCATAAAATACATTCAAAAGCTGTACAAATGTAAAAGATGTAATTATTTTGTTGCCTGCTGTATCTAGGTTAAATGAGGAAGCTAAGCTTCAACTTAGCTTTTTCTATGTTTAAACTTTGAACATTATGATTTTTCTTTATTTCAGAAAAAAGTACCTTTGGCAAATCATGACAATAAATCGTCCAGTTTCTTAAGACGATAGAGGAGTTAACAAAAGTAATATGTCACCACTGCAGGCATAATGGATGTCTACAGATTCAATCTATTTTGCTTTGTCATTGGCCGATCCAGCCATCTGGCATAGATGAAGGAATATGGTCAGCCGTGCCGCTGAGGTAGGCAGTAATTTGCAACAGCCCTAAAGGACGAATTATTCTGCATCTATTAGGCCTAACTTGAAATGATACAGAATATAGGATAATCTGCGTTAGTTTAAGTAGAAAATGCAAAAGCATATCATATATTCGTTCGACTAATTTTCTCTTCATCTTTATTCATTTAAGATAGTTGGCAAAGGACAAGATATCCTTATTTGCATTGCATTATGTAAAAGACATATTAAAAAATACATACTTAATATATTTATAAATAGGCTAGCACTCTACTACGACGTAGCTTTCAGTAGCCAATTTATCTCTATCAAAACTTTGTGAAACGAGAGAAAATAAATTAGAAAAGTAATGAACGAAAATTCTTTGAAAAATACTTCCGGAGACGACATATCCGGGTAATAATTCTGCTTAAGTTTAAGGGACCTAGTTACGTCTCTTTTTATATACATGATTTATATCTGTAGAAAGAATGACATTGCACGTAAAGATTTATATTGGCTAAGATTACTTGCAAAATGTCTTGTTGGCAATTCTATTTCGGCAAAAACTTGATTTGCATATGCGAACAATGCGAAACAAAATGAAGATCAGCAGCGTCGATGCATTTAAGAAACAATTAGTCCAAATATTGTTAACTTGGAAAGTTGTTAATTTTGTCTGGTGTTTTGTAGTAATTTTCACTTGCATTATAATGTATAGCCAGATACATATTTTAACTTTTTTCTGATAATTCTATATTATTCCATAGTTGTTAGATGTGGGCATAAATAATATCTTATAATTATAAATATAAATAGTACCTTGAGTACCTCTTGTTCAATATGAATTAAATAGAGTGAAAACCTTTTTGGAAGAAAATTTGCTTGCAACTGGATTATTTAATTTAGCATTTGGAATATCTGTACCATAACGGTGGTTATCTTAATATTATTGTTACTATTTATATTATGTCCTATTTGAACTTAAATATAATCTCAAAATAGCTTATGTTGGGGAAACACCCCAACAAGTGTATTAACTTGACGGTTTTCACCGTATAGTTTGGTGATAATACCCTGTGTGTCCGTAGTATGAATCAAACTACGAATAAACCCCCAGGTAAACGGAAATTTGTGCATTAAAATATTGAATTTCAGTTACTCCTTAGTCCGAACCTGGATTGCCGGTATAATAGATGCCGTTCTATGCAACAATCGCTGTGAAGTAAGCTGTCCCTCTCTATCAAGGAGAGAGGTTTTTTAAACGTTTAAATTCAACGTATCTTTGTCTCCGTCAAAGTTGTGTAAACAACAATAAGTCAAATAAAGAAAGGGCATTTCCTGCCCCCTCAAATGCAATAATGGTCTCTTCACTCCGTTCCCACGCAATCCTTACTCTATTTCAGTCTACCGCCTACCGGTAGAAAAAAATTGAGTTTAGTGTAGTACAATCGTTCACTCGACAAGCAGCTAAAAAGTTGTAGCTAAGTGCGCGCCAACGCCAACGTCAATATAGGGCCATTTTCTTATATTGTTTGCACATATATTTAGAACATATCTGATGTACTCTCTGTTCTGTTCTCTTTGTCCAAGCTTGGATGAAGAACTCCTTTGGGCGTTTTAACGCATTTTCTAGAGACAGTACAGCTCGTAGCGTCTTTCCTGTTGAAAATAGAAGAAGATAAAATGGCGGATGGAAATTGTTAGTAGACAAATCCATTCCGGTACTCGAGATTCAAATAAACTGTTCGAAGTCTTATCTATATCCCTGGCAAAGTTAAATTGAGAGGATCGAAGAAGACGTAAAGTACAAGGTATTTTGTGTGAACGAAAGCAGTTAGTTTAAATAAAAGAAAGTTCAAAGTTTTATAAGACATTTAATAATAGTTAACCGTATTTACAGTACCTATTTAGTTTAATGTGTGAAAGGATGAATGCTGGTAAGTTGTTAGAAATTAGTGTTATCATATTTGATGCAAATTAATTCTTGGATTATTAAAGTACGTAAATCCCACCACCTTATTTTAATATAGTCCACTAATTAAAGTGGTTAATTATAAAGTTAATTACCACCCCCACCTTTGTGGTCATAAATGATTTAAGAAATAATTATTGTTTATGCCGACCAGCTTTAATATACCAAATGCATTTACATTGGCAGCACCATATTTGAAAGAATGTATTTAAAAATTAATTATTTTAATTTTAAAGTATCAGCTGTATCTATATAATATCAATTTATATATAATATTTTCTTTTAATTATTAAAAGTCTTCGCAACTTGTGGGGATCGAACGGAAAAACCTCTAGTCCAATAAAGAACTTAAAATAAAAGCTTAGATGTTGAATTCATGTCGCAAATAATGGTAATTTATCAATGTTTGATCAAGTGAACTACTTTATATAGGTAGTAATGCTTGATCCAATTATAAGGAGGCCTTTAATTGATATGAGTGGTCCTTTTTAATTTGATTGAGATGTGAGTTTAAGAAAAACCGACATATTTCACTAAATGATATCCCTAATATAAACAGCTATTTTTATATATTAGATAAATGCATATCCTGTATGTGAATGCAAGATAAAAAATAAAAATAATTTAAAATCTCGTTGACGACAGCACCTGTAGGACATATGTACAAATAATATAATTTTTTAAATTGATATACTGCATGTGCGTGCATGATTTAAGCCGAAAAATAATGCATATTGTATAATCTCTGTGTCAATGGTAACATATGTTTGAATAATACAAATGTCTGGTTTTGAAGGTTAAGCTATCGGTTATTATATTGGGTTAAACTAATAATTAGATGCGGATAATTAAATTCTCACAGACCGATTTAAAGCGGTACAGAAACAGTTCAAGAGTGACTCATAGCAGTTCAAGACCGGTTCAAAGTTGATAGGTTCCATATATCATCAGCCATGAGCAATACCAATTTAAATTCTGGGAAATCTGCACATCAAGTTTAGCTCTGGTCAGCTTAGGGTAGTTTAAGTAACTGTGAATGTCTTGTATGTCTATTTTAGGTTATATTAGGTCACCCCAGGATAGGTTAGTTTCACTTTGGATAGGTTAGTTTAAGGTAGATTAGCTTTATTTCAATATTGGTCCGTCGCGGCATCAGAGTTTCATATTAAGTATTTCAAATTGGATCCAAATAAATCAATTCGAAATTAAACTTTGGACGATTGCATTTAAGCTGAAAAGCTAACCTAACTCAAACCATACTAATTATCAGAAGATGATTAAACATTGTAATTATATTTTGATGATGCTAAAACATGGTTAGCGAAACGCTCGTCTAGTGCAAACATTCTATTTCGGTATATTAGTTAAAACTGTATTGTAGTGCATTTTGCCGAAGGTGGCAAACTTAGCTTTGAATTGGTCCTGATCCAATTCTAAACCGTGTTGAACTGATCCTAATCCAGTCAGTCGCTTTTAGCCAGTCCTGGACCACCGCTTTACCCGAGAAGAGCAACCCTAGACAAGTGACAAAAGCCGTCGGCACATATGAAGTTGGATAGCCAAGTTCAATTTGCCATATGTGACAGACGACCGGTTTAATACACTGAGAGAAATATAATGAAGGCAAAAAAAATGGTAAAACATGTATTTAATATAAAGTTAATTAGAAATATTTAGAAATGTAAAATTAATAGTTATATTTTGGGATTTAACGGATTAACTCTGAGTTTATCGATTTGTCGCATTCTAAACTTTTTTTAAACCTTATTTTGATTCAGTTATTTGAAATGTCGCAATATGAAAGAATTAGTAACGCCAAAAGATTTACAGTCAGCCCAAAAATCTCCATAGGGTTTACCGTATATGATGTCCAAAAAAATATTTCATACACCATAATATGGTATAAAGATGAAGACTTTATTCGGAAGACACATAGTGACTTGTACGGATACTTTTTAAGTTACTGTATATTATGTAAAACTATGTGATCATAATGAATGAATTGTTTTGGAATTACTATTTGGAAAAAGTGCTTGTTCAATAAAACACTTTACTACTAATACTTATCCACACACATATTATATAAAAAATTAAATTTTTCATAAAAAATATTACATTTAAAGATGACACAACCTTAAACTGACTTGAATCACTCTTGAACTGGTTCTGAACCGCTTTGAACCCGTCTGTGAGAATATAATAAATTATAAATGCGTTAACATATTTTACTTTCTAAAATTTTTCTTAACTGTTTGCTCCATTTTGAGGTCCCTTTCAGTATAAATTTAATTTTTTTTAATACTTTGAATCTAAGAAACTATTTTAGAACATAAACTTTTGGAAATTGAGAACATGGATGTTAAAAATACTCTTTGCTCATTAGACTAAAAAATTTATGAGAAATCGAGGGTTCAATACTTATACATATTCTCTAAATTAGAATGAAATATTTTTTCTAGTTCATTTATATATTTAACAAAATATTCGAGGGGAGATTGCAGCTCACCAAATGTGCAACTACTATCAAACGCTTTGAAATGTATTAATAAATTATAGTCACTTAAATTATTAAATTGTTGGCCGTAAACTTTACAATTCTCACAGTTATGATTATCTAAATTTTTTTTTAAATATATTCAGAAACATATCTGAAACATTTTAAGTAGGTATGTTGCTTGCTGTCTTTCCTATGATTATAAACCGGAAGACGAATTGCAGCTTGAGATTTTGATTCTTGATGATCAATCATTATTTCAGGTATGTTTATGGATTTTACATCCATCAATATATGGTCTAAAATTCCAAATCATTCTGGCAGTTCATAGCATTGCTATACATATTATTTTGGCAGAAGAGTTTTTTAAATGCTCTTTGAAATTGAATTGGTGTGGGATTGGATTGATATTATTCCCACTTTGCTCCCTATTATTGCCAAAAAAGTTTTCAATAAAAATCTGTATTTACTCTTCTAGTTCTGAGATCCTTAAAATTTAATTTTGAGAGTTTTCCCACATTTTTTAACGCTTTTTATGGTAATAGCTCAGCGTCTATGAAATTTCACAGTATTTGAATGTGCTGGGTCTTAATATTTATTATCCTGAGGCTGCTGAGAAATTTCAAAGTTAAATTTAAAAAAAAATAATTGAAATGGAAACACATCAAATGCATTTTTAAATTTATCCGGATTTTTTTGATGAAATAATTAGGGCAACAAATGACAAACAGACGAACATGCTTCTTAGAAACTGCCGACCGATAATAGTATATTATTTTATATGGAGGAAAAGTGATACTTTTCATGGCGCGCTCGTGTTTAACAGCCGAACGGAGTGAGGCTGGTAATAGAGAGCAAGCCATGAAAAGTAACTTTTCCTCCAAATAAAATATGCTGTTTTTTCTTCAAATGTCGACAAATTAATGCAAAAACATCTCTTTTTAATAGTAATAATATCTAATTATTACTAAAGATAAATGGGTTCGCAAGGCGGCTTAGACCACGGTCGTAGGTAGCCATGCTTAGACCGGTGTCGGTGAATATAATGTAACATAAAGCTGTTAGTGGACACTGTCAACAATAATTATATTTTTAAAATTGCGTCTTCGATTGCGTTTTAATTCCATATTGATAAGCAGTTATTGAGTAAGTTCGATTAAATAATAATCAATTTGTTCCTAAATTAGTGATTTTTAGAAATGCAGTCACAAATTGAGTGATAAATACAAATTGTAGTTTAATAAATCTTAAGTTGTTGACGCTTATTTTGTTGTCTGTTTGTATTGTATCTATGTTGCTATGACAACACTTTTACCTCCGCCGGCGTAAAAGTGAAAAGTAAAGCTCCGGCGGAGGAAAAACGAAACTTCACGGCCGCCTACACAGTCGAGTAATGACGGATTTACTGCCGTTTGAAGAAAATAAATATTTATTGATGCCTTAACCGACCGACCAATATTTGGGTTATTAAAGCTTTCGTTAGAAAGAAGTGCTTATGTTATAAAGAGTTTACACTGTGTTTTAAAATATGAAAATTATAGCGCTTTTTAAAAAATGCAGCTTTTCGATTTTTTCTAAATATCTAAAAAACGAAAAAGATAAAATCGTTCTCAAAGCGGCATTAATTTGTCAATTGAATGCACTACATCTTTCCCCATTTAACCATTTTTCTATCTCTAATAGTTTCCAAGATACCCATACATGTATACCCAATTTGGGCCACACTGTATAAGGAAATACCCTCAGAAATATCCCCAAAAACAAATTATGAATTTTATACCATAAGCATAATGTGTAATAAAAACATAATATTTTATACTTACTTCTTCGGATTCTTTGGATAATAAAACATGCTTATTCCCTTGCTTTCCTTAGAATGACACCCACAAAATGCACAAGTATTACCAGGTATAATGTCTTCAAAGCTAAACACAGTTCACAAAAATATTTAACAGCAATAATTAAGACACAAACAAATCAAAGGAAACTGGCGACCACGCAAAAATTTTGTCGTCGGCGACTGAACTATACAAATCTCGGACTAAACTAATACGGCAGGCACGGGAAGATGACAGTTGGCCGGTTTACCCCATACTCCACATTTTTTGGGCGGGATTTATGTTGTCGCTTCTCTACGGTTGTTCTTCTGGGGCTTTACACCGATCTTGAACTGCTTTGAACGGATCCTAAACCATTTGTACTCGCTCCTTAGCAGCTCTTGAATCACGTTGAATGCGTCCTGAACCGTCTTGAACCTGCCTTGCACCGTCTTGAACCTACCTTGAACCGCTTTTAACCGCTCCTTAATATGGTAGTTTGTAGCTGCTGAAAATTGTTCGTATTTGTTGGTATGTTTAAAGAATTTTAAATAATATTTAAAAATTAGTTTGGGTTAGTTTCCATATTCAATTATATAAATGACAGTCTCTACAAATAAGATTAACTCAAATGGCTGAATCTTAAAGGACTTAACCATTAAAGGACGAAGTTTTGATTTACTAGGAAGTTCAAACTAAAATAGCTTTTCTTGTCTTTATTGTAAGTATTGTAAAAAAAAACTGGAAACATTTAAAATAGGAATTAGTTATCACTCTAGTCAAGCGGGCTATCAGTCCGAAGGCTCTTGTCTCTTATCTATTCCGCTCTCACCTATTGCAGTCTACAGGGACGTGGTAGGGGTTCTAACCATATTCTAATTTTCAGAACCAACTTGGAAAGTGCAGTTCACAGGAAAGTACTTCTTTGGGAATACCCGCCTAAAAAGTACTAAAGTCGAATCTACAATAGACCTGTTAAAATTCTAAGTCAAGGGATTTTTAAAGTTATGTAGTTATAGGTAGTTATAGTGCCTTAAAATGCTGATTGAAATTAAGATAAACTAAGAAAGTTAAATAATTATCTTATGAAATAGCCAAACCTAACCACAAATTAAAGCACATCAGTCTTAAAAAAATTTGTTATAATACCGGGATTAAGACTTATTAACAATTCACACCATACCTCAACCGAAAGGACATGCGTGTTTTAGTAATCGGGTATAGTGGAAACTCATTAATTCTTTGACCAGTAGGCACTGTTATTGTTTTAAAGAAGTACCTTCCTTATTATCTCTTCTCACCTGTCATAGATCGATCCATAATATGAGCTATATAATCTGCACGCGATCCAAGGCGTGGCATCACGGACAACTAGTCGTGACATTATAAAGGCAGAAAATAAAAACCGAAACACAGTTTCGTACTTATAAACTAAAAAACACGCCCAGACCCCAGAGGATATAAGAATAGTTAAGAATACATAACTCTCTGTTGCATTTAGTGCATATGGCTCGCATTATCGAATTACATGCGTACAGTACGCAAATGTCCTATATTATTATTTCTTATGTTGTTAATAATTTACTTTGTGAGACTATTTGGGTGGCAAACTGGCTGATGGTCTTTTAGTAGCTTGCATTTCGTCCGATAGGTTTCCACAATATTTCTTCTAAAATCTATTTGTGTATATTCAGTACAATATTTTTTGCATAAAATCCATGCATATTACATTGTTACATTGATTATCTATGTAAATATTTACCATCGCCTCTTTCCCTCTCAAAGTGATTCGGTAGCGTGAAATATTTTCGTCCATCACGCGAGTTCCCCTAAAGCCAGAGTTGCACTTTGCAATAGCGTGATTTTATTTTGTATCATTAACTCCATTTTGTCTGTCTGTTATTGCCACACCGAATCCTCTTGGTTGGGTTGTTATCATCTCTAAAAGTTAATTTTTGGAATGGGATTTTTCTTGGTGGTCCTAGTTGTTTATTTTTTATATAAGAAAACTAATGAAAAGGCTGTCAAAGTAGAAACTTTAAGGCAAACTATTTCTTTCCAATGGAATATCATAGCAACAAATGAAGCAAATGCTTTTCCAAACAGGGACTAGTATTGCTCATTGAAATAAAAGTTACATTCCTGGTATATGTTAAAACAAAAAGCGGTTCGGTTACCAAAATATTTGATCATAGATTCAACATATTTTATTTCTTCTTCAGGAACAAATAAGCTTAATAATTTTTGAAGAATTTGAGCCATGAATAGTTTTATATGCAATGTTTTAACATACTTGTTTAGCAGGTTGTTATTACAAGCATTTAAAAATTAGTAAGAATCAAGCTCTTCACATTTTATCGGCAATCATGTGATTCTTCATATCCTTTTTTGAGTTAAAAAAAATCCCAATTTTTCTGGGCAAAGTATTGTATCAACTGTTAACAAGAACAGCCGAAAACATTTTATTTTATTTTTGCTTATCATTGAAACAGACATGTTCTTATTTGATTCGGTCACGAAAGAGTCAATATCGTTGTCCATAAATAATTCAAAACCATTTGTTGGTGTATAGTCTATTTATTTTTGATAACTAAACTCATTAAAAAGTTTTGACGCTTGACTCTTGTCAACATGGGCGTGTTTCATTTTAGCAAATGATGCCGCTTCAGCGGGAATAGAGTCATGTGTATTATTCAAATATATTATTCCACATGCAATCGCTAATGAAATTAGACAGTTTACATTACTTCTGGGTTCGTATCTTGCATGCACATGAATCATATGCATGCAAAAATAGCTATTTATATTAGAGATATGATTTTGAGCAGTATTTTGATTTTTCTTCATTTAACACGTTCGCGACGACGGGTAGTTACGCTGTACCTTAGTTCGGGACGAAATTTTTATTTTTATCTTAATATCTCGTATTTGTAGTTTTATGGTAAATAATGATTTATGAAATTTCGTTTTTTAGTTTTTTTTATGTTTTAGCCGTTTTTTCCCGTGTACCACTCGTGGTACATGACGCCCACAGTGCAAATTTTTGCCTTGGGGGCGTAGTCTACCACGAGTGGCCACTATAAAGAAGGTCACCAGACACTTTATTTTTCCTGTTTGTTTCAAGTAGATCATGAGTTCCAGGGTTAGGAAGATTTTTACTTTGCTGGAAGGGGTGAAAGGGCCTCCTGTCACTGCACTAGTATCTTATTTTGAATACCTCACTTATGCCCGGACCAGTGCGCTATCGATGATACACTGGTGCAGATACACCCATCCTACAGGCGTTACTGCAATATAAAGGCCCTACGTTATACGCGTTCTGTATTAGCGAAGCATTGATTTATTAAAGCTCGTGTACCACGTGTGGCACACGACGCCGATAACTAAGGCTTGCCATGTACCATCCGTGGTACACGTCGTCGCGAACGTGTTAAGTAAAAGGAATTTACCCATAATGTTTAAAACTTGATTGGTTCCTTATAATTTGATATCCATGAAGCGTCGAGATCAAACAGAACTGCCTAAAAATTAAGTATCCTGCGTATCAAAAATATTATAGATGACCGTTATTTGCTGTTATTTTCAGTGTGTCATTACCTCCTCAGGTATGTATAGGGTATTCAAAATGCAAAAGAGAGCTGTACGAAATATTGCTGGTGTCAGGTGTAGGCATTCCTGTCGTGATCTTTTTAGAAGTTATGGACTTCTCACTTTGCCAGCTATATATATATTGGAGATATTAATTTATGTTAAGAGGAATATCAACAACTTTGTGTCCATGGGGGACGTCCATGGCTACAATATCAGACATAATCACAATTTAATTATTCCTGAACACAATCTAACTCTGTTTGAGAAATGTCCCTTCTTTATGGGCACAAGGTTATTCAATAAGTTACCATTGTGTGTTAGGAGTATGAATTTACCAGTGTTTAAGACGCATATGTCTGGGGTATTGATTAACAGTGTTCCTTATAGCGTACAAGATTATTTGCAAATGGAAAATTTTGATATGTGAATTAAATTAAAAATTTTTGAATTTTAAGTTTTAACGGCTACATTGTTGGTATTTTTATATCATATATATACTGTTTTTGTTTCCTGTATTTACTTACATTTATTGTTTCTATACCTATGTATATGTGATTGGTTTGCTTGGCCATCGACATTTTGTTTCTAGCAGCAACCTACCGACGTTTTCCATGCCATGTACTTTTGGTCAATAAAATAATGGCTTATTTATTTTTTTATTTTTATACCTTATTGGTAAATATTGTTGGATTATTATTACTTAGACCATAGACTGCCAAGACTATTTCTAATTAAAAAATATATATAATAGCTGATATGATAATTTAAAAATAAAATGATTAATATTTAAATACATTCCTGCAAAAATTATCGTATTCTCGAAGTCGATTCTCCAAGATCTATGATCGAGTTCTCGAGTTCGAATATTGCTGATGATATAAACAACTGGCTGAAGGACTCTGGGAATAGGATGGCGATGCCGCTGCTGACGTTCTCCTGAAACGTTCAGAAAGCACTTAAACTTAGTTATTAGTTTGTGCTGAAATTCGTATATAAAACAATGAAAGTTAATCAATTTCACCCTTTTAATAAACACGTTTGTAGGTCCATCAATATGGTAGTAGATGATCAGGCAGGCCTCTTTTTCGATATCGAGTTAAACATTACTACAGATTTGCGACCTGCCATTTGCTGACTGTGAGATTAACGTGACATTGTAAAAATATGTGTATATTAATGAAAAATTAACGAAAATAAATAAACAATATGTCACTCGTATATTTTTTAAATTGAAAACCTTGTATATTTTTAGCCATCATATCAAAATAATTTAATAGAATATAATAATAAGAATCCTGCTGATACATTGATGCGTTTTAATATTGCATGTTAGAAGGAAAAGAATGTTGTTTAAGCTGCCTAAAAAGCTATTCCGGATACCTGTCATGCGCAACGTCCTCCGCGGCGGAGCTGATGTTAAGATGTATTTTAATAATTTAATATTCCTAAATCATAAAATATGAATATAATAGTAGTCTCAAATAACCTTCGAGATATAATTAATTTGTAAAATAATCTTCCCACAGCCTCCTAAAAGTCGTCTTCTTGATCAAATATTTTGAAACAAAAATACCGTTTGTTACAAATGCGGCATCATCAGTATACACAAGTATCAGATTTCTTACTTGCGCGTCTTTTGAATATCTTTTGTATAAAGTTTAAAAATTATAGTAGAAAATGGAAAAACATTCAAAATTACTATAATGCGACCCATATTGTCTAGAAATCAAAACATAGTTCTAAAGTGTATGTTTTAAAGTCAACAATTTAAGTCATGCGTTATATTTATAGCAAGTTACTTTAGTAATATAAGAAATACAATTCATTTTAGTTTCACCAGGAGCAAATCGATGGCTTTCCGATCTAAACTGAGATAACTATTTGCGAGCTCTTGAAGTACCAATGGTAATAGATTCGATATGCCTGCCGAACGTGTAAGCCAACATAATTAAGAGTAAGTGAGGTGTGAAGAGAACATTGGGGGCGCTCCGCTAGCTGATTCTCATTGGGACCTTATATTCAAAGATAAATGCCGCGTCGTCTTAAATTGCATAGTCCCCAGATCCCACATTAGTTATCAGCCTCCACAAATATTTAGATGGGAGGTTTCATACGGCACAATTTATTGTTTAAAATAAATTTGATGAACCCTAAATTTCTCCAGAGGATTAAACAGGAAAACGACCCTTAGCTAGCAAGTGGAAATTGCATGGCATATTTAGGAATTTTGGCCCCTTTCGCAAATAGAATTTTCAAAAGTAGTTTATTAAATAATAATAATATGCTTTCTTTGATACTACTTATTATTAAGGTATATCGCCAGACTGGCTACAGGAAACCCCTTTTAAATAATGGTACTGAGGGAAGCCGCTTATTTCAAATAATATTAATTCCTTATAATTTATACGTTCAGTTTTGGAACACCCTATATATATGTAAAGAATAAAAAAAGAAAACCAAATAAATTGAAGTCGGGTTTTGCGAGGTTTTTTTATGAAATCCTCAACTGTATCGTTCGAGAGCGGGGACAGAAAATCTGAAACCAGCGCAGTGAACGGTTTATTTTGTGAATAGTTTTTCTTTTATGGTGTTAGGTGCTGTTACAGGCCAGTAAAATTAAATTTATATTATTGTTATTAGCATAATGTGTGCAAGTATTGCATTTATTTTTATGAATAGTTCCTATTGGATGGTATAACATGTGTGTGTATTTATTGAAATCGTTTTATGCTGTGCATAACGCTGCTTTAAATGAAAACAAAAATCAATTATTTTTTCTATTTTTGTGCTGCGATTTTAGTTTTAGTACGATTGAGATTATAAGTAAGAGCCTTGGTGAATCTACTAACATTTTTCTCCTCTTTCCCCCTCCCCTTTTCATTCTAGAGATATTTGCTCAAATATCAACGATTAGCTGAGTAGCCTCCCGCTTTAAGGGCCCTCAGTACCTGCTGGCGACGTCTGGCTAACTAATACCAAACTCTTCAGTTTTAAATGCATTGTCACAAGTGTGGAACGACAAATTTTGGCGCGGGGACAGTTATTTAATTTTTATTAAATTAATAATTGTAGAGCAGCATGGTTTGGTTTTTGGAATTGCGATCAAGGTTTTCTCTGCCATGCTCTTTTCCCCCGTGAATTTCAGGCTGAGTAAGGCACGATTTCTCCTTTATTAATAAAGTAGGTGTATTACAAATTTGTGATTTCCTTTACATACCACATCTTATTCCTCAAATTTCCCTAATTTTGTTAAAGTCGGGCGCATTCTGGATAAGTAAAAGTGTGCAAGGTATAGTTATAACACAACGTAGGTATTTATTATTTTTTGTTAATCTGTTTTGACGTTCATTGGCAAAAGAAAGACAAAGCACTATTTATCTCATTCAACTTTGTTGCACGGACCCGGGTATATTATTCTACAGTACTTTCAAATATTGCCACTCTTATTAATTTTAGCACGAAATCGTATTAGACTTTTCTGAAGGTCCTTGTACGATCGGTTCACATGCTAAATTTCATTTTTTTTTCTAATAAACCAATTATTGCAATATATTTAGGAAAAATACTGCTCTCATATATATATACCTTAATGAAACCACCAGTAATTATTATATTGTAAATTCAAATTTTAATTGACGCTTAATTATCTATTAGTTGCAACATATTATAGGGCATTCAGGAATAAATAACAATTAAGTTTTACTACAAGGAATATAGTTCTCGAAGAGTAAGATCGGAAATATTCTCTGTGATTTTTCCTGACAGACCCATTCCAAGCGAAACAACAGTCCAGTACATTGTTTGCTCGTAATTTTGAATGTAGTGGTAATTAATTAATACAGCTGCTTAGGATAAAATAATGATAATTGTAACGCTGTAAATGTTACTAATTACAGTAATGCGATTTTCTCCTTATATTGGTCCATTTGTGTTATCGATACTCTCGCTACCTTACTTCTCGCGACCTTACTTTCAGTGTTCCAACTTGTTCGATAGGTACATCCGTTTGTAGCGCCACTTCACAGATGTGGTATATATTCTTTTTTGAGATAATTGATAGCCCTTCTGGCCGGACCACTCAGGGCGAGCAGGCCCTTTTACGTATAGGAATTTATCATTGCTATTTTTGAACCTCAGATCTAACTACCGCCTGATTGTGTCGTTGTAATATTTGGTCAAGTAAGTAGGATATATATTTTCTAAAATTATCAGCCATATCGTCTCTAAACGTTGTGTAATTAACTGATGTGAACTGACCCCTTTTTTAAAGGTATGTTGGACACGAGCGTTTCTATTTATGATGGTTAAGTTATTAATCATTTAACTAGTGTCTTTCTGTGGGATACAATTCTTTCGGTAAAGGGATATATTTTCTTTTTAGTTCCCTCCGCCGTCAGTTAGCCGTACAGCAGTCTATTTGTCAGGGTGACACAACTACATGGTGCAGAAGTGCTTCACAGAAGACGCCAGTGTATATAACGCTACCAGATACAAGTAAAATCGATGTTAATTTATTTAAGGTCCTTAATTCTCGATATAGTCGTAATATATCATTTTAATTAATGAATGCATAATTGAACGACTGTAGGTAGTTTGATTTCCTTATCATATATAGCTTATCGTTATATATCATTTGAATTAATGAATGTATAATTAAACGACTATTGGTAATTTGCCTTAATCAACATATATAGCTTATCGTTATATATAATTTTAATTAATGAACGTATAATTGAACGACTGTAGGTCGGTTGATGTCTACCGTCTATATTCTCATTAATTCTCGTTTTATTTATTGATCTGGCTTTATTGCTTTTCGAACTTACCTCTAACAAGGCTGTAATTTATCTAATTTTGTACATTATATATATTCCTGCATCTTTTCATAGTTGCTACGGATATACTTTATTTAATCCTTATTATAACTGATATTGTCTCAGTTAGATAATTCATTTCTCTAGTATTAGAATAGCTGATTGAGTAAATTTTTATTTAAATTGGCTGTAAAGCTTATGGCAGTAATTTATTTATATAATATCAAAAATTTTCAAATTTTATTTGTCGCCTTGATATCGGAATCGACTTGAGCTCAATTGTATAGATATTTAAGGGCTGTGTATTTACCTTACAGTTTGTTACGAAATTGTTTTAATTTAAGTTTGGTTAATTCATTTATACCTGCATATATTTACTGGCTATACCTATACAATAAGATTTGGGCAATATTAATGTTATAAGGCATAGATTAAAAAGTAGTATCTTATTTTGCTTTGCTTTAATATTCTGGTAATATAGAAGAAATATAGTACAAGAGAATCTTCTCATTAGTTTATGGGCGTTATCATAACCTCAAATTAATTTGAAATAGGATGAATTGTCCTGAAAGGGTTGGTGTAAGTTTTCATATTTAAATAAATAAGTTATTCGGAATCTGGATGTTTATTGTGGTAAATTGCAGTAAAAATAATAACTAGCTCGTGTATCCACAGTTTTTCAACGTTCTTATATGGGATATTTTTCTAAATTTTATTACCCTATCTTAATTTAGTGGCTCCCGCACTACACTGCCATGGTATAGACCCGTGCCTTTAAAAAAAAATTATCCGCTGAGTAAATCTGGCATATGGACCTCTTAATGAGCAACTGACAAGTAAGAGTTTATATTTGAAGCCCAACGCTTAAGGCTAGTTTTGTTTTGAAGTTATGGAAAGGGCGAGAAAAGATAGGCAATTCTTATGCAATGTTTGTTTTACAGAAGAAAGCACCTTTATATTAAACACCGAACCAAACGTTCAAAATTTTAGGTAGTGGAGAAAAGAAAATGATTGGTACAAACAAGGACTCAATAATTTCAAAATGCTAATCTTTGGACGGGGAAGTATAGACATCGGAGTGTTTAATTCTTTTTAAAGAAAACATTGGAGCAAATATTTCTTGGAACTTTTACAAAATCAAATTGAACCTACAATAGAAGAATTTGCTCCTGAAAGAAGGATATTTGGTTTCAAATGGACAGTGAGCACAAAATTAGAAATTAGTCAGCTTGGTCTCATGATCTGTTACTAAATGACTTCTTCCCGTGGGGTTACATTAAGTGTTATTTATACAGATATACGATATCAATTGTAAAGGCATGCACTTTAATCTTTCTGTGTAAAAATTGAATTTTACTACCGCTTAGGCTGCCTTTAAAAAGTCACAGACAATTTTGTAAAATAAATTAGGACGCCAATATATGAAGGTATCAGAATTAACATGGGATTTCCTATAGATCGTCTGGCGATGCACTACCCGGCTTAACTACTAAAAACATTTAAACTACTAATTAATTATCATCATGTCCTAAGTTTGAACTTGAACTTGGTACATATTATGTAAACATTCAAGACAAATTACAAAGAGCGCAAGCGAAAAGCGCAGGCAATTATGACCCTAAAGCTGCAATGGTCAGCAGATTTTATTATATGAATAGTTAAGAGGCCCATCAGACCGACAGGCTTTTGTCTCTCACCTATTACTATCATTGCAGCAGTCCACAGGGACGTGGCTATGATTGTTCTAGCGATATCCTAATCTTCAAACCCAACTTAAGAGGTACAGCTGACTGGAGCACAGTTCTTGCGAAATACCTGTCTAAAGTACTAAAGTCAAATACTCGAAGATCCGTCAAAATTCTAAGTCAAGTGATTGTTAAAGTTAAATAGATACAGTGCTTTAAAGTGCTGAGAGAAATGATGATAATCTAAGAAAACTGATATAATCACCTAATGAAATGACTAAATTAAAACACAACACTGCTCTTAAAGACCTTTATTATTATATAGGAACAAAGACTTATAAACAAGACAAACCATACCGCGACAAAAAGAACATGCATATTTTAGTAACCGAGTAAAGTGTAAAGTAAATAAGCCTTGACCAATAGATACTGTTATTGTTTTAGCGAAGTGTCTTTTTTATTATCTCCACTCGCCTGACATAGCTCAATCCCTAATCTGAGCTACATAACCTGCACACCATCCAAGGCGTGGCGTAATTTTTTTTTTATAATATATAGATCACGTATGAGTGACGGTCATATTTTCGTAATTATGGATGTGAATATTGCATCAAATATAAATACTTTGAGGAATTTGAAAAGCGTATTATACACTTAAACTCAACAGTTAGCTGCTATAAGTCATAATTTATTCGAGAGTTATTAATTATATCTCACATGTCGCTTATAGACCATTCTATTAATCTTTAAATGGTCATCTATTGAATCTGAAAGCGATTTAAAGACGAAAATAAAAGCGTAGTTTTAGTTCGGCATGCATTTTCCTTTACAATACCTTCGCGTCAGCTACAGTTATTCTAGTGAATAATATATTTTTAAATCAAAACTTCTCTACAAATTATTATCAAAACCAATTTACTTTCCATTAGATAACATAATTTTAGCTGGCTGTTCCATAGTTTTATGTTCGAAGGTCTATTAGGTTAGTTTATGAAAGCAGACTGCTGAGAAAATCAGATTTCCCCTTGCAGTTGTAATGTCAGCTAAAATAAATTTACCGAGGTTTGGAAATGTATGAAATTTTTTCCCTTTACTGACGTTGGACGTAAAACTTGAAATACTAGTTTGCTAGAAAAATAGATACATATACACCATTCTTAAACAATATTTATATGCATAATTCTGTATTAAATAAGAATAGTCGCATATATAATATGCAGAAATCCAATTAACCACTTCATATTCCTTAATGTTAGAACATGATTGGCTTAAGGAAGTGATTACTGATAATTATCTTTTACATAAGACCTACTTTGGCGATAAAAGTCAATCTACGATCTATTTATTCTATAATTTTCCAACATGCTCGACCCAACTAGGAACAAGAAGTTTTGGTGTATACTGAACTAAAAAGCGTCTACATTAATCAACATAGTTTGATTTATATTTGAAACATAAATACTTACTACCAATATTAAATAATACATTTAAGAATAATTGCTATTAAATATTGTAAGCATTGCAATATATTCTCGAGCACATTTTTCAGGTTCGAATAAAATGTTTTCGCTATCGACCGGTAGAACACTATCAACGTTATTGAAATTCCTGTTCTATGCCGATTATATTAATTTCCGCTACCTTTAACTCTGTGCCTATAACACCGATTTTTGACAAACGTGTGAAGTGAAATTTTATCCACACAAAACAGTAACGAAGAATAGCCTATAGGCCTGCACTGTGCGTTAGGTATAAGACGCATAACATTATCTTCCCATATTTCACCACATATTAAAATAAATATAGAAACCCTGGTCCGTTCAACGATCGATTCAGAGAAAGGTAAGCGAGTTCGGTGCTGATGATGTGAAAGAGACGAAGATGAAAAATGACTACCCCATTCTTGGTGTGAATTTTGAACCAGCCGCAGCAATATCGCGGGTCGTGGTACCGTATCACACATTCTGTACGTTTGCATTCACGTTCTTATTACACATTTCATTCCCATGTCACCAATTTCGTAACTTTCGTAACCCGTTATGTAGCTTTCTCTCTAGGTACAGTGCGTCTCAAGAAGTTTTATTTCAATAAGCGGGCGTGATTATAGAGTACGGTAAATTTAGTTAAATTGCTGTTTACTTGAGATGCATACGAAAAAATCCTAGTCCTCTTTTTAATGTATGCATCTCTAACACTACAAAAGAATTTTTAAGCTATTTTCATTATACTAGGGTGAATTTCATGGCCTATCGACTGGGCTACCTGATGATATTAATTTTAATTATTTTTATTTTGTGTTCTGAGAAAATGCCAACCAAGGTGTGCCAGCTGCTCTCCTGACTAGCTTGCTCTCTGTTCCTGATAGCAATATTATGTTGGATTTCGCTGCGTATCCCCAGGTCGTTGAAACATATATCAGTTGAAGACTAGCTATCGCCTTTTTCATAGTTAGCTTAGGCTTCAGTGACATTTGACTAGGCTTCCCGATCGTGGAATTTAGCATAGCCATAGCAAGCCACGGTCCAGGTGCACTCGAAGGTACTTGACTTCGTCGTTCCAAGGTACGTCGATATTGTTATCCGAATGTGCGGTCCGGAAGCCTTTCTCCTACTGTGGAGTATTATGGCTAGCATTTTCCGCTTATTATCCTTGATTTTCCAGTTTGTCATCCATGTTGTGTGTACATCTGTTGCCTTCTGTAACACTTTGGTAACGCAGCGCTTCTCCTCCTTGTATCGTTGTGGGCAAATTGTATCATTGCATTGTCAGCATACAATGAAATTTGCGCGTACTCTAATGATGGTATATCATGTGTGAATGTAAGGGCTGAGATATTTTGCCTTTAATTCTCACATGAATTCTTCTGTCTGTTAAGCAGCTCCTTATGACCTTGATGATGCTGTCTGAGTAACCCCCTACTATCATCTTATAGTACAACCCCATGCCCTATACTCTGTCAAAGGCTCTTTCTACGTCTAGAAAGATTGCCCCTGTCGCTTGACTGTTGTTAAAGTATTTTGTTATGTACTCTACTATCTTCAGCACGAGTAATTCCGATGAATGTGTCTTCCTGCATCTGTAGTGGAAACTAACAGGAGATCGTGTAGACTTCGTTGGATTCGTCGTTGAGTCTTTTCAGGATCACTTCCTCAGCCACCTTGCTCACAGGCAAGAGGAGACTGATGGGTGTGTGATTTTCTGCATAGGTCTTATCCTTACCTGGTTTAGGTATTACAATCACCTCAGCCTCCTTCTACCTGCCAGGAAAGTGGGCCGAGTCTCATCATCACATTGATGATGATAGCCGTGACTGTGACTCCTTCTTTGGGAATCTCCTTGAGCATCAGGCTGCTGACTTTGTCAGCAACTGGTGCTGTTGACTTTTAGCCTCTTTATGATGTTTTGCAACTTCACCTGGTAAGGTTGGTACATCCTATCTACGCCGAATGTGCCTTTGCTCGAGACGCCTGACCTATTTCCTGGATATCTGCGTGTAGTTCTTCATCCTCGTCAGGATGTGATTTTAATATTGAGCATATTTGGTATGTACAGGATAGTAAACAAATATCTTTATCAAATTCCATTTGTCCCGAAAAGGTACACACATTTATTTTCTTTTTCATCCTCGTCAGGATGTGATTTTAATATTGAGCATATTTAGTATGTACAGGATAGTAAACAAATATCTTTATCAAATTCCATTTGTCCCGAAAAGGTACACACATTTATTTTCTTTTTAAAGGGAAATTTCTGTTGGCGCCCCATACTTAAGGAGTAAGCTGGTAAACGTGTTACGAAAGTTAGGAAATGGGTGAGTTTCATGCATTGTCACTAATACCTACAGAAGTTTAAAAATATCTAGCTTTGATATATTTTGCTTTTAAATCCTTTGTAGCATTTTTTTTTATTTAAACAAATTCGTGGAACTGTAGTCCTCTTTGTTACTGGTGTAACAATATGCATATTTGCATAAGTCGCATTTAAGTTTTTCGAAAAAAAAAATAAAAAACCATCTTGCCACCAAAGTAAAAGTGTTAAAAAATTGCTTACAGTGCAGCTAATATAGGAAGAAAAACTCTTTTAAATGACACTAAGTTTATGATTTTCTTAAGAGGGATTCCCCACATTTTGCGTTTTGTTTAAATCAACGTTTTTCTCCACCAGTTTATTTGAAGAATTAGACTAATTTTTATGGAAAGTTATTCATAAATGTACTTAATATTTGTTTGCCATTATTTATAATATACATTATCCAGGATTATTTTCTTAGTTACCTTAAAACAGTAATTTTTTTAATCTGATATTAATTTCCAGCAATATCTTTTAGCTATATTTACTGGCGATATTTTTTTTCCAAAAGTTATACGGCGAATAATTCCCAAAACTCAGCTGCTTGCCTCCCTCACTTAGTTGCCCAACCTGAAATAAATTTTAAAAAATCGATCCAACATTTGAAGAGTTTCAGTATCCACATAAAAACTATTTTTACTGAAAAACGCGAGGTTAATCCTACGTATACCAATGGTGAAACTAAACAACATTTATTTTAGCAAAATGTACTCGTTTGAATAATTTTATCTCGACCTAATTTGAGTGTAATAATACCTCTAATCGCTTTACAGATTCATGTGTATTTATGCCACAGAAATGGCAACGCGTACGTTGGATGTGGATTTTTCTACTGAAAACTGTATATTTAAGACGTGCCAAGACCTTCGAACTTAAGCCCCTTGTATCGTTACTAGCATTACGAATCTATCCACAAATATGTAATTAGTTTTTTATCAACATCTTGTAGAATACCAAGATCTTTTTCATTATTGGTTACATCAGTTTCGACCAAGTGAGCTCATGGCAAAATAGTTGTAATCCTCTTTGACTCACTACAAATAATAATAATTAGACACATCCAAATTATTAAAACTCTAAATAATATGTATTGGGTAAAATAGCTTACGCTTTAAGTTATTTCTGCACCTAATTCTAATTTACCGTCATTTCAAACATGTGCCCTTAAGCTACCATATGTCAGCCGACCATTTAGTCTGGCGTCTTGAAAAATGGCAGCAATATAAAAGGACTAAACTTTCCCAGATTTAAAATTGGATGCAGCACAGCCACTTTGTCGATTTAAAATGGGTTTCGCTCCGGAAATATGGACAGCAGCGCATAACTAAAATACGGCGTTACTCTATGAGTAGCAACAATTTTTTATTTTCAGTATTTTAGAGTTACTTTTATGAAAAGTTAAATAGTTAAAAAGTTTCGTTAAGAACCAGCTACACTTAGTGAAAGGAACATAAGTAGTTGTGAATATTCTTTATTTTTCAAATGTGATGAAAGAAAATAATATATCTAGTGGAGTTAGCTGACAGCATTTTTGGGGGCCAATTTACATCAGAGTTTTTGGAAATGGTGCGACCATCGGCCTTCCAGAGCAATAAGGTTATTGTTTCATGGCTTATATGGAATCTTGGGTCATCTTTATGGTACCATAGCCGATTCATATCCATTTAAAAGCTCACAAACAATCACTTAGCATATTAATTTTACGATAACTCATACGTCATCTTCAAAGGAATATGTTTCATCAACCCGTTACTTTGGGTAGGTACAATGGTTGTTCAAAAATTACGTAAGCTCTCTATGAGCCTAAATCTCAACAATTGTGTGTATTAATATATCCGCCAAATAAATATAATTTCTTCTTTCCGGGATCCAGTTAAGGCATCTGTCGAATTCTAAATTGTCTAACGGCTCAAGACAGCAAGCAGCAATATTTTATTTTAAAACAACTAGACCACGATGCTAATTCTTTTTACGATCTTCTACTGACCTAGTTTCTTCAAATTGTCGCACTTTTCCACATTCCCTACTCACTTCGACGATTTATTTGTCCGAAATAGTCCCAAATTTTATAAAAGGATTTTTTGACGAATAATCATTTTCGTAATAAATTTGTATACGTTGTGTGACTGAAAAACTCCATTATTAAAATTGCCAACAGTCAACGCCGAAAGATTTCAAAGAATAGTAACTTGATTAAAACGTGTTAAGATAGTGTGCAACAGTTATATAATGTTGCCGGAATGCCACAAGTTGTAGGTTTTGCTTAAACATTAGTTTAAATGGACAGTCTCTATAAATCCGAAGAATGGTACGGTAATTAACATGATAACGACTCATTAATGTGAACGGATCTGTGCGAGCCGAATCGAAGCACTAGATCGCCGGAAAGCTTATAGCTCTAGAACTTGTAACATTTTCAAATTTTGGTATAAACAAATGCTACAGCTTTGCTTAGTTTATATTTATTTTTATTTACAAACACAATTTAGTTTAGATTATTGCAATATAAGTACAGTGTATAAAGTACATTACCTTGTTTTACCTTGAAAGTAATTGAGTACACTCTCTACATTTATATTTATGTGTCAACATGATGTACCAAATGTTTATAATATGATGATAACACCTGATATGGTTTTCGTCCCGTTCGGAATAGTGGTGCTCGATTAAGTCTCGGAAACCTCTTTTAAAGGTTTTGGTTGTGCAATCCAACTTGCTAGGCTGTTCTTTTCAGGGATTTTAATACTTGAGCTCTCTTTCTTAACTCGGGAAAATGCTGAAAAGCTTTTCTTTGATCTGAAAGTTAATAAACACGTAACGATTTGTTCGACACAAATGTAACCCTGAGTATGTTTATTATTTTAAATCAATTGCTAGGAGTACCTACCTCAAACAATTTGGAGAGCATAAGACTCATCTAATGTATATTATAATTCATTTATCTAATTGTGCTTCGGTGTATTATGTCCTTTTGTTTTATTCATCTTAAGAAGAAATTTCGTGTTTTCATTTCTTAAGTGTCAATCACCTATGAGTTTGACAGTTAGACAGGCACATCATATGATTTTGACAGTTAGATTAGATAGGTTCAAGAATGGACGTTCCCAAGTAACCGTTCCTTTTAAGGCGTGTTTACTTGCTGCTTGGCAAATATGGTTTAGAGCAGAAGTTCGATTGACCGAGCTGTGGCTTCAGATGGTTCTTCATGCGCTTGGACTCGCTATTTCACATAAGTTAAGTTGGCAACAATGTTTCGGAGTCAAGGTGTTGAAATTCGTTTCGTGACAGATCCGGCTTTTTTTTGTTTGATATTAGACTGGCAAGGAGTCGATAAGCCGGCGTTTTTTTGTGGAGCCTTTTAGAGGCGCCTAATGCTCATGGACTGGTTCAAATAATTAGGGTCATTATTTTATAATATTTTTGAGACGTTTATGTATTTTGACTCGAATCAGGGTCATGGAGGCTACCTATATAACGTTTTGTTGAGTTATTGGAGTCCTACCTCCACGTGGTAAGTCACGAAATTTTTATGCAGTCCTCAGTGGAATTAATTGTATTTTCAAATCCTTCTAGAAGAATTTATGTTGCTGTTGCTCTCATATGGTCGATCTTTATAATTGACTGTTATTGGTCTCTCGAATGGACACTATGCCTTGTTCCACTGGCCTTTACCAGGAAGGAAAGAGGGCTATAAATAGAACCCTATAGATAATTCTATCGATAAGATGAAAAGCTAGTTAGGTTATGAGTAATTATTTCAATGTTAGATATTTATTTTTTTGCTAAGACAAACAATTGTTTTAGGGTCCTCTCTACGGGTACCACTCTGACACACGTATATCGCTGTGCCTTAATTGCGATATCTATTTTGGCGTATTTTCTGTTGTAACTACCACTTACGTGTTTTGGGTAAACACCACTGCTTGCGTGGTATTTTCTTGTTACTTATCAGCGGCTGTATGTTGATTACCAATGTTTGAAAATCTCAGGTTATGATTTGGAGATTCATGAACCGTATATATACTAAAACTGGTATAAATTTGGAGAATAATTTTAACTTAGAAATACCTACTTCATAACTTGTAAGTAATACCATTTATCATTTTTGGTAAGGCTGTTTTGTCAAATTTAGATTTTCTACAGATTGAGTGATTATACACATATTTTATTTTACATTATTGCGGCAGAATAAAATTCATCAATTTTAAACCCTGTGCGCTATTTACCAACTCGTCATTTTAGTAAACTCTTATTGGGTATGCAGAATATTATTTGCCTAACAGTTTGCATCTGATACCGTTGTTGATAAAAATCAATATTATGTAAGTTTTTTTTCTATTGCTTTATTGTTTATACATGTGATTGTAATTGTACTGTATAAATTGTTGTTTTATATCAACGGATCTCATTATTAGGGAAAGAATAAGGTATTTATTTTGGGGAAATATTATCCCTTATTGAAAAGCTCCTCCAAAAATTACTTTTCAGAATTTAATAACATTATAGATTTTCCTAGTTGAGTCACAGTTAACTAGGTGGTGCCCAATATATTTATTAAAGTGTACCGAGGATCCACGAACCTAGCTCTTCACCGTATTATCGGCTGCCGTTCGCATCTATAGGTAGGTTTGCTAAAACGGTTTAGGAAATGTTGCTATAAACTCACAATGAATAATTAATTCTAGCCTTTATTCCTGTGCAAGGGAAACTAAAAGGTTTCTAAATTAGTATCAGCCTTACGGTAGTCTAGGTAACAAGAGGCTGCCCCGAAGGTGTGGTCTTATCACCCCTCCTTTAATGTCTAGTAGTAGTCAGCTCTGACTAAAAGAGCTAAATGAGGCTGGGATTAACACTCATGACTATGATGACGATCTGCTTATCATTATCGATGATCAGGACAGCACGGGCGTAAGAGGAGAGTCATGCAACGAGCCTTTCATTTGGCAAAGGGATAATACCAAGGGGAAGGTCTCAAGGTCATCCGAAATAAGGCCGAATTGTACTTTTTTACAAGGAAGCGTAAGCGGGGAGAAATTTTCTTGGCCATCAACTCTTTGGGGATTCACTGGTTTGCGTCCCCTCTACCTAGTCTTGGAGCATGAGGCCTTGAGATTTGCATACAGACTAAAAGGTCTCGGTGATCTAAAGGGGTTCTTTGCCTGAGGAATCTACTAGAATCTGGAGGAGGGTGGTTGACGATTGTTAGAAACGCTTAATGGGGAGGAAAACATGCTGCCTACGACTAAATCAAGTAAACTCCTCAGATTTCGGATAACCGATAGAGGTACCTGGCGGACGAATCGCAGCCCACGTTCGGCTAAAGAGATCAACTGGTGCATAGAAAGTCCTAAAACGGATAATGGTACCAGAGCGTGTATGAATAAACTATAAGAATGAAGCTTGTTATTGCCCTTGGTACTTATGCAATCCGGTGCAAGGCCGAAATGTATACGTTTCTCAAATGAGAATACGAGAATCTGTTAAGACAACAAAGCTGCTCTGTAGGCCTTTGAGCCTGACAGAACCCATTCTGCGCTGGTGTCTGCATGTAGCGACATTTAAGGGGCTTTGTCCTGGTATAATAAATAAGGTCAGTTTAACATGGGTTCCCTGACACTTAAAATTCTGGACAAAAAGGAGGCCGATCGTCTGGCATGATAGAGCTTCGCAATGCATTCAATGGGACCAAAGTCTAAAGGTGTCGACATTATTCTAAGGAACAAAATTAATGGTCGGGCCAAGGATCTATGGCAGACTACTCCAAGTTAGAGGCAGGATGGGCTTCTGTTGGAAGACCCATCACCTGGTAGGGCGAAAGTTTTAACCGCTTTGAAGGGAAGAGATTTGCAGCATGTGGCAGAGCTTTTCCCAGAGAACTGCCCAGACTGGTGGTTTAGGTGATAAAAGGGATCACCCGCCTGTCTCTTAAAATGCATTCGTTCGTTTAATTGTTGTAAAGAAGGAAAGCTTAAAAAGAAACTCTACTTCTGATTGGACGCGATACCATAATTGTTGAAGTCATTTGCAGGTCTATTTATTTATAAGAAACATATTTAACTAAGCCGTTACTCCGCTCTACGCAACATTGTTCCCAATGTTCAGAACACAAAATTACTGCATAAAAATTATGATAATTTGAAGGTAATATTGAAGAAGAAAATAATAAATGGCTTGAGTTAGCTGATAATCGGCAAATGTAAAAAGTTGTTAGTCACTCTTAGTAACATGAATTTAGGCAATTAATAAATGTAATAATTATATATACTCTGTACTTGTTTCTATAGCGGTTGGGGACATATTTACTTGATTTTTGTCTTTAACAACCTATTTTTCAACAAAATATTCAAGAAATGCTTAATTAAAAGTTTGATAAAATAAAGCTTTCTGTTTTGCAACTTAAGATTTATATGTGTAATATTATTACGTTCTGCTTTCCAGATTATGATATCATTGCCTGTTATTTAGAGAATTTTCCTTTTCAAGGCTGATGGTGGATTCACTGATGAAGAGGTTGAAAGAACATAAAACAAATACGGTTGTAGATAGTTTTAAGTTGAATAATTACTCCTTATACCTCGCGCGAAACTATCTACCATAGAAATATCGGTGATTTTTCCCAGTTAAAATGTACCTCAAACGTCTAATAATGGGATGGAAATAATCTTACCAATTATTTGAAGTATTGTTTCTCTTAGTCTGTCAGTGTGGATTACTTCCCTCCTCTAGCGCCCGTTTTTCTTCCACTGTTTAGTTTAACCTAGGGTTTTTTACTTTAAATGTGTACTATTTTTATTAGCAGCAAAAATAAGAGAACATTTAATAAAACAATAAACATTGTAATAATTATCTTGCACAGATTATCATACCACACATCATTCCATATTCAGTATTATAAATTTCCTTTGAGGCTTTATCTTTTGTCTATCTTTTTTCATATTTTGGAAAAACTTGTTTGTCTATAAAGTTTAAAGAGGAAAACAAAAATTAATATATCGAATTCTCATAAGTATATTAGGCGTAGTCAAGAAAGTAATTTTAAGAGTTGTGCAGCTACGTCGATTTATTTTTCTAATTAAAGAGGCAAAATGAAAAGCCGAAGTCATTAAAAGATATAAAATTACTTTTGCTAAAATTAGTCGAATCAAGGTTAAAGCAATTACTGGCTAAAATTAGAAAATGCGTTAGTCAAGATTTGACTAATTATGTTATACTAACAGATGTCCTTCCGATCCAATAAAGAGGTAAATGATGTCAAGAGCTGTTAAGATAAAATAAGGGCGAAAACTTTTAATCAATAAAACACATCAAATTTTTTACAAAGTAGTTTTATTCCATTTTGTATTTTAAGCAGAAAATATCCCTATGATACTCTCAAAGGAGCTATAGATAAGAAGTTTGATCGATAAACTATAGCGATGACGCATTTACTGATGAAGACACGGAAAGAAAAAAAACAAACACTAACATGGGCGTGTGAGAATAAAACTTGAAAGTATTGAAATAAGTGCCGCTAAAGCTGAAAGAGATCCGAAGTTTATTAAATATTTAGGGTTTTTAGGAGCTAGTATGTCGTAAAATTTTTATATGAGGGCAGATTTTCTTTTATGTCATCTTGCTATGGGGGGAATCTTTAGAGTCTTCCGATGAGTTGAAAATTAATGTACTATCACCAGTTTATTGCCTAATAAATACTTTATTTAGATAATTGAAAATGCTAAACAGAAAAAATTACGAAGTCTAGTTACTTATGGTGATATTTTATTTGAAAATCAGATTAGAGCGTCTTGGAAGGAGCTATTGTTAAATTTGTAAAGCTATTTTGTCTATTTTGGGTTCGTATTGGGACCATTACGAAATGCAAATTCGTTTCGCTATGAGAGTACTTTAACACCTGTCTTTTTATAGCTAATGCTGAATATACAATATTTAACATATAATGGCTACTTTTTATCTTTTGTAGGGTTCCTAAACCGATTTAGCAAACTTACCAATAGATGCAAACGGCAGCTAGTAATACAGTCGAGAGCTAGGTTTGTGGAACTTTCGGTACACTTTAAATAAGTTAGTAAGTTAACTGAGACTTAACTAGGAAAAATTTACATTTTACAATTATATTAAATCCTGAAAAGTAATTTTTGGAAAAGCTTTTCAATAAGACATAATAATACGCAAAATAAATACTTTATTCTTTCCCTACTATGAATGAAATCCCTTGATATAAAAACAGTTACACAGTATAATTTACATCACATGTATAAACAATAAAGCAATAAAAAGACATAATATTGACTATTATAGACAATCGTGTCAGATACAAACTGTTAGGCAGTTAATAGGTTACTAAAATGATGAGTTGGTAAATAGTGCACAGGGTTAAAAATTCATGAATTATATTCTGCCGCAAATATATAAAATAAATATGTGAAAATAGTCACCTAAACTTTGCAAAAACAATCTTCCAAAAAAGTAAATGATATTATTTACAAATCATGAAGTTTTTCTAATCTTAAAATATTCTCCAAATTAATACCAGCATTAGAATATAATATGGTTCATGTATCTCCAAAGCCCTTCAAATCATAACCTGACTTTTCCAAACATTGGTACACAACATCCAGCCGATGATAAGCAGCAAGGGTATAAGAGGCAAGTGGTGGTTTTAACCCAAAACCACAGCCGACCCCACTATGCCAAAACACGCAAAATAGATATCGCAGTTAAGGAAAAGCGATATGTCGGTGTTAAAGCGGTACCCGTGGAGAGGACCCTAAAAACAATTGTATGTCTATAGAACTATCTATAGGGTTCTATTGCCCCTTTTCTTCCTGGTAAAGGCCAGTGGAACAAAACATAGTGTCCATTCCAGAGACATTACTTTAAAATCAATAATATGCAATTATAAGGATATGAGAGCAACAGCAACAGGGAGTATTCACGAGGAGGTAGGACTCTAATAACTCAACAAAAACTTTTATAGGTAGCCTTCATGGTACTGGCACTAGTTAGGGTTGAAATACATTAACGTAACAAAAATATCATAACCTAATTTTTTCAACCAGTCCTTGAGGCACCTCAAATAGACCTCACAAAAGATGCCGACCTATCGACTCCTTGCCGGTCTACTTTCAATACCTTGAGCCCGAAATATTGTTGCCAACTTAGCTTATGTGAAATAGCGAGTCCAAGCGCATGAAGAACAATCATACGTCACAGCTTGGTTAATCGAACTTCTGCTCTAGGCCAAATTCATCAAGCAACAAGTAAATACGCCTTAAAAATCTGCAAAAACTTTGCTTGGGAACGTCGATTCGATTGAATCTGTCTAACTGTCAAAATCATACGTGCCTGACTCATGATAAATGAAAACACGAATTCTCGAAAGATGAAGAAAACAAAAATAAATAATATACAGAAATTCAATTAGATAAATGAATTACAATATACATTAGATGGCTCTTATGATCTCTATATTGTTTGAGGTAGGTATTACAACGAATTGGATTGAAATAATAAACAAACTGAATGCTCCATTTGTGTCGAACAAATTGTTAAGTTTTTATTAACTTTTAGTTCAAAGAAAAGCTTTTGAGCATTTTCCTGAGCGGTTTAAATAGAGCTAAAATATTAAAATTATGAAGACAATAGCTAGTAAATAGAACTGCACAACCAGAACCTTTAAAAGATGTTTCCGAAACCTAGTCGTGGACCTAATGTTCAGAAAGGGACAAAAATCAGACCTGATGTTATTTATTATCATATCATAAGTAGCTAGTATATAATACTAAGACATAAACATGAATATAGAAAGTATATTCATTAACTTTCAAGGTAAAAGAAGATAATGTACTTTATTTACTGTACAATATTAGAATAATCCAATCTAATTATGTATCTGTAGTATTTGTTTATGCTAAAATTTGAAAATGCTACAACATGAGCATGAAATTTTTATGTGAAGAAAATGACTGATGAATGAATGAAAACGTAATTATCCAATTGTTTTACATGCATCCAATGTAACTTCCGCCAGAATATTTCATTAAAAAAGTATTATTTTTTTAATCATAAAAGTGAAAAATAGAAAGATATTATTCCTTTTATAACTTTTCTGCTAAAAATTCACAGCCCTTTACAAAGATTCAACCGGGGGAGACATTGAAAATTTCCAAGCAGTTCAATAAACGATTAGCTTCACTTAGTCCCAAATTATTTTAATTATTTAAGTCAATTCCGATACGTTATAATCAATTTGGAAGGATTTGGTTAGTCGTCTAATAAACTTTTGGTTTGTTTCACCAAGTATCAAATTTTTGTAGTCATTTGAACTGGTTACGATACGTTGTAATTAATTTCAATAGATTTGTTAGTTCTGGTTAGTCGTCGAGTCAACTTTTGGCTAGTTAAGCTTATTCTTAACTTTATTTAGTCATTTGAGTCGGCTCCAATACGTTATTATCAATTTTAATAGATTTGGTTAGTTCCGATTAGTCGTGTAATCAACTTAGTCTCAACTTATTTTACTAATTTGAGCCAGTTCCGATACGTTATAACCAATTTTAATAGATTGATAGATAGTCGTCCAATCAACTTTTGGTTGGCTTCACTAGTCTCAAGTTATTTTAGCGATATGAACCGATTCCGATACGTTATAATCAATTTTAATAGATTTAGTTAGTTTTGATCATCCAATTAATTTTCGGTTAGTTTCAACTTATTTTAGTCATTTGAACCGGTTCCGATACGTTATAATCAATTTTAATAGATATGGTTAGTTGTCAAATCAACTTTCGATTAATTTTGCTTATTATCAACTTATTTTAGTCATTTGAACCTGTTCCTATACCTTATAATCAATTTTAATAATTTTGGTTAGTCGCCAAATCAACTTTCAGATAGTTTCCATTAGTCTCAACTTAATTTAGTAATTTGAACCGGTTCCGATACGTTATAATCAATTATCATAGATTTCGTTAGTCTACCAATCAACTTTCGGTTAGTTTCCTTAGTCTCAATTTATTTTACTTATTTGAGTTGGTTCCAATACATTATAATCAATTTTTCATAAACCGTGTCGTGACGTTCACGAAAATTTTCCATGTCGTGACGCCACCTTGAAAAATCAGTCATGAAACCGAAGAAGTATGCATTTGAGCCGTCTCCGATACGTTATAATCAAATATAATGTTTCTGGTTAGCCGCCAAAATTAGGTTGGTGTTGGTTAGTTTTATCATACTTCAATTTGTGTAACCTATTCGAATACATTTTAACCCGTTTTGGTGCTTTTGATTACTTTTGTAGTGACTCAAACAACCTTCGGTTAGTTTCAGTTAGTTTTAATTTATTTTAGTCCTTTGAACCGGTTCTGATACGTTATAACCAATTTTAATGTCTTTGGTTAATTTTGTTTAGTCGCCAAAGTTCGGTTAATTTGGGCTAATTTGAATATACTTTAATATTTTATATCTGTTCCGATACGTTTTAGCCATTTTTGGTGCATTTGGTTACTTGTGGTTAATCGTTTAGTTAGTTTTATTTTATTTTAGTCATTGGAACCGGTTCCGATGCTCTATAACCAATTTTAATGTTTTTGGTTAGTTTTGATTAGTCGCCAAAATTCGGTTAATTTGGGATAGTTTTGACTATTGTTAATATTTTAGCCCTTTTTGGTGTTTTTTGTTTCTTTTAGTTAGTTTTGATGAATCGTTCAATTAACTTTCGGTTAATTTCAGTTAGTTTTAATTTATTTTAGTCTTTTGAACCGGTTCCGGTAGGTTATAACCAATTTTAATATTTTTGATTAATTTTAGTTAGTCGCCAAAATGAGGTAAATTTGTATTCGTTTTAACTTACTTTAATTTGTTAAACTGTTACGATATGCTTTGTATATTATTTTCCACTCTAGCTCTAGCTTTGTGTTAAAATTGTGAAACTTTTTGAAAATAAATCATTATTATTATTATTATTATTATTATTATTATTATTATTATTATTATTATTATTATTATTACTATTATTATTATTATTACTATTATTATTATTATTATTATCAATATCATTATTATTATTATTATTATTATTATTATTATTATTATTATTATTACCCCTTTTTGGTGCTTTAGGTTAGTTTTGGGTAGTCGTTCAATCAACTTTCGGATAATTTTAGTAAGTTTTAATTTATTTTAGCCATTTGGACCGGCTCCGATACGTTATAATCAAAATGTAATGCTTTCGGTTAGTTATGGTTAGTCGCCAAAATTGGGTTCGTTTTGGTTAGTTTTAACTTACTTTAATATTTTTAATCTGTTTCGATACGATTTAGCCCATTTTGATGATTTTGGTTAGTCGTTCAATCAAATTTCGGTTAGTTTCAGTTTGTTCTAATTTATTTTAGCAATTTGAACTGGATCCGATACGTTATAACCAATTTTAATGCGTTTGATTAGTTATGGTTAGTCGCCAAAGTTCGGTTACTTTGAGTTAGTTTTACTTACTTTTATTTTTTTTAATCTGTTCTGAGACATTTTAACCCCTTTTGGTGGTTTTGGTTGGTTTGGGTTAGTCGTTCAATCAACCTTCGTTTAGTTTCAGTTAGTTTTAATTTATTTTTGTCATTTGAACCGGCCCGGTATGCTATAAGCAATTTTAATGCTTTTGGTTACTCACCATAATTCGGTTAATTTGGGTTAGTTTTAACTTACATCAATATTTTTAATATATTTCGATACGTTTTAGCCTGTTTTGGTGCTTTTGGTTACTTTCGGTTAGTTAGTCGTTCAATGAACTCTCGGTAAAGTTCAGTTAGTTTTAATATATTTTAGTCATTTGAACCTGCCCGGTACGTGATTTTACAATGTCTATACCAATACAGTCACGATGGTGAACTAGAGTAGTTTTTGAATGCAACAAATTAGTTACATGTTCTAAACTATTACGGTGCAGAAATTGGCCGTACTGGAATAGAAGTTGTAAAGTTATTTTTTTTTAGCTATTACCGGCACAAAATCTAACCCATTTCAGTTGTCGTCATCATTATTTAAAAATCGCTCGAATGAAAACAGTTCGTTCGTAACGATCGCTCAGGTTGTTATTGCGTGCCGCCACGTGGTTTAAGTTGAGGTTATGATGTTGTGTCTGAATAGTTTCATTAGTTTAACGATCTTTAGTGCCTTAAAATGGCTAAAACAATAACGGCGGTGTGAAACTCGTCGCCAAGATTACCTGCTCCACTAATCCGACATGTAAATTGGTCGTCTGGTTTTTATGTCGCAACCAAAAAGAACAACAAATGGTACACTTTACTTTGACTTATTTATTATTCAAAAGCAACATTTATATAACAGTACCTGAACATTCAATATACCAAGTACATTATTGAATAATACAGTCTACATTGGCTAGCTCATTATGTTGAAGGAACATCGATATTGTATATGATACGCAGTTTTGAAAAGACTTTTTATGTACATTATAAATAGAAATGAATTGAAATAATAGAAATAATTTATAAATAAGACACTCTACATTGACTAGGTTATTATTTCGAAGGAACATCTGTAAGTATATATGTACAAGTACACATTAAAAATACAAAGTACATGTTTAGTACACAATTTTGAAAAGGCGCACGTTATGTACATTATAGTTATTATAAGTAAGATGTACATTTTACATGATGCAGTCGATTTAGTTCTCCTGATTTATATCTTCTGACCAAATTTTCAAGTGATGCTAACTTAGCTTAAAATTTTTGTCTTTGAAATTGGTACTAACATCAAAACTTTGTATTTTTACATGCGTTTCAATTTGACATTCTTTTAACTTTTCAAGCAAGACATATATGGAGGGATGTGATGCGTAAAATGAAGAATCAAATTTTGCATGAAACGATTCGCAACAATTATTAGTCGTTCTTGTAACCGAGGCACCTTCTTCCGCCCACATACTAGGAGGAAAGGTTGCGTTTTCGACAATATATTATGTCTCTAACAAATAGTCACAAAATGTATCCAAAAGTTCACTTTCTGGTTTGTACGACATTAAATCGAAGACGAAACAGTCCTCCACTTCATTTGGATTCAAATAAGTCAGCCCGAGAGTGTTTTTGAGCCAAATTCCTATTTCGGTCTTTGATTCATAATCAGAACTTAATTCTAATCTAATCTTTCGATACCATGCTTGATGTAAATGGAATCGGCAACCGCTTACTTTTACATCTGGCCAAACCCACCTTAATGCTAGGTGGATGGCCTTTTCAAAATCAACGAAAATTTGTTGTGGATCAAAAGACCATATTTTTCATAAATCTTGCATTTTAGTAGGTATAAGCATGTTTTATAGCAGTCAGTTGTCTTACTTGGTAGCAAACAAAAAACTAATGGAACATAATGGCCATTTTGGAGTCCGTGAATAGTAAACAACTGTAAGAAGAACTTTGCGCAGAATGAGAACGTTCCGTCCATATAAAGTATATATCCATATCGGTCATAACACGTAAGTTGGTTTCACATGTAAACACAATGATTTTTTTTTCATATTGTTATAAAACAATAATTGTTCACCTTTATTGGTTAACAGCGTTTCGCCGTATGCGCTGCTGAGAACTCCATGCACTTCGTCTATGTTCTTAGGAATCGGACCTGGAAGGATTTTGCGGCGACTGTTATAGATATTTCTTCTAATGCAGCCAACATCAGTAGTTGTAAGAGACGGTGGCAAATTTTTTGCTAAAGCTCTACAAATTATTTTTGAAGGCCGTTCACTGATATCTTCTCTTGCCTTCCCTTGCATGCACTTGAAATAGCTTTTCTGCTCACTTCCTTTTCGAATGCTCCGTGATTGTACGCATCTTCCCTCCTGGATATCAGGTTCTCCGTTCCAATAGTGTAAAGCCTTGCTTTACAATGCAACTTCCTTTGGCAACACCTCCATGATGTTTCTCCACTTTTCAAGACCTTGTCTTTGGAAAACGTAAAATTTTCGCACAAAATTAAACTTCTCCCACGTTCACTTTCAATAACTGACACCGACATTTTTCACTATGATTCACTTCGCTCGAAGGTAGAAATAGCAATGCACTTCTCTCGAAGGTAGGAATAGCGATGAATGAAATCAAATAGATTTCAGATTTGAGGTATATATGCCCAATAACCATTAATCTATTGTTCCGTACCTACCGATGCAGGTACGTACGCAAGAAAACGCCGGCGATGAATTTACATGTCATTAGCAGCAGGCGTTTTCGAAATGCAGGTAAAGGGATTATCTTGGCGACCAATTTACATCCGTCCAACAATAAATAGTATCGTGGGTAGTGACATTCATTATTTTCAGTGCAAGTTAATAAAAGAAAAACATTTTCAGGAAAAATGTGAAACCTTTATAAAATACTTTTCTCGTAGCACACACTGGATTGTAAAGAAAACGTTTAATAACTGCGTTCGTTATGAATTTCGCAAATTCTATGTGTGTCATCTAGCCAAAAAGAATAAACGTTTACTTAAGAAAAAGGTTGTACAGGAAATTACGAGTGTTTGGCAAGTATAAATATAAAATTTCAAAAAATTACTGAATTTACTTTGAGAAGATCTAACTTATTAAAACAAGGTTTAAATGTAGTGATCAACATAAGTATGAACATTCTCACCGAATACATGTAGCCCAAGCATTTAGCTTATTACGATGCAATGAAGATACAAAAGAAACTTTTCGATGTTATTTTGAATCTGAAATGATCATGATACAATAACAGGGAGAAGGTAGGATATTGCGCAGACAGCCGAACATTTGTCAATTTATGTGTCGTAGTAAAGAGCGTAAACATAGCGCCTTATTTTAATCTTTGCCATTGACTCTAGGGTTAGTTTGGGTTAAAAATGCTTTGTTCCATGACTGGTGTGGCTGTTCACGGTTGTAAAAGTGATAATCAAGCCAAGAACTTTGATAAAACTATTAGTTCTTGTACATTTCCTAAAGACAATTTGTCGCAAGAATGGTGGATAAACGCTTATTGTCGTGAGGATAGTTTTAATTCTAAAACATTTCGAATATGCTCAAGGCATTTCAAAGACGACGAATTTAAAAGAACTTTGAAGTATGAACTTTCGAATTATGAGTCAAAAACGGGACCTAAACTAAAGTGTGATGCAGTACCTTATCAGATTTAGATACTGTCTGGTCTGAATTATAACTCTTTTGCAGTGTTTAGTGCTAAAATTCTTATATTTTATTGGGTAAACAAGCGAAAATTTGACAATTAAAAATGCGTTATGCGGGGCACGGTTGTTAAAGTGATTATCAAGAAAAGAACTTTGATAAAACTATTAGATTTTATACATTCCCTAGAGACACTGTCACCAAAATTGTTGGTAAGCGCTTGTAATAATAATTTTAATAAAATTCAGTTATTTTCTAACCTATAAGATTTATATCATTTTAAGCACGATTTGTTTATGATTATTTTCATTTTATATCTCTATTTTATTTCATTTAACAATTATTTGATAACGAAATCAAACAAGAAATGCTAATATCGAAGATTTTGTAATAAAGCAACAAAAGTTTCCCCATCATAAAATTTATTTATGAAGTCGAGAACAATGGTCAACTACGATTTTTGGATAGTTTAGTAATTAGAAGCAATTGTAACACACTAGAATTGGATATTTATAGAAAAAGTACTGCCACTAACCGATATATTTCTAATAACTCCTTCCACACGACCAACACAAAATAGCATGCGTTCAATTTTTAGCACAGCGTATGGGTAACTTTCCTCTCAGCAGAGCAAGATTTAATAATGAAAAGGAGACAATTAAGAATATAACAAAAGTTAATGGTTTCAATACTAGCTTAATAAATTGACTAATTCATGGGCATTTGTTTAGAAAGACCATTCGCGATTCCACTTCATTCGTTAATCAGGATGAAAATACAAAATATGCCTCGATATCATAAAATCCTCAGAATGCTCCAAAAAGTTGTTAAGAAAATAGGTTTACAATTAGTATACCTATACCAAACTCAGTTCAACATTAAGAAATTAGCAGGTGGTCCAAAGGACAAAATTGAAATATTAGAAAGAAGTGGAATATATGAAATTGGACGCATCGATTGTAACCAAAAATATGTTGGGCAAACTAGAAGATCTATACAAACGAGATTCAAGGAACATATAGCTCATTTAAAGTATGGTTCAACAAGAAAATCAAATGTTGCCGAACATGCTGGTGATAATAATCATAGAATAATAATTAAAAATCAATTCATAATATATCTGACAGGAGATTATTAGATGCATACAAAAGTATGGAAATTATTAAAAGTGAATAGTTTAAATAGAGATAAAGGGCCTATTCCCTACAGTCCATTGTATTGGTTGATCAAGCAGGGCCAGTAGGATTGCAGGATTGGTTCCGCATGATTAAGCAAACAGTTGTTAGTATAATTATGTTTTAGGTCATTTGACAAACTTAACATTATACATATATTAAGAAGATTAGTAGTTATAATGTCTATTTGCTTAATTGTAATGCTAATTTTTTCTCATCACCGAACATGGCATCTTTGATACCTGTTTTAATTAACAAATAATAAGTCATATGTTATGAAAAATTATAAGCTTTTATTCCTCGTTTTATTCTGTGTAAATGTATCACTGAGAGTGGTCTTTTGTGCTGGTGAATGTACTAAAGTCAATAAAATAATTTGATTGCAAATTCTTGCCACGATCAGCTAAAGCGGAAATATCCATATCCTAAATAAATCCTTTAATAATAACGTTAGTCATTCAAAATTACCTTTAACATCCAAAACTGCATTTACTAAAGTTTCTATCAAAATAAAACAAACTATTCAGTTAAATCTAAAATTTGTGTATATACAGGGGCTGTTACCATTACGATTTAAACGAATACCGCTCTTTATGACGTCGATGCGCAGAGAGAGACGATTTTGAAACTGCTGAGTATCCTACCTTCTCTCTGTTATTGAATCATGTGGAATGATAGCTTCTGCCGCCAAGACTTATCATGAATTCTTTTTATCTGAAAATTGTGATAGTGACATTAATGCGCTTCTGGCAAACGCGCAAGTTAACCAAACAGAAAGACAAGTGACCTACTTTTATCAACAATGGAGGTCTAAAAAATATGGGGGACGGGATGACCAAAGTGTTATTGACAAAATAAAGATTAAAAACAGGATATCCTTTCGTGTCTTAATGAAAATCAATTTTTTGTTGTTCTTATAACCGCCATTATGAGGAGCTTTTAAAGCAGGTCATACAGATGAGATAGCCTTCTTTGACACCAGTGGTTCTTGTGGTCAAAGCAACACTTCTGTCACTTTAATTTTTGCAGCGAAAAAGATTGAAGCATTGCCAATAGCTGTTATACTTCATAAAAATATATCAATCAATGATTATTTATACGCTCTAAAAATTGCAAAGCAATACTTAGAAGCCACTTGTAATAAATTATTTGAGCCACAAATTAGTATGACTGACGATGACTCTGCAGAAAGAAATGCCCTTACAGTAGTATTTCCAAAATCTCGTTTGCTACTTTGTATTTTTCAGATAACGCAAGCCTTGTGGCGCTGGCTATGGGATTCTAATAACATGATTCAGAAAGATGACCGAAAGACCGTAATGACGTTATTCCGCCATGTTTTGTTTGCTAAAACTACTTCAGATGCAGAGAACTATATGTTTCAATTATTGAACGACCAAGCATTAAACAAGTATAATAATGCCAAGGCACATTTAGAACATGTTTGGAGTCGTCGAGAAGAATGGTGTTTACCTTCTCGTAGTGACGTTTTGCACAGAGGTAACAATACTAATAATTACTGTGAAGCTTCTATCAGAATTTTCAATATATTGCAACGATGTAATAGTACATTAAGTATCAAGAACAGTGAGGACAGTTTACCGATCGAAGACAATGTTCGCTTCGCTCAGTCGCCAATATTGGAGGAGAACGGTAAACTCCTTACTGTTGGAGACGCTTATACTATTTTTTGTATGCCCATTATGAACACAAAGACATTGACTAAGCAAATATCTTCAAAATGGTAAAAATTGTGTTTTGGATAATTATTTCTGTCCTGTAGATCCACTAAACCTTAAGTGGGTTCTGTTGTTACTATGGATATAATTATATATAATTTACTTACCGTTCAGCTGAACGGTAAGTAAATTACTTACCGTCGCGTGTATGCTTAGTAACCAGTAAACTTAACCTACCGTTCTAAAACCAAGCACGGTAAACAATCCGAAATAGCATGGGCGTACAAAAAGCATTTAACAATATGTGCTCTTATTGATTTCATCACCGGAATTTTCGAAAACTATCACAAAAATAGACTTCTAAAATTTGCAAATACAAGGGGACGAAATTTAACTCTAGCTTATAATAAGTTTTCTCGAAATATAAGAGATATTGAAGAAATAACACATATCAGCCATTTAAATTACCGTGTTAAAGACAAAAGTGATTATTTCGAAGTAAATATTGAAACTGAGTGTTGTAATTGTTATTTTGGTCAAGTAAGACAATATTGTAAGCATTTATGTGCGGTCGAACACAAGTACGGACTTTCTTTAAAAAATTCATTGCTTTTGACTAAAAGTGATCGGCAAGATTTTGCTAGAATTGCAAAACGTATTTACCCGGTTTCTATGATGACATAAACTCGAACAAAAGCTTTGATTATGAGGAAACCAGTGAAATGTGTTGCACAGAAAATGATATTACTGTTCAGTCACATCAATCTGAAACTCTTAACAGATCATTTGATTTGCCAATTGCCGAAACACTCAGTCAAGACTATAACGCAACTAACTATTGATAGAATGCAAGCCGAATTTATACGGTTTTCAGAGATATTAAAGCAAGATCAATGCCCTTCCAATATCACAGTGATAAACAAATTTGTAACCAAATTGGGAAAAGTTCAGACAACCAACAGCTGTATCTCGAAGAAAAGAGAGGACTTAAAGGTAATACTCGCATACAGTCTAAAAAGTCAACCAAACTCGAAGAGAAGAAAAAAACCCCACAACATTAGCCTTAGCATAGAAAGAAACGAATCCAGTGCAAAAAAAGACATTAACTTAACAATACCAATACCATTAAAAAAGGATAATTTTTTAGTTATACTTATTTAGTTTCATTTTTAAGCAGATAGGTATGTGTATTTGAATTTAGTTAACAAACGTCTATCAAAATGCAAAAAGTTTATAAAATAATAATAAATATAATCAACCTTTACGACTGTGCAAAAATTCAAATTATTATTATCCCTTCAGATTGCGAAAATATGGGTGTGTCTTCATCTTAAATCCGACACAGCGTATAATATATGAACTTAAATGACTGAAACAATGTAGGCATTTATTCATTAGTTAATCCAAAATTCGTCTTACAAATTCTACACCAATGGCTGTATTGGTATAGGAATTGTTAATTCGCATCCGCTATGTTATAAGCATTTTTATTGTTTTTGATTAGTTTTGTTTAGTCGCCAAAATTCGGTTAATTTAGGAGAGTTTTAACTTACTTCAATATGTTTAATCTATTTCGATGCGATTTAGCCCGTTTTGATGCTTTTATTACTCTTAGTTAGTTTTGGTTAGTCATTCAATCATCTTTCGGTTACTTTCAGTTAGTTCCAAATTATTTTAGTCATTTGACCCGGTTCCGAAACGTTATAAGCAATTTTAATGTTTTTGATTAGTTTTGGTTAGTCACCAAAATTCTGTTAATTTGGGAAAGTTTTAAATTACTTCAATATTTTAAATCTATTTCCATTCGTTTTAGCCCATTTTGGCGCTTTTAGTTACTTTTAGTTAGTTTTGGTTAGTCATTCAATCATCTTTCGGATACTTTCAGCTAGTACCAATTTATTTTATTCATTTCAATCGGTTTTGATACGCTATAAGCAATTTTAATGTTTTTAGTGAGTTTTAGTTAGTCACCAAAATTCGGTTAATTTGGGTTAGTTTTAACACTTCAATATTTTTAACCTATTTCGATACGTTTTAGCCTGTTTTGGTGCTTTTGGTTAGTTGTTCAATACACTTTCGGTTAGTTTTAGTTAGTTTCAATTTATTTTAGTCATTTGAAACGATTCCGATACGTTATAATCAAATTTAAGTTTAAATAAACAAACTAACACGATCTCTCACGCGTATGACGTCACGTGTGGCAAATGTAGCATGCACTTTTTCACAATTTGAGGCTCTATACTAGGATAACAAAAACATTTTCACTGTTAAAAATAACGGAGAATTATGGAGCTTCTCTGGAGTTTAAGGGCACGATATTGAACTAAATAATTAATTGCGGAGTTTTTAATGTCTCACTTATTCGATACTATTTAAAGATAGGCATGAGGTGGGCTTACAAATATCAGAAATATTGTCGAGCGGAATCAGAAAATAAACACGTGTTGTGGTTAGTTTGTGCGATTAAAAAAACAAAATGGTTAGGTATAATTAGATGCAAAATAATATTCTATACTAATTCTTATGCCTTTTTATCTTAGTATTTATATCTAAAAATTAAATAACGGCCCTTTTCTAATACTTCACTAAAGTTTAAGTTGAAGGGTAATGTGCTGGGTGGTTGGAAATATTATTTTAAATGGAAGCGGCTTTACCAAAACAAAGTCGGCTGAGCTGATTGTCCTGGAGAAAAAGGTGGCAGCTACAGTGATTGTCAAGCGGATTGTAATTTGGAGGAAAAATAAATTTGTTTCTTAAGAAGAACCTTGCGAATCTTACTGCTCGTTAACTCAGCAAACCTGAGGACTATAGAGTCCACTGCAGTGTTTGTATAATATATCTTTATTTGCTACATGGATTATTAAGACCGGTATTCGAAATTGAACGAACGTAAATTTAATCTAATAATTTTAAATTTTGTATATGTAAAAATATTTTCCAATATATTATTTTCTGATAACATGTATTTTGGCAGAAGCTTTATATTTACATAAGTATATTTGATTAAAAATAGCGATTAATTTGTTCATGTTTTATTGTGAATAATAATTATATCAGTCTAGATTTAAATTAAAATATATTCATTCCATTAGATCTGGCTAAAATCTTATTTGGAATTTGCATTCATAGGATATTAGGTAAATCGACTCTGCAACTTGGTAATCTTTTCACAAAGGGCAGATAAATTGACATGAAAATGAATGATATTACGCTGAATGAGCGAAACTGCTAAAACAATTATTATAATTAATACTTCTTATGTTCCGCATTTCCATTTGGGCGCTATTCTCCTTTATAAAATAGACATCATAAAATAAGATAAGGTGCTATTTCTATTAGTTATAATGAAAAGTTCAGATTTATTTATAATGCAAGTCGAGTAACAAGTTGTACGTTTTAGATTTATAGTTTGAATCAGTTTAGATATTCTACATAAAGCTGAGAATCCCATAGCGATAAAACATATGTCATATCTCACAATGAGCCATTCTTTAGGTTAGTTTGGGATGGAAGAGAAGATGTGGATGAGCACACATCAAGATTATTAGATTGAGCAGTAGTGAAGCTATTGAAGAATTTGGCTCTTTCAAAGTAGTTGCCCCTGGCGGAATATTTCCGGCACATGCCAAAAAATTTGTAGGCGCTGACCCATTGGATTCAGCGCTTCTTCAAAACGAGTCTAGCTCTGGGTTATGTCCTAAAGGCCTGGTGATATCCCAAAGCTACATTCATTCCTAAGTAGGGCAGATGTGACTACGCTGTTGCCAAGTCCTACATGCCAGATAATTCAACATTCTTTCTCATGAAGCCTCTAGAAATTATTGTAGATAGATACGGTATACAGGCGGTTTTGAAAACCACCTTGTTTATGGAGAATAAACATACCCTACTGAAGAAACTTCTCTTCACGCAGAATTTGTCTAGGGTCGAAAAGGCTCTAAACTTCAGGGGACAGCCTGGAATTATTCTTTGATGAAAAGGGGCCTTTGACGAGGTCCGCACCAGAACCACCTGCGATGCATTCTACGCCAGAGGACTGGGGACAGATCTAGAGAAGCACGGCGTTAGTGCTACCGTTAGATACCGTGTTATAAATAGTTGCTGCCCTTAACGCACTTGCGTCTCACCGCATCTGTGATATCTCATCGTGGTCAGTGTCCAAGGGCAGCTGACAGGAAGGAGCTTCTGTGCGCAGATCTATGCTGATGAAAAGCTGGTTTTCTCCGTATGAAATATTAAAATCGTCTTTAAATAATGCAGGTAGCCTATAGAATGGTAGAAATGTGGTATTAGGAGACCGGGTTTTCGGTAAATACAATAAAATGGAGCCAATTACTTTCACAAGAAGAAGGAACCTAGACGCGTTCCTAGCTTAAGATTATATGGTGAATCACCTAACGCTGTGAGCGAAGTGAAGTACCTAGGAGTTCTAATGGATTCCAAGAATTCTTGGAGAACGTAGGTTTTAAAGATAGTTAAAAAGTCGGTGATAATGAGGTAACTGAAGAGAGAGGTGACCGCCACTTGGTGGCACTCTCAAGGGTCATACACTGGTTGTAGAGCACGGGCATTAGTCCAACGATTGTGTACGGTTGTGGTGGCTCGTGGTAGAGCACAAAACCACCATCCTGAAGCTGGCAAAATTTTAATGCTAGCCGGCCTCGTCATCACAGACGTCATGAGAACAACGACATCGGTAGCATTAGTTTTCCTGTTCTGGGTAATACAGGAGACCATCTCCAGTATCTGGAGAGAAAAAGGTGGAGTAATTAGACATGGAAAAATATCCCATAAATCATATGGGAAGATACACTTGTCTTTATACAGAATCGTGGAACCCATAAACAGACTGAGATTGAAGAGATCATACAAGTGAACATATTAACAAAGGCTAAGTTGGGGTTTGCAAGCTTTGGTAAAATGCACTACAACAGTTTTATCCACAATACCGGAACAGAATATTTTGGTTTTGCCTATAAAACTGTGTTGTAGTATATCAACAAAGGGGCAATGGAAACGTGAAAAGATAAGTTTGCGTAAGATGGTATTTGTAAATTAAACCGATGGCTTACAACTGGCAGGACAATAATCCTCCAAAGTTGGTGTCTTGGTTCCAGCAAAGGACAAGATCTGACAAAATATGAAAAGGAAGTACTAATTTGCTCCAAGGGCAAGGCTGCATTAAAAGCGGTGAGTGTATCCAGAACTAATTTTAAATTAATCCAAGAGGCGAGGAAACCTTGACGAAGCTGGTAGAGATCAAAGAAATGAATCTGATATGGGTATCAGGACATAGTGGGTGGTGGAGAACGAAGTGACAGATGAATGTGCCAGATTTAACTTGGGTGCCACGTGTATAAGCCCAGAGTTCTTTTTATACCGTCCAGGCCAGGAAGAATATCCCTGCGCCTGACAAAACAGGGATAGAATGACTTCTGATCATAAATAGATGTTTTCTGAGCACAGTGGTATGATGGGTAATTACAGGGCACTGTTAGCCTGGTAAGCTTTGAGAAGAGCGGCATCTGTGGGGGTGCGGAGAAACCTCTCTCCACCACTTGCGCTGAGTTTGCAAGAGTGATGCAGTCGGGTCGGCAATATTGTATGCCTGCTTTAGAAAGAGATCCTCACCCTCATGCAGGATGTCAGAAAGGCTAGAGCAGACCATCGACGAATGTGTAATTGGTCGAAGAGCAGACTAAAGGTGAGGTTGTTGGCTGAGAAGAGATTTGGGCTATGCCGCAAGGCCCCACCGGGCCTACCAGCAAGAACCATTGGCCTCCCCTCAACTGCTACTACAATTACTTAAGTCCTGTTGAAGTATCGATATCAAATCTTACCATGCATGTAAATAATTAGAGCAAAAATCAAACTACTAAAATTATCTATAGCAAGCATTGAACTTGCTTTGAGATATATGTAGGTACACTGCATGAAATTTCTCCTGTTTTCCGCTATCGTCATCCTGTAATTACCTCGACTGTAATCTGACGTCGATACCCCATAGTTAAGTTATTTACCCGTAAAAAGTTATTTTCTGCAAACAAAAGTACTGCATCTTTTTTATTTCTAATATTTAGATCTTAACCTTTTTTTGCATGATCCA